>CM065734.1:47508476-47515976 GCA_033310375.1 Conus canariensis
TGAGGTCACCATGAGAGCAGGGCATGAAGGGCCACAGAACTTGAGACATTTTTTTATGCTGATCGATGAGAATGAGGATGATTAAGATGATGCTGCGGATTTCCATTTCGGTCTGAGACTACATGACAGGGCTGTACTCTACGCTTCCTTTCATAATATATCCCGGCGTCAACCAGGCCCGAGAGATACAGGCACCTGCAGTGTTGGTCAGGAAATTTGAGCAACACTCTCAGAAACGCATCCATTAAGTGGATGAAACTCGACTGTGTGGTCCCAGTCTTCCCACCTGAGTCCGCAGAAACTCAACTCTGGGTAGGAGCCGGTCGGGGCAGAAAAACCCACATGACTTCTGATGGGATTCGAACCCACGACCTCCCAGCCGGGAGTCCGCGACGCTGACCACTTCGCCACGGCGGCTGGTCACAGTAACTCTTATTTTGTTTGACGACGCAGTAACTCTTATTTTTGGTTTTAGGCTACTGGCTATCAAAGCCTACACACCAACATCCATTCATCTGCCTGAACCGTCTGAAGCAATACGGTTGTCATGTCTTACTGCTGTTGCTGCTATACTCCTCGTTCTCCGGCATTGTTTAACGTGCTGCTCACCTTGGTGGCCTCGCAGGCGGCCTGCAGGGTGAAGAGGCCGATGATCTGCTGGAAGCGACTGATGTGCACCAGCACGAACACGTTCTTCAGGCCGCTGGCTGCAACATTCCAGACACACACAGCAAGGCACGTGAACGTCGGACAGGACGGGGTCAGCTTACACTGACGGAACGATTGGTCATTAAGCAACTGAAGCAAGAAAGTATGGGGCAGTGTGTGTGTGTGTGTGTGTGTGTGTGTGTGTGTGTGTGTGGTGTGTGTGTGTGTGGTGCGTGCGTGCGTGTGTGTGTGTGCGCGCGCGCGCGCGCGTGTGTGTGAAAAAGAATGAACAGAAAGTGGCACTTTAAAGTTAAAATGACAGGAATGAGAAGTTTCTAGCGACCGTGTTATCGGTTGGTAAAGTAGTACGAACTCTAATGCTTTACTGAGGGCTAGCTGAATAAGCCGATAGCTTTCGCCCCACATCTTTCCCTAAAATGAACACTTGGATGAAGTCCCTCGCTGTTCTGCCGCCGCCTTCAGCCCCCTCCCTTCCCTCCCTGACCGCTCATCAAAAAGAGACAATCATGTAAAGGCACTGTAATCATAACAAAAACAAGCACAAACGGACATAAGTTATCAAGAAACACGTTTACATGAATATCCACACACACATCGGAATGTGCACCTTATAAAGAAAATAATGAGCTTAAACAGCAAAGCGATAATCGTAATGAAAAAAAGTTTTGTCCAGAACTCCGGATTACAACGAAAAGCTCCCCATCAAATATTTGTGATAGGATTCTTTAAAAGAAGATAAGCTTGCTATAATTTTTCAAGTAATTAAGAGATCTCCTTCTGGAGTTTAGCAGTGATGCTCACATCTGGGAATCTGGTTCCCTTTCAGACTAGTTGTCGAGCACACAGCAAAGTGATCATGGTCGTACAGGAATACAGAAATTTCAATATTTGCTGGGATGGATGTCTACTATATTATGGTTAAAAAAAAGCGTGTCTCACTGATTTTTTCCTGGTTGGGGTTCTGATCAATTGAAGTAACCAAATCTTTTCCAAATGAGATGTAAGCCAACATTAATATATCTTAGTAAAATTACTTCTGTTGAATACTTGTACACATGATCAGTCAAGAGTTGCCAAACAATTCTACACGTTCCTCTACGTTTCTGTTAAAAAACAACTTACTAAGACTGTTGCCCCTTTCAAATGAATATCCTTCCAAATAATTCAATGTTGTACTTGTCAAACAGTTCAGTTTACAACCAACCGAGCTGGGCACCTATGTAGCTCAACTTGTTTCCAGAGTCTCCATAGCATCTCTTCTGATCAGACTTTCCTGAAATCGATGCTAAATTATCCGATAAGTCAGACAATCGCATAACGATCATTTGAATCCGATTAAAAAAAAAAATGGAGGGTATTATCCGACATTTTGTTTAACATGTGATACGCGTTAACCCACTGTCAATCAAAATTCAGTTAACCATTTATCATTTTGTTTCTGTTTACAATTCTTAACCAGTGTTAACAACGAAAAAATAAATAAAATCATTATGCTTGTAATAACACACACACACACACACACACACAAAACACACACACAAATTGAACAGAAAGAAAAAAAGTAAGGTTACCTATGTTGCCACTTTAAGCAACTGTTACACTGCATTGAATGCCGTTCTTTTCATGTCAAGTAAAAGGAATGTACTGGCACTAGTACTTGGTTCCCAGTAGCTATGATAAAAAGGGGCGATCTGTTAGCAATTCACATCGACCCTTACACTTTTTTTCTTCTCAGGAACTGGCGCGTTGATTTGAGTTCCCACATGTCAAGGGCCACAACTCTGCCGCAATATCAAACGTTTGTATGCCCCCAAAGCTGACAGTAGCACTGTATCCTTACAGAAGTTCCAAACAGAGCATTCGGCGTTCATTTTCGGACTTTTGTTGATTAATGACAAAGATGTGTGTTGTAATCAATGCACTGAGCACGGAAACCACTGCAAAGGAACGATAAAAAACACCCAAGCACAAAAAACAAACAAAAAAAAACGACTTCTGTAAAGCAACAGAGTACTGCGCCCTCCCCATCCTGATGAATGAATGCATACCATACTATCGTCTGCTTTACGCGCGTTCAACGAGAACCGGTCAGTGCCTCTGTCCGCACTGTCTCTGGTCATGACACGGAGAACCCGCCAGCATCTTCTGGAGCGTGGGAAATTTTTCTGAAGGCGCTCGCTGGCTTGAACTGGCTTTGTGGGAAAGGGTGACGAGGCCACATACGGATCGTGCCGCCCACGTGAAACACTATGCTTAGTCTACTTCAGTCTTGGGACAGAAGGGATGGTGTGCTAGAGTTAGGTTGATCCTGCGCTGTCCCGGACAATTGCAAACGGCTAAACCTCTCACAAGTTTCTGTTTACCAGATTCCTGGTTATCACGTCCGTTTCAAATACCGGAATGACTTAAAGCGTAATCCCAGCCTTTGGAGTAATTCTTCCTTCTGTGGTTGCTCTATCACATAAAATGTTGCAGGAGGGTTTTACTGACAATCTTTTGAAGAGAGAGAGAGAGAGAGAGAGAGAGAGAGAGAGAGAAGAGAGATTGCTTATTCAAACAGGCCTATGCCCCTTATGAACGGGTATGGGTATAGTACATTTGAAACAAATATACGCGACATGTAACAAAGTGTATCAAATTAAAACAAAATCATTTGTACCTTTTCAAAGGCAGCCATTTCTCGTTTTTCAACAACTGGAATTGATTCTGCAAGGCTTTCACGTCGACAGATCAACGCTGGTGCTTCAGGAATGAGACACAAGACAGTACACCGTTTGGATCATGAAAAATGGCATGTTTCCATTACATTTGCCTTGTACATGGGATAAAAAAGAAGTCTAGTAAGACTGATGTGGGAAAGAGGCCGTCGGAAATGGGGGGAAGGGGGGGGCAGGGAAGAGGGTGCGAGTAGGAATGGGAGGAACAGGGGAGGCGAGGATGTGAGAAGTGGGGAGGAGGGACTAAAAAGGAATGTTGGGGGTTCTGGAAAAGGCACATTCTCCTTAAATTTGCCTAGAACATGGGCAAAAAAAAGTCTGGTCAGATGAATATGGGAAAGAGGCAGTCGTAGAGGGAGGGGAAAGGTGGGGATGGGGAAGAGAGGAGCTGTGGGAGGCGAGGGTGTTGGAAGTGGGGAGCGGGGGGGGGGGGGGGGGGGGGGGGGGGCGGCGAAGAAGGAAATTTTGGGTTCTGAAAAAGATACGCTCCCCTAAAATGTGCCTAAAACATTGGCAAAAAGAAGTCTAATAAGGCTGATGTGGGAAAGAGGCAGACGGAGAGGAGGGAGTAGGAGAGGGTGGGGGTGGGCGAGGGAGGAACAGGGGAGGGGAGGAAGCGAGGAGTGCGGGGGTGAGGGCTGAAAGGAACTAAAATGGACCTAAAACACGGGCAAAAAAACAAGTCTAACAAGACTGCTGTTGGGAATGAGGCTGTCGGAGAGGGAGGGGAGGGTGGGGGTGGGGAAGGGAAGAGCAGGGGAGGTGAGGGTGTGAGAAGTGGAGAAAGGGTGGGGGTGGGGGTGGGGGGCCAGAAGGGAACTTTCGGGTTCTGAAAAAGCCATGTTCCCCTTAAATTTGCTTAAAACACCGGCAGAAAGAAGTCTAATAAGACTGATATGGGAAAGAGGCAGTCGGGGAGTGGGGAGCGTGGGGGTGGTGAAGGGATGGGCTGGGGAGATGGGGACCAGAAAGGAACTTTGGGTTCTGAAAAAGGCACGTTCCCCTTAAAAGTGTCTAAAACACATCATAAAGAAGTCAATAAGTGGTGTGGAAAGAGGCATCGGAGATCGAAGGGTGGGGGTGGGGGAAGGAGGAACAGGGAGTGAGAATGTGAGGAGTGGTGTGTGTGGTGGGGGGGGGGGTGTGTGTGTGTGGGGGGGGGGTAGGGGGGGGAGAAAACTTTTGGGCTCTGAAAAAGGCACGTTCCCCTTAAATGTGCCTAAAACCTGGACAAAAAGGGAACTTTTGCGTTCTGAAAAAAAAGGCACGTTCCCCCTACAGCCTGCCTAAAACATGGGCAAAAAGGAAGTCTTATTAGGCTGATGTTGGAAAGAGGCAGTCAGAGAGAGGAAGAGGGTGGGGAAGGGGAGGTGAGGATGTGAGGAATGCGGGTGAAAGGTAGGGTGGGGTGGGGGGGAGATGGGGGCGGGGGCTGAAAGGAACCGTTAGTCGTCGCCCACTCACCGGAAGCGTCAGCCGGGGCGATGTCGTGGGGCGTGTAACGGTCCATGGCCAAGGGTTGTCGGAACACCACGTAGGTCGCCCTGTCCGCCGCGCCCCCTGACGGCGACTTGGCCCCCACCTCGCCTCCCTGCTTCTGTAGGCATGAAGCAACACACACAGGGTCATCACTGTCTTTGTCATCAGCCATACTGACCCGACTATATCCATCTTCAACCCCGTTACACCAGACATAAAGGATATTTTTGAAGGGCACAAGCTCAACGACTCATCCTGAAAGCTTCGGAATCATTTCCTTGAGATTCTTTCTGTCAAGTTTCAGACAGCTTTTTGAACTGTTCCGTTTGCGTTAGTTTGAGCCACCAGATTATCTTCTCTTTAATGGGGGTGAATGTGAACATAGTCATGCATCATTAATTCAATTCTCATATTTAATGTTCATTTTCGATAAGATTGAGCGCAGAAAAAGACTAGAATGTTATACACGTATGCCTACTTGTGTGCGGTTTGCATTTTGAAAGAGAAAAGTGGTGTGTGTGTGTGTGTGTGTGTGTGTGTGTGTGTGTGTGTGTGTGTGTGTGTGTGTGTGTGAAAATGTGTGTGTTGTTCTTCAATTTAACGTCTTTTCACTAAATGTGATATTAGACAAGGTGTGTGTGTGTTGTGTGTGTGTGTGTGTGTGTGTGTGTGTGTGTGTGTGTGTGTGTGTGTGCAGCGTGCGTACGTGTGTGCGTGCAGCGGGCGTACGTGAGTGCGCGCCCGCGTGCCTGCGTGGCGCGTGTATGTGTGATGAGGAGAAACTAAGTAAGAATTCAACTGTTAAAAAAAAAAAAAAAAGACATCAAAAGTCAAAACAAACTGTACAAAATAAGATCATGAAACAGCAATTACAGGATTGAGCCAACTGGGCTTAACATAAGAATTCGTACAAAATTTAAGAGAGACATGGTATCCTGGAATATGCACTTTGAAGCATCCTTTCTAAATTCTGACAAATCGGAATCAAAGTAGGGGCAAAAGTATAGAACGTGTGTTGTACAATTATCAAGGGCGCCGCAAGCACATCGAATATTCTTGACATTTTTTGTTCTGAATGCATTTATTTTTAACCGAAAATAAGGAGAGAAGTTGTTTATTGTGTCTTGGGTATAATCCTATGTTTGTATTACGGTTTACTGGATTTACTGAGGAAGCCCTTTTTAAAAGATTACCTGCTCGAGAGTTCGTACAACAAAGTATAGAAGAGTCGGGTTTGTGTATTCGGGGGAGAACACTTTGTAGTATTCCTCAAATTTTTCAAAAGAGGCTCTTTGTAAGAGAGAATATCCTTCATGTAAGCTCAAGGGAATATGAATAGTAGCCGTATTGTCAGAATTGTTTGCACCTGCTCGAGCAATCCTGTCAGCCCATTCATTTCCGGATATGAAGCAATGGGAAGGAACCCAACAAAAATTAACTGTTATACCTCTTGACATAAGGTTGTGAATAAGTATTTTGATTTCTGATATGATTTCAGCACGATTTTTTGAATTTGTAGATTCTAAAGCTTGAAGAACTGATTTGGAATCTACACAGAAGAAATACCATAAAAGTCAAACTGATAAATCATTTATGTACTGTGCGGCCATTAATACTGCTATAAGTTCGGCTGTGAAAATAGATTAGCCCCAAGATGAAAGGACTTCTCAATTTTAAAAATGGAATGACAAAGCCACAACCAGCATTATTGTTTAATAGAGACCCATCAGTATAGACTTTTACGAAGTGACGATAAATCATTGATATGTGATTTTGCTTTCGCAAGCTAGAATATTAATGTTATCAGTTTTAGATATCGTAGTATAGTTATAATCAAATTTTGGTTTGAAGAGCTCCCAGTTTGGTACGGGACTTATGGGAAAACGCACTGCAAGCTTTTTATGATGATACCTGTGTGTGTGTGTGTGTGTGTGTGTGTGTGTGTGTGTGTGTGTGTGTGTGTGTGTGTACGTGCGCGCGCGCGGATGTCCGTGCATGCAGATGTATGTGCACGCGCGCGCGCGAGTTTTTGTGTACAATAACAACGTGTGTGTGTGTGTGTGTGTGTGTGTGTGTGTGTGTGTGTGTGTGTGTGTGTGTGTGAGAGAGAGAGAGAGAGAGAGAGAGAGAGAGAGAGAGAGAGAGAGAGAGAGAGAGAGAGAGAGAGAGAGAGAGTTTCGTGCAAGACATTCAACATTCTTCTAACAGCATGGTTAAATACGAGGTTTGAAATTAATACAGAAAAGACGAAAATAGGAGAATGTTCCATTTCTTTTTGACATACCTTTTAAAAATGTCCATGCTGGTACTGAAACACCTTTCCACTGAAATTTTTCTGACTTTCTTAACACTGCAATTCAGCTAGGAGGTTCCCTCGCTTCGAGCGAAGCCTGAGAAGTCACGAAACCTTCTGCGAGCAGAGTTTGACCGGTGAACTGGCTGTCACTTGGGATATCCACTGTAAGCACGTGCATTTTTCTTTCCTCCACAAGGCCGAACTACTACGCTTTGCACGTGATATCCTGCTTTTCCCTCCCCCTTCCGACACACACACACACACACACACACACAGAACGGAGGAAACACAAATACTGTCTCTCTCCCACCTCTACTGCCCCCTCCCAGCTTCATCATT
>CM065734.1:47520976-47528476 GCA_033310375.1 Conus canariensis
AAGCCATGTCAGATGTTCCTCACACATTTCTATACGGAGAAAGCATCCCCCCCCTCCCCCGCCCCGTTTTTGTTGTTGTTATCTTTTTTCCTGTTTGATTATTCATATTTTTTGTCACTTGTTAATTCATTTTATCATTACCATTTTGCAATGCATATGTTTGTTTGTGTGTGTGTGTGTTTTTTTTTCCCCCATACTAAGCTCGTAACTCCTATAAAAATTGTTAATGCACTTGGATGCAAGTGTGTTCACTTGTGTATATAGGCACAAATCTATCTAGATGGATACATGTATATCAATCTGTGCAGGTTTATGTACAAAGGTGTGCATTTATGTATAAATGCAGGTAAAAATAAATCTTGGAAATTTAACTTGGTACTGTTTGGTACCATTGCATTTGTTCGTCGTTTTGTACTTCGTTGTTGCTTTGTTATTCGTTTCCTGTGTTCCAGGAACATAAGGTGGTAGGTTATTCATTCCATACACGCCTCCCCCCCCCCCCCCCCTTCTTCTCCTCCCATCTTCTCCGTTTCATCCCCAACCACTCTCCGCTCGACTTCCTTCTCCCTTGATGACCACATGCTGGATTTCAGTGTGTCGTCACCATCATCACTGTCGTCATTACTGACGTCACAAACGTTGTCATCATCATCATCATCGTCACCACCTTCAAAATCTTCATCACTGATCATTGTTCCTTCGTCCACGTCATCGATCCAGTCAGAATATTCGCTAACACTTACACACGCCTAACCTTCTTCATCTCACCCCCCGACTCCCCCCCCCCCCTTCTCCCCTCGCTCACATATGCACGTGCGCGTTAACGCACGCACGCACGCATGCATACGAAGGCACACTCACACACGTACGCACCAAGCACGCACGTACGTACGTACGCACGCACGCGCACGCACACACACACACACACACACACACACACACACACACACACACACACACACACGTAGTGTCTGCCACCCGATTCATGAGATTTGAGAGCCAGGTGGACCATTTTCTAGGCACTGAGCCTTGACATCATCATCATCATCATCATCATCATCATCATCATCATCATCGAGATCATCATCATCATCATCATTCATCATCATCGAGATCATCATCATCATCATCATCAAAGTCAACATAATCAATAACAGCACCATAATCGTCATCCTCATCAAAATTATCTAATACTCCCCCCCCCACCCCCTCTTTTCGTTTGTGTGTTTTTCTGCCTCTTTCTCTCTTTTCTCCATCGCTTTCCTCTGTCTGTCTGTCTCTTTCTCCTCCACCCACTCCTTTCCATCCTCCCTCTTCTCTCCCCCCCCCCCTCTCCCGACTACCTATCGGTCGGTTGGTCAGTCAGTCGGTCGGTCTCTTTCCAACCCTGTCTGTCTGTCTGTCTGTCTGTCTGTCTGTCTCTCTCTCTCATTCCTCGTTCATATTTTGTCAACTGGATTCTTTTTTTCCCCTCAAATGTATTCATGCATTGATTGTTGCATTTTCTTGTTCATATGTATTGTTTGACTTTATTTCTTACTACATCTATATTTGTGTTCTTGCCCAGAGAGAGGGCTGAATGTAAACAAGTATTTATGTTTAATCGATTACATTCTAACAATAAATTTTGTTCCTTCGTTCTCTATCCCCCCCTCCCCTTACTGTCTCCTTCTCCCCACCCTCTCCTTTCCATCCTCCTTCTCCCCTCCACCCAACAACCCTCCTCTCCTCTCTCTCTCTCTCTCTCTCTCTCTCTCTTTTCCCTCCCTCTCTCTCTGTCTCTCTCACTCCTTCCTGCCTCCCCCTCAGCACCACGCAGAGACTTACGGAGCGAGGTCTCCACCTTCTCGATGGACTCGGTGACCATCTGCTGCTCCATGGCGCTCTCCGTGTACTTGCGCACGTTGGCCAGCAGCAGGGGCAGCTTGGTGCAGTGCTGCATGGGCGCCACCAGCAGGTCCGTCAGCTGCAGCCGGTTGCAGCGTGGGTCCTGCTCACACCACTGTCCACAGAGAAAAAAGAAGGCGGCGCACGTGCAAAAAATAATATGACAACTGTCTTAATTTTTTTCTTTTTAATGCTGATCGATAAGAATGTGGATGATGAAGATGATGCTACGGGTTTCCATTCCGCTCTGAGACTGCATGACAGGGCTGTCTGTATCGTACGCTTACTTTCATCATATATCCCGGCCGTCAACCAGGCACGAGAGATACAGACACCTGCAGTGTTGTTGGTCAGAAACGCATCCATTTAGTGGATGAAACTCGACTGTGTGGTCCCAGTCTTCTCAACTGAGTCCCCGTAACCAAACTCAACTCTGGGCAGGAGCCGGTCGGGGCAGAAAAAAAAATCCCGCATGGCTCTGTTGGGAATCGAACCCACGACCTCCCAGTCGGGAGTCCGCGACGCTAACCACTTCACCAAGGCGGCTGGTCCGCGACGGCTGTCCTTGTATGGGACAGACTCAGAGATGAAGAGATGACAGGATCAGTGTCTCCAGCCTTTCGCAAGCTTGATGGCTGTTCCCTTGCGCACGTTGAAGGCATTCGCTACTTCCTGTTGATGTGACAGGCGCACTGTGTCTGGCTGGATACCTGTCCTCTCCTCTATACATCTTGAATAATTTGTGTTGTTGCTTCATCGTCATCAGTGCCGAATTCTCCGCGTTAAGTTCAGGTGCTCTCCATTGAGGGGGGAACGCGTCGCCGTGGTACAGCGCCATCCATTATCCCTTTTTCTTTTCTTGAATTGATTTTACTCCTATATTTTGCTTTTCACCAGAAACAACTCCTTGTTGCTGCGCAGTTATCTCATCCGAAAGACTGACATTCGGACCTGCAATCTGGCTCAGTGAAATGGGAAAAAGAAAAGAAGAAAAAGAATAGGGTGGGGTGGGGGGGGGGGGGGGGATGACGGACTGAAACCACGGACGCCATATTCTCTCACTTCCGAGATGAGTGTGTTAACCACCAAGCCACTTTTCAACTTCATCATCTCTGTCCATTTTTGTTTGTTTGCTTAATTTTTGTGCCAAAACCTAAAAAAAAACAACAGCAAAACAAACAAACAAACAAACAAACACGATGCACTGTGGAAAAACAACAACTACAACCCTAATTGACTGAAATTTAAGCAGCTATTATTGTCTGTCATCCTAAACACTGACTGACTGAAACCATTTACTGTCAGATTAACATAGTGTTGTACTGACATTTTAAAAAGAGAAACCTTAATGAATTAATGAGGTAACGAAAATAATACAAATAACATCTGAATGACATAAAAATCATAAAGGAAAATTAACAGGGAAACATTTAACATTTCTAAGTAACATAATAAAAATTCAGAAATTGTAACAATAAAGCAAATTACATCTTAACTGTACTGAAAATCAACAATCTCTCTCTCTCCTCTCTCTCTCTCTCTCTCTCTCTCTCTCTCTCTTTCTCTCTCTCTCTCAGAACACCATAAAAAAAAATATTAAAAAAAAAAAAAAAAAAAGGAAAGACCCCCCCCCCCCCCAAACACATGCACACAAAAACACACACCATCCAATCACACACACACACACACACACACACACACACTCTCTCTCTCTCTCACACACACACACACACACACACACACACACACACACACACACACACACACACACACACACACACTCACAAAAACCACGCTTCCCCTTCCCCCTACTCACGTGTATGCGAGCACGCACATATATTCACTCACAGACACATATATTCACTCACATCCTAAACACACACACACACACACACACACACACACACACACACACACACACACACACACACGCACAACGGAACGCACCCGTTCAATTTAATTGTTTCAATTCGGTGTCACATCTAGAGTTGACAATATTTCAGAAAAAACAACAGAAGAACTTCGAGTTCGATTGGACTATTGAGAAGGCCTATATGTACGCTGCTAATGGCAAACGTTGGTTATGAGAGAGAGAGGAGAGAGAGAGAGAGAGAGAGAGAGAGAGAGAGAGAGAGAGAGAGAGAGAGAGAGAGATACATACAGTCAGACAGAGAGAGAGAGAGAGAGAGAGAGAGAGAGAGAGAGAGAGAGAGAACCACATACCCGTTCAAATTCGGCAAATTCCGGGTTTTGTCGGAGTTTCTCCAAGTAGGTCAAGGCATTGGTGTAGTTGATGCAGTATGTGTGGTACACCGCGCCATCTTTGGAATGTGTAGAAAACTTGAATGGGACAGAACACACACAACAAAGGGCCATTATCTTTGGAATGTGTAGAAAACTGGAAGGGGACAGAACACACACAACAATGGGCCATTATCTTTGGAATGTGTAGAAAACTGGAAGGGGAGACACAACACTTACAACAAAGGGCCATTATCTTTGGAATGTGTAGAAAGCTGGAAGGGGAACCACAACACACACAACAAAGGGCCATTATCTTTGGAATGTGTAGAAAACTGGAAGGAGAGACACGACACACACAACAAAGGGCCATTATCTTTGGAATGTGTAGAAAACTGGAAGGGGAGACAGAACACACACAACAAAGGGCCATTATCTTTGGAATGTGTAGAAAGTTGGAAGGGGAACCACAACACACACAACAAAGGCCATTATCTTTGGAATGTGTAGAAAACTGGAAGGGGAGACAGAACACACACAACAAAGGGCCATTATCTTTGGAATGTGTAGAAAGTTGGAAGGGGAACCACAACACACACAACAAAGGGCCATTAAACAGAGAAAAAAGGTTGATAGATGTTACTATCAGCGCTGCCAACCTCTGAAAGGGACTTGAGAGGATTTTGTTTTTAAATTGAGTGGAATTTCTGACAGTTGGGAGGAATACATCGCTATCACACCTGAAAACAAAACCACAATGAGATTCCAGACACTTTGTTTTCTATCCTTTTGTCAAGCGCTTTCACGGAATCACTGTCTCAGCCAATACATTGTTGCTGATCTACAGTTTGGAAGCACACTGTCACTACGCTTCATCTTAGGACTTGGCTCATTTTTGCACTTCAGGATCATCAGTGCCTCTGCAGTGTCTTGACCCAAGGAGGGACGAAAATCTGTAAGGTTCTTCCTGACAAGGCTGAACATTTTCACAGGCCGATTTACTGACTGGGATCAGCAGCACTCCCATCATGACAGCAGAAAGCAAACCTGAATCTGCACGTCCGTTCTAATTTACTTTTCCTAAAGGTAAATCGGTCCAGCAGGTCGTTTCGAACTTTTTTTTCTTTTTCACGAGCAGAATTTTATTTATTTATTTTATTTTTTTACGTCAAGCGTAATAGCGGAATGACGAGCGTTTGAACATAAGAAATTCCGCTGGAAGCGGTATGGCTGGCAGCTCTGTACTATACATACAAAGACAGTACAATGATGTACAGAGACATAACAGGCGGGCAGAATGACAGATGATGATGACGATGATGATAGTCTTTAGTATCAAGGGTAACAGATAAGCAAGTACATGCTTTTTTCCCCCTCCAGTTGTTAACATGGAAAGGGACCAAGCGTAACTAGCAAGCTTTTCTATACTCGAAATTCAAAGCCTTGATCAACATGCATATCCTTCGAAGTATAATGACGGTAAGAGAGAGAGAGAGAGAGAGAGAGAGAGAGAGAGAGAGAGAGAGAGAGAGAGAGAGAGGGAGAGAGAGAGGAGAGAGAGAGAAGAGAGAGAGAAGAGAGGAGAACACAGAGAGAGATTGCACATCCAGGATATAATCTGCCCCTATACAAAAACAGCCGCGACGCATATATACAGAAAAACACGCACAGACATACATATCCACATTGAACCACATCATCACATGCAAAAAGCTCTCTACCACACAGACACATAGAGACACACAGACAGACAGACACACACACACCCGCACGCATGCACACACGCACCACACACACTTACACACACACACACACACACACACACACACACACACACACACACACACACACCACACACACGATCCAACAGAACACAGCATAACACCCGAGTATGCAGACTCACTCTCTGAAAAGCCTTGATAAGAACTTTGGTCCGACCGAAGTCTGTGACACTCATGTCTTTCAACAGAGCGGCGATGAAATCTTTACAGAACGTGTAACTCACCTGGAGAGAGAACACACACACACACACACACACACACACACACACACACACACACACACACACACACACACACACACACATCCACGCGCACGAATGCACGCAAACGATCAATATCAACCGTAGAACAGCACAAACAAAAAGAGATAAGCTTAAACATCCTGTAGATCATAGAGAAATATCTCCTAAAGAGACAAAATACACCACAGCCAGCCATCTGCCTGACATGCTATTGGAACAATTCAGAGCGAATGTTCATGTTGTCTTCGGATAATTCTCTAAACAACGCTAAATCAAAGTACACCGATGGAAAACAAAAAGACAAAAAGAAAAGCGCCAACAATAATAACAACAAACTCCTGCTCTCAGTTATCAATATTTCACTACTGCAATTCATTTCATTTTGAGCTGTTGAACAATACATTTAATCAAATAGACAAAACGAAGAGTAGCTATTTGATAGAAACCAACCCAAACAAAACAAAATGGTTGATTACAGAAAAAGAAGTTATAACGAAACACCGCCATCCATTAAAACAACAACAACAACAAACAACAAAACAAAACAAACAAACAACTCGAAAATATAAGGCGCACGATAGTACGACTCTTAGAGATAATGGCATTTCGATATGTATGGCCTTCGATAGACCGTTGATGTCCAAAATATTGACAATCCCCCCCCCCCCCCCCCCCACACACACACCCTTTCTTCCCCCCCAGAACGTCGTATGAGTCAGGCTGAACATCACATTTAGTACAGAAAAGGAATGCAGCGTTTGTTGAACGATGCATTTAGGGAACACAGACGTTGGTTGAAGATGTATGCAGTAAAAATGTAGGGTAACGTGGTGCTGGTTGAAGATGTATGCAGTAAAGATGTAGGGTAACGTGGTGCTGGTTGAAGATGTATGTAGTAAAGATGTAGGGTAACATGGTGCTGGTTGAAGATGTATGCAGTAAAGATGTAGGGTAACGTGGTGCTGGTTGAAGATGTATGTAGTAAAGATGTAGGGTAACGTGGTGCTGGTTGAAGATGTATGTAGTAAAGATGTAGGGTAACGTGGTGCTGGTTGAAGATGTATGTAGTAAAGATGTAGGGTAACGTGGTGCTGGTTTGAAGATGTATGCAGTAAAAATGTAGGGTAACGTGGTGCTGGTTGAAGATGTATGCAGTAAAGATGTAGGGTAACGTGGTGCTGGTTGAAGATGTATGTAGTAAAGATGTAGGGTAACGTGGTGCTGGTTGAAGATGTATGTAGTAAAGATGTAGGGTAAAGTGGTGCTGGTTGAAGATGTATGTAGTAAAGATGTAGGGTAAAGTGGTGCTGGTTGAAGATGTATGTAGTAAAGATGTAGGGTAACGTGGT
>CM065734.1:47538476-47543476 GCA_033310375.1 Conus canariensis
CCCACCCCCTCTCCTCCCCTTCATCCTCTCCCCCTGACCCTCCTCTCCCCCCTCCCCTCCCCCTCCCTCAACTCACCCCCATCAGCGGAGGGCGCGCCAGGGCCATCTGTGGGAGGTCTGGCGGCGTAGAAGTCGGCGATGGTGTTGCGCTTGATGAGCTTCTTGTGGTGCTCCTGCACCAGCAGGTCCCCCGGGTAGATGTTCATGGCCAGGTCTACAGAGCTTCTCCGGCGCCGCAACCTCTCGGCGATGTTGCTGTCCACACACAGACAGACAGACAGACATATATACAATATTGTGTGGGCATAGCTTGTAAAGGGGGGACTCAACGTGATTTACACACACACAGCGCCTTGGCTTAAGGATGTGTCAGACCAACTGACATAGGCTAAAACACCAAGGCTACATCAAAATGTTGTTATGCCCTGCATAGTTATGCGGGGATTGTCTTCAGTTGTGACAAGCTCTAAGCATAACATTATCAGTCTTCAAAATCCCCCGAAGTCGGAATGTGGCTGCCCACGTGGCAGGGTAATAAAAAACGGTCACACACGTAATGTTCTCATCCCTAGCTGATGCATTTGTACCATAGTGTTCCAGTGTTTCGGCTGTTGGGATGATCCCTGGAGTCTTTTAGCCAGGGTACGACGACGACGATGACGACGACGACGGCGGCGGCGGCGACGACAACAACAACAACAACAACAACACACACTCTCTCTCTCCTTCTTTCTCTTGGCACGTATTATGAAGACTCGAAAAGTTTTTCACACAGACAAATAGAGTCTTGTTTGGAGCTGCCTTGTGATTAAACACTCTGTTTTTTGATGCGGTACGTGTTATGAAGACTCAAGTAGGTTTTATACACACACGTACAGTCTTGTATGGGCAGACCTTCAGAGTGGGGACTCAACGTTATTTACGCACTCTCTTCTTGATGTGGCTCGTATTATGAAGACTTTTTTTTACACAGACAGACACACTCTTTGTGACGGGGGGAGGGCAGGGGGGGGGGGGGGGGGGGGGAAGGCTAAACGTGATTACACACCGTCTCAATGTATACTAATATGAACACTTGAAAGTTTTCACACGGACACTTACAGTCTTGTATGGGCATACCTTGTTAAGGGGAGGAAGGAAGGGGGTGGGGGGGGGGGGTGTCAATCGTCATTTACACACTCTCTTTTTGATGTGGCACACATAATGAAGACTTGAAAGTTAAAAAAAAGTGCACACGTGACCTAATTTCATTGCTGTATACCACTTTGTAATCCCAGTCTTCCTAATGAAGCCCCATAGCCTACTCAGCTCTCGGTAGGAGCAGGTCGGGGCAGAAAAATCCCACACAAAACAGAAAACGTTCTGATGGGAGCAAACCAACCTACCTCCTCCCTGTCGAGACTCCCCCGACGCTAACCACGGCGCAACAGCGACTGGTGAGAGAACAGATATAATACAAAGCATGATACAGCACGATGTGAAAAACATAAATCTAGACTGCATGCATACATGGCAGAGCAGACGAGTTTGACAAGTTGGTCAGCTCCGAGGAGTCAGCTAGCCGCAGCGAAGACGCACGTAGGAATCACTAACAAACTCCACTTCAGACACTCTTTGTTTCCAATGACAACACATACACAGTGCATGCTTTTTCATCATGCCCTGGAAAGGCAGTAAGCGTGACCAGCCAGCTAAAACAGACTGAAAAAAAAATGACAGACATACAGCCTAAAATAGGGAGACAGATAGACGAACAGAGAGAGAGAGAGAGAGAGAGAGAGAGAGAGAGAGAGAGAGAGAGAGAGAGAGAGAGAGAGAGAGAGAGGGAGAGAGAGAGAGAGAGAGAGAGAGAGAGAGAGAGAGTTAGACAGAGAGAGACCGAGAGATAGACAGAGAGAAAACTCAGAAAACCTTGATTCATTCAAGGACTAGGATGTCAGGCAAAGCCTTTACGTCCAATCTGTCCTTGGTAAGATAAATCATGCAGTCTGTTTTAGAGAGAGAAAAGAGAGAAGGAGAGAAAAGAGAGAGAGAGAGAGAGAGAGAGAGAGAGAGGAGAGGGGGAGAGAGAGAGAGGGAGAGAGAGAAAGTGGAGAGAGAGAGGGAGAGAGAGAGAGAGAGGGGAGAGAGAGAGAGTGGGAGAGAGAGAGGGAGAGAGAGAGAGAGAGAGAGAGAGAGAGACAGAGAGAGAGAGAGACAGAGACAGAGACAGAGAAACAGACAGACAGACAGACCGGCAGAGACAGTGACAGACGCTTCAGACACATTTTCATTGACATTGACCTGTACAGTCTTTGTGTCAAGGGGGAACAAGATCATATTTGCAGCGCCAGGAAAGAAGGAAAAATGTGGAATGAAACAGGCAAACTGAATAGCTCAGTAAATGTGAACAATCACAGCACTTCGAAATAAAGTAATAGAAAAAATCAAAAAGGGATTCGTCTTGATAACAAAACAAATACATAGCAGAAGTGAAGGAAAGGAAAGAGAACACTTTATACACACAGACGCGCGCGCGCGCACGCACACGCACACATACACACACAGGCAGAGGAGAGAGAGAGAGAGAGAGAGAGAGAGAGAGAGAGAGAGAGAGAGAGAGAGAGAGAGAGAGAGAGAGAGAGAGAAGAGAGAGAGAGAGAGAAGAAGAAGAAGAAGAAGAGAAGAAGAAGAAGAATTAAATAAAAACGAAAAAGTGATCATCAAACTGTATCAGCATCAGACACTACCACAAAAGTCAGTGAGATCAAGCATTTTCTTTTTCCTAGAGCTAACAGCTTCTGCGACATACTTTGTGAGTAAACGTACAACACTGGCATCGTCAGTGGATGACAAATCACGTAAATTATAACGTTTTTCAACGAGTATAATTTACGAGAGAGAGAGAGAGAGAGAGAGAGAGAGAGAGAGAGAGAGAGAGAGAGAGAGAGAGAGAAATAGACAGAGAGACAGAGAAAGAGAGAGAGGGAAGGAGGGGGGGGGGGGGCGGGAGAGGAGAGAAGGAGCAGCTAAAGAAAGTCAATAAAACAGACACACACTTATGTTTGTACAAACGTCTATCTATTTAGTTGGTTTCGTTTGAAAAGGTACGAAACAAGCAACAAAGTCGGCAGAGCCTTCGGCCAAAAGGCTGCACACCCAAAATTAATGCACCTAGGCCTTGCTTAAGGAGTCGAGTATTTATAGACAGACACAATTATCTTGTTGTGAGAATTCTTATCGTGTCTGAAAGTTGATTTATCTTCTTTTCTTTCGTATGCCCATCAAGGTACATACATGCCAAGTGGTTCCCAAAACACAGATTGAAATGAAAGAAATGGGGCTATTTTTGGAAAAAGAAACACCTGGCGCAGAAATAGGGTCACGGATGAGTGCGAAGGCCTCAACTGTCAGGTAAGGGGTAGCTCACGTATTTCTAATTTGTACTTGGTTTCATCGGGTGAAATCATATAAAAAATGAAAGGATTGGGGGAGGCGGGGGGGGGGGGGGGGGTTGCTAATTCAATCTATTGTCAGTTTCATACCGGTTTTTGGATCTAACTTATGCTCCATCTCAAAAACGCTTACGCGGATCATTCAGTGAGTTAGTGCAAAATCCCAATTGTGGCGTGTAGCCAGCATGTACCTCGCAATGCCAGCCAGACCTGCTGACTGGGGTAGGGGGGGGGGGGGGGGGGGGGTGAGGGCGGAAAAGCTGAAGTGGTATGGATGAGCATGTGACGGGATCGGGCCGACTCTCTCAAGTCCCTCCCTCCTCCAAGGAGGGAACAGCGCAGGGGTGAGGGGTTTGGGGATGGGGGTGGAAGTGAAGAGACAGGACAGACAGAGAAAGACATGGACATACAGACAGACAGACAAACAAACAGACAGACAGACAGCACTGCTGAGTGGGCCGGGACCCGATTGCCCGTTCCCGTCAGAGATGGAGACAACAGCTGCAGCAGCATTATCGTTGTTGTCAGTGGGGGGCTTTGCAGGTGGTGTCCTGCGTATGTTGGATCAGTACAGGCACCACTGAACACCACCGAAGTGACTCCTCGGCAGCAGTGCAGTGTCTCCTCCGCTGGGTTGCCTCGTGACGACTTGCCGGGCTTGTCGCATGATGGAGCGGGCCGGGCTGTGGCTGTGGAGGTGGGAATCGGAATGAGCGGCGTGGGTGCAGTGTCACTGAGGTGGCACAGAAGATGGGACAGCAACACACACAGACACAGACACACACACACACTCACACATACACACACCGTAACACACACACACACCGTAACACACACACACACACACACACACACACACACACACACACACACACACACACACACACACACACACACAACCGTAACTCACACACACACACACACACACACACACACACACACACACACACACACACACACACACACACAACTGCTGCAGCAGCTTTCATTATTGCCCATTCCCCCTCCTTCTCCCTTCCTGACACCCCCCGTCCCCCACCCCCACCCCGGCCCCTGTTAGAGTCCGCGGGACCAGAGAGCACTGACAGACAGACAGACAGACAGACAGAGAGACAGGCAGCACTGAACTGGACACTGTCGGGACCAGTGAGCACAGACAGACAGACAGACAGACAGACAGACAGACAGATAGACAGACAGGCAGCACTGAACTGGACACTGTCGGGACCAGAGAGCACTGACAGACAGACAGACAGACAGACAACACTGAACTGGACACTGTGGGGAACCACCATAGCCCTATGTACGTGTCGAGTCCAGGAAATGGACAGGAGCAGGTCGCCTGTGACGTATTTCCTGTCTCATGCTAATTTTTTCCCCTTGCCCCTGTCTCTTCTTCTTCCTCCTCCTCCTCTCTCCTCTGCCTCTCTTCTCTCTCTCTCTCTCTCTCTCTCTCTCTCTCTCTCTCTCTCTCTTCCTGTCACCCCCGCTCCCCACCCCTTCCTCTAACAGTGTACCGTATTGGATCACTTGCTTGTCCCGACGGATATAGCAGTAAGTTGAGGT
>CM065734.1:47548476-47553476 GCA_033310375.1 Conus canariensis
GTATAGGGACAACAATTGAGTGTTTCCAGATAAGAGGCATTTCACCATTAGACCAGCATTTTTGTATCAAAGAATGTAAAAATTGAACTACATTTTGTGGTAAATGCTTTTAACAATTTATAAGATATCCATCTAGTCCAACAGACGTCTTATTTTTACCCATATGAGAAATACATTCAATTACTTATCGAGTGTTATATTTGAATTTACATAGCTTTTTAATTGAGGTTTATTAAAACTATGATCTGATGTGATATTACTTTCCTCCTCCTTTTTTCTGTATTGTCTACTTTCAGTTGATAGTCCAGTAATTCTACTGCAATTTGCATACAAATCAGCAAATGCTTCCGCTTTTTCTTGATTAGAGGGTATATCTGAACTCTCCAGTTTGATTGGGCATTGAGGTAAGTTTATCCCATTCTTCATCGTTTTCATTTTTTCCCATACCTTTTGCATATCTTTATAGTTATATACTTCATTAGTACAAAATGATGACCAATACTGTCTTTTTGCTTCTGCGTTAACTCTATTTGCTTTATTTTTTGCTTTTTTGGATTTTTGGTGATTAGGAATCGAATTATCCTTTAAGTAATTTTCAAATTTTATCCATTTTTCAGCTTTGGCCTTTTCACAATCATCTTTCCCACCAAACATTGCCAGAATGTTTATATGATTTCTTTGTTTTAGACATAGGAATTGATTGGTTAGCAGCACTTAGGACTGCATTAGTAAATATAGAATACAATTCATTGATATCTTTATCATTGACGTCTTCAACATGAAATGTTGATAGAAGTTCTGAAAACTTGTCCCAGTTAGCATGTTTGTAATTATACTTCGGGATTTTATCTTCTGTTAGATCCTTGTTTTTTGTGCTAGAGAGTTCAAAGCTAGTAATAACAGGAATATGGTCACTATTAAGGCTATCATTTAAAGAATCCCATTTACAAAATTGGTGCTAGATCTGGAGAAACAAGAGTTAGATCAATAGCCATTGCTCTATGATAAGGATTATCAGGGATTCGCGTTATTCTACCGTCATTCAGAAGATACAATGATGAATCAACAATATTCTCAATGAAACGGTTGCTAGTAATGTGTGTGTGTTGTGTGTGCGTGCGTGCGTGCGTGCGTGCGTGCGTGCGTGCGTGTGTGTGTGTGTGTGTGTGTGTGTGTGTGTGTGTGTGTGTGTGTGTGTTGTGTGTGAGAGAGAGAGAGAGAGAGAGAGAGAGGAGAGAGAGAGAGAGAGAGAGAGAGAGAGTCTGTAAATAGTGCCAAAGACGGTGTGTTCAGTGACATGCATGTTTCTCCCTGCATCTGTTTTTCCCGCTCCATTCCACTACTTTTCCCTCTGAAATCGAACACCCCGTTTACCCCCCCCTCCCTTCCTTCCTCCTAGTCTTTCTGTCTTTGTTTGTCTGTCAATCTGTCAGTCAGTCTCTCTGTCTGTCAATCTTGGCTCTAAGTCCTTCCTTTTCCCGTCTGAAATTTCAGTTCCGGAGTTAGTCTCTCTGTCTCTGACCGTCTGTTTGTCTGTCGCTTTCTCATTTCCTCTGATACTCAGTCCTAGATTTATTCTTCCTCTGTCTGCCTCCCTCTCCCGCCACACACTCCCCGCCTTTCTTCTTCTCTCTCACTCTCTCTCTCTCTCTCTCTCTCTCTCTCTTCTCTCTCTCTCCTCGTTTTCACTGTTTTTCATACAATTATACTGTCTGGCTGAAGGTGCTGTTCTCTCACTTCTTGCAGCACAATATTCAATGCAGCATTTGTAATGCAGTTTCTCTATACTATAACCTGATCTGGGTTTGCTTGTGAAAGAGTGCGTACGTGCGTGCGTCTATGTATATATATATATATATATATATTTATGTTTTGTGGTGTTGGGTGTGTGTGTGTGTGTGTGGTGTGATTGTTATGCGCGCGCGCGCGCGCGCGCGCGCGCGCGTGTGTGTGTGTTTGTGTGTGTGTGTGTGTGTGGTGTGTGTGTGTGTTGAGTGAGTGGTGTGATTGTGTATGCGTGTGTATGTGTGTGTGTGTGTGTGTGTGTGTGAGTGTGTCCATACACACATGCACACACACATACACAAACAAACAAACACACACACGCATACCACACACACACACAACACGCACACACACACACAAACTGGCACGCACGCGCTGTCTTTCCCTCTCTATGTCTTCCTGTGACTCAGTCTCTCTGTCTCTCGTCTCCCTTTCGAACGATTCCATGACTCAGACCTCCCAATCAATACTCTTACCTTCCTTTACCCCCCCCACACCCTCCCCCCCCAAGACCTCCCCCACTCTCCCCATCCCCCACATACACATCCTTACCCACCCACACGCAGAGAATCTACGAACACAGATAAACTCCATGAGAAATGGACTCGGCCAACACAGCATGGCCACCAGAACAACAGCCACAAAACAAACCGTTACTCTCCACCTCTTCCTCACTCCTTACCTCCAACCCCCCCCCCTCCTCCATCCTTCCCCATTCCATCCTGCCCCCCCCCCCCTTTCTCTCTCTCTGCCCCCCCTCCACCCAGTCCCTTTTCCCCTCTCCCTCCCAAAACTCCTTGACGAATCGGCCGAGATCGACCTACACGTCCACACGGCAGATATAACCTTCGCTAAGCCAGCAAAGCTAGGACAATGAAAAATTGGCTTGGAGAGAGGAGAGAGAGAGAGAGAGGAGAGAGAGGAGAGAGGGAGGAGAGAGAGAGAGAAAGTGGGGAGGGGTGGTGGGGGGGGGGGAGGGATAAGGAAGAGAGAATTGGGGGGGGGGGGAGGGAGAGGATGGAGGACACAGGATGCGTGGAAGGAGAGCGTGGAGGACAGGGGGGTGGAAGGGGGTGGAGTGGTGGGTGGGGGTGGAGGAGGAGGAGGCAGCTGTCTTTCGTCGTGGTCTCCCAGATGATGATGACGAATGGGGAGACACGGCACTCGGTGCTGGCGTCAAGGTGGAAGGGTCAAAGAGTTCTGTCCCTTGGACTGAAAATGTCCCATTCCAGAGAGCGGTCCAAGCGCTGGACTCCTTAAGAGTGGCCACACGCCACGATTAGAGTTTTGCACCGCATCACTATATCATCCATAAAGCGTTTTGAGGCCTACAATAAATTTTAGTCAGCATTTAATGTTGAAATGTTGAGTTGATAATTGATAAAAAGAACAACTCCCCACCAATTATTTCCCTTGCTTGGGGGGATCTTCACCGATGAAATAACAAACAACAAAATCTTCAAACACATGACCTTCCCCTTAGATGACGTGGCATTTCAGGCCTTGGCACTCATCCGTGACCCTATCTTTGCGCCAGCAGGAAACCCCCACACAGTCCAGTTCCTTTGATTTTTTTAATCTGTCTGCTTGGAACCACCTGGCTTGTACCTTGATGGCCACATGAAATAAAATGAGAAGAATCAACTTTCAGACACAACAAAAATTCTAAAAACAATCTAATTACGCCAGTCTATAAATAGTCGACTCCTTAAGCAAGACCTTGGCGCGTTAATTTTTGGTGTGCAACCAAGTCCGTGCGTACAAAGTCGTTTTGTTAATTATAGTTCCGAATGCGGAGTCGCCGCTCATCATTTCAAGAAAGTTGAGTTTCTTAAAACAAAAAGGAAAGACTCCCAATATTCTCTCTCTTGCAGCTGAATTCCCACAGCATATGCGAAATTCGGCAAGTAAATATTAGTTCCTAGAAAAAGGTACGATGTCACCATAAGAAGAGGGTGGGTGGGTGGTGGATGTTAGGGAAGTTCCTAATGACTTACACTGTGATGTCACAAATCATGACCTTCAAGATACAAGTTATTGAAGTCAAACCAGGACTCGTATCAACTGCAGATCTATAGGTCAATGATCACGGATTCAGGAAACTGGAGAAAACAAACAGACGAAGTTCATACAATGAACCTCGTGAACCACGTCTATTATTATCAGGGAACATGTAGCATGTTTGGAATGAAGTTTATTATGAAAACAAAACTGAAGACACTCTCCAAAACCTTTTACTTCGGAATAAACAATTCATGGAACATCGACTCAATGACCTGTTGGTAAGGACTGCAGAAACAGATTTGCCACCAGACACCCGGAATGAAAAAAAAATCGGAGCTCATGTTTATTGACTGCCAACTCATCCATATTTGCCAAACATATATATCTACACATACATGTGCAGTAGCGTGCACACTGGAGCACACGCCACAGATCACACACATGCACATCTGTGCACACACACACACACACACACACACACACACACACACACACACACACACACACACACGTGTATACTCACCACACACACACATGTATACACTCACCACACACACCTACAATGATAGCAATAACACAGCCAATATTAGGTAGGTTACTCAAGGTCTGACCAGCGCGTTGGGTTAACGCGTGGGTCGCACACCTGCTATGTCGTAGCCACGAGACCCTCTTCTTCAATTCTCTCATCTTAATCATTAATTCATTTATCCCTCAGCTTTAAATCATGCGCAGTGCGGTCCTGAAGCTTAGCGGATGCGGTGTAGCGTGTATGGACAAGTCCGCACGCAGTGACACCGCCTTGATGAAACTGACACTGAAACTGCTACACACGTCCTGTTGGGTTGCTGTAGGGAGAGGCCCCCAGGGCACACGATGCATTCTGTAGGCCATCATGAATATGTCACAAAGTACCACGACCAAACAATCAGTTTGACCGAGTGCTTTCATCTGGCAGTCTGTCTCACAAAACCTATTAATTTTGTTCGCGTTTCATATGGGAAACTCTTCGCGTAAAATACACCGAAGAAACACGCACGCACGCGAGTGCGCGCTCACACACACACACACAAACATGCATGCAAGCAAGTATACACACACGCGCGCGTGCGCGCAAATACACACACACACAAACACACACACACACGCGCGCGCACACACACACATACACACACGTTTAACTGTGTAAGTGAGAAACACTCGCACATATTCAC
>CM065734.1:47558476-47560976 GCA_033310375.1 Conus canariensis
ACTACAACAACATAAAAACCACCACCAACAACGACCACGACAAACCACACTCGCATCTTCGTGTCTTGTATACATATTAGGTTATTTCTAGGAGCGTCGGCAATGTGTTCAACTTTCAACGGGGAGATAAGGGGCAAGGGAGAGAACTCCGTGTCCTTCACACTTTATTTTCCATCATCGTTACAAAATGACACAACTGAAACCCTCTTCTCTCGGTGTTCGCTGGTCTCTGATAACCATGTATGCCCTTCCCCCTCCTTGTTTCCCTCCTTGCTCCTCGTATGAAATTTAACAGGAAAAAGGCAGACACTTTTCCACACACACACACACACACACACACACACACACACACACACACACACACACACACACACACAGACTGAGAGAGAGACAGACAGACACTCACAGACAGACAGACAGACAGAAACCCACACACAAATCCACACACACACACACACACACACATACACACACACACACACACACACACACACACAACATGCATATGTACATACATTAACGATTCGGGAACAGATTAGAATGACGTTAAGTAGGCCAGTAAGGTGGATTAATTGTTTGTTGATAACCCTTTTGGTGATTCACTGAGTGTCAGAGAGTAAGACAAAGACAGAACAGAACCAGAAGAGGTTTGAGGGCACTGAAGGCAAGAAAGAAAAAAACAAAAAAGCAGAAAAAACGACAGACAGACAGACAAAACAGAGGAAGTATGCGACCATGAAGACGAAGACGAAGATCTGATGATAACGATATGAGTGGACCCAAAACCCAGGCTTATGTCAAGACCTCTGGCAAGGGGAATGGAACTCGCAGACGGAGAACAAACTATTTAAAATCCGTCCAAACCTGGAAGAGTTTTCACCATGTTCCCGAGGCGGCCGTAAAGACGGAACAGTTTTGTGCCGTTTACATACAGGCCACTCCTTATATACCCATTCTTATCTTTTAAAAGGTAAAGAAGCTCCGTGGTGCATTCCATGTCATGTTCCACTCACAGTGAAACATGTTCTTTTAGAGTGTTGGGACTTGCATGATGCGAGACATAAGCTTTTTACAGCAGACTCCATGAAAACCCTATACAAAGATGTTCCACCTGATGTGACCTTTGAATTTCTGAAAGAGATCAACATTTTTCATCTGATCTAAGATTTTACGGAAAAAAGATTTTTAATGGAGTTTCTGGTGCGTTTTTAGGTGTATTTTAAAGGATGTGTGAATCATTTTTTTCAAAGGACTTGTGAGTTGACTTCAACGCGGTGACAGCCCTAAATATGGGCCTCTGCGGTCGGTTGGGCTATAAGCATCATTACCTTACCTGACGTGAACGCCTTTTGGCACCCCCCCCCCACCTCTGTGCTGCCCCCTTTCCTTCTGCTGGAACTGCGATGCTTGAGCCTCACTCCAAGCTTCATTCAGTGACCTGAACACTCCAACTTTGGCATGTAGTGTCCTGGGTGTTAGCACTTCATGACAAACAAACAAACAAACAACACAAAAGAATCCTGAACCACTGCGTAATGATGATGATGATGACAAACATGATGGTGATGGTGATGGTGGTGATGATGATGATGATGGTGATGATGATAGTGGTGATGATGATGATGATGATGATGATGATGATGGTGTTGATGACAAAGATGATGATGATAGTGGTGGTGATGATGATGATGATGGTGATGACAAAGATGATGATGATAGTGGTGATGATGATGATGATGATGATGATGATGATGATGATGATGATGATGATGATGGTGGTGGTGGTGGTGGTGGTGATGATGATGATGATGATGATGATGATGATGATGATGATGATGACGATGATGATGATGATGATGATGATGATGATGATGATGATAATGATGATGGTGATGATGATGATGATGATGATGATGAGGTGATGATGCGATGGTGATGATGATGGTGATGATGGTGATGGTGATGATGGTGATGATGATGGATGATGATGATGATGATGATGATGATGATGATGATGATGATATGACAGCTGTGAGAAAGAGGATGAACACAGACAGAGATGAAAAGAAGAAAGATGCATAAGGAAGAAGAAATAGAGGAGAAGCAAAAAATACAGAAGAAGAAGAGAGAAAAAAGGAGAAGAATGAGAAAGAAGGAGAAAGAAGAGAAAGAAGAAAGAAGAGGGGAAAAGAAAGAGAGGCAAGGTGAAAAGGAGAAAAAGAGGAGGAATAGGAACGGGGGATACACTGTAGAGTACACCGGAAACGAAAGGAAAAATAAAGAAAAAAACAAAAAAACGATACAATGCTTCATAAAACTCTGATCATCATTTCTTTCAAACACTCTGACACCAAGGACTGAACGACAAGGCAAGGCTACACAATACCACTTCATAGGAGAAAACAAAACAAAATCCTACAGATAAACAAATTAATGAACACACACGGAGAGCCTGAGGCGACACCCGCTTTCTCACCGTTTCTGATGGATGCACATACAA
>CM065734.1:47565976-47568476 GCA_033310375.1 Conus canariensis
GTTCTCTCAGGCGGCTAGTGAAGGGTTTCTCATATTTATAATATACTCCTCCCATTTTCTTCATCTTCAATTTTTTTTTCTTTCTTTTCTAAAAGTTCAAATCTTTGCCAAGTCATTACTATAATGACTGAAGAATTGTTAGCCTGCACTTGTTTTCCCCCACATCTTAATTGTTCAGCATTATATTGTTTGGTCAATCAGTGGGAGATTGCATCTCTTAGGAGATCCCAGTAAAGGTTGTTCTGTACAATTCTTAGCCACTTACAATGCTTGGGTTATTGAACAGCAGAGCTGACCACTCAGACTGTTCCACATCTTTTGATCTCCCTTGTATCCTTGAATGGATCCTCAAGCATAGGCTCAAAGATTGTCCCCTACATCTTATACTGTGTGCATAATGCTTTTAGTCTTTCAGCAACTTTTTTCCTCTCCACACTTTCGTTTTGTTCCATTTTGCTACTCTTCGCTGGCTGCTTCGGGGGTGCTGTTGCATTCTCTTCTGAACCCTTGGTGGTGAGAACACCACAGAATTATGGACTGTGGTGTGTCTCTATTTGACACCAAGAGCACAGACACAATCAGCCGTGTCTCCCTGATGAGTCCGATTCAGCGGACGAAAGGCCTAGGAGCAGGCGATACAAATAGATGTGCCTTCGAGAGGGATTGCGATGGTTCTCTCAGGCGGCTAGTGAAGGGTTTCTCATATTTATAATATACTCCCCCCATTTTCTTCATCTTCAATTTTTTTTTCTTTCTTTTCTAAAAGTTCAAATCTTTGCCAAGTCATTACTATAATGACTGAAGAATTGTTAGCCTGCACTTGTTTTCCCCACATCTTAATTGTTCACCGTTATTATAATCACGGACTTTTCACGCTTGGAATACACAGTTGTGCGGTCAGAGACCTTCAGTCATTAACGTTTCGTGTGAGCAAGGCGCCCATGATGATTTCAGCCAAGTTATGATGAAGGTGATGGTGATGATGACGATGATGACGATGAAAAGAGGAAAATGCTCAAAGGAAAGGGGAAGAGAGAAAAGGAAGACGAGGGGAAGAGAGAAGAGGAAGACGAGGGGAATAGCGAGTGAAGAAGAGGAAAATAAAGAAGTGCATGAGAAACGACGAAGAGGGAAAAGATAAGCAAAAGGAACGTGAAGAAGATGAAGATAAGAAGAAGAGCAGGAGAAGGAGGGAAACGAAAAATACGAACGATGAAGTAGGGAAGAGGATCGAAACAGAGAAAGAGAACAAAGGAAGAGGGCATCAGGGAAGAAGATGAAAAGAAGGAAGAACGGGATGAGAAAGAAGAAGAAGAAGTAGATAAGGAAAAGAACGAGTAAGGAGATGAAGAGCGGTCGAACGAATGCTCTTTTAATTGAACGGGAAAAGAACAGAATAAAAACTTAGCTGGCTTTTTTCCAATTCAACCCTTAGAAAGAAAAGGGAAAATATACATAAATGACAAAAAGCACAATAGCAGGTTTCAGGTATGGACATATAAAAATGCAAAATGCATGCACACGTGAAACTCCACCATACGCTAATCATGTGAAGAAAGGAAGAGAAATAAGGTAAGGTAATGTCGCTTTTAGCCCAGCCGACCGCAAAGGGCCATATCAGGAAAGGAAGAGAGGGACAGCAGTTAAGGGGGAAAAAGAGGGAGTAGACGGAGTTACATATGGGAAGAATGCGAGGAGGGGAAAGAGAGAGATGAAGGAATTCCTTCCCCCTTCCCTCCCCCCCCCCCCAGCCCCCGCCCCCCTCATCACACCTCTCCGTGACATCCTTGGATTCAGCCTCATCCAGCACCACATCAATCAGCTCACATCACCACATCAGTCACCTCACATCACATCAATCACCTCACATCACCACATCAATCACCTCACATCACCACATCAGTCACCTCACATCACCACATCAATCACTACCTCACATCACACTCACATCAACATCAGTACTCACATCACCACATCAGTCACTCACATCACCACATCAAGTCACCTCACATCACCACATCAATCACCTCACATCACCACATCAATCACCTCACATCACCACATCAATCACCTCACATCACCACATCAGTCAGCTCACATCACCACATCAATCACCTCACATCACCACATCAATCACCTCACATCACCACATCGATCACCTCACATCACCACATCATCACCTCACATCACCACATCAGTCACCTCACATCACCACATCAATCACCTCACATCACCACATCAATCACCTCACATCACCACATCATCGCTCACATCACCACATCAGTCACCTCACATCACCACATCAGTCACCTCAACATCACCACATCAATCACCTCACATCACATCGATCACCTCACATGACCACATCAATCACCTCACATCACCACATCAATCAGCTCACATCACCACATCAATCACCTCACATCACCACATCAGTCATCACCTCACATCACCACATCAATCACCTCACATCACATCAATCACCTCACATGACCACATC
>CM065734.1:47570976-47575976 GCA_033310375.1 Conus canariensis
ACTCTGAGGATGAAAACAACAACAACAAAAGAAAACTGCATCACAACAACAATGACCACTGATGAGATGCTGAGGACAGCGACCGTGTGTAATAACAACAACAATAGCAGCAGCAGCAGCAGAAGGCAGCAGCAACAGTAGTAGTAGAAGTATTCGTGTGGAGTGGAGAGAGTGAGTAGAGTAGTAGTAGTAGTAGTAGTAGTAGTAGGAGTAGTAGAGTAGTAGTAGTATAGAAGAAGAAGAAGAAGAAGAAGAAGAAGACAACGACGTCGACGATGTCGACAACGACGACAAAGAAGAAGAAGAAGACACAACGACGACGACGACGACGAGACGACGACGACGACGACGACGACGAGAAGAAGAGAAGAAGAAGAAGAAGAAGAGAAGAAGAAAGAAGAAGAAGAAGAAGAAGACGTCAACGATGTCGACAACGACGACAAAGAAGAAGAAGAGACAAGACGACGACGACGACGACGACGCGCGAGGAGAGAAGAAGAGAGAAGAAGAGAAGAAGAAGAAGAAGAAGAAGAAGGAGAAGAAGAGAGAAGAAGAAGAAGAAGAAGAAGAGAAGAAGAAGAGAGAAGGAAGAAGAAGAAAAGAAGACAAAGAACAAACTGAAGAAGAAAACACGACGCCCACATTCGTTCTTAATCAAAATCTCCCCGAAAAGTGAAAAAAAACAAAAAAAAAACAAACAAAACAAAAAACAAACAAAAAAAACCCCCCTCCTTCAGATGACAGTGATCCATCGGAACACAAAAAGCAAGACAGCAAACAAACAAACAAACAAATACTGCAGTGTGTAGGGTGAAGGCGACAAGAAAACCCATGAACACAGGCTGCTCGATTCACGGTGTTTACAGCTCGGCCGACCACTATGGCCGTATCAGGGCTGACATAGACCGGTAGAAAAAGCAACAAGAACAATAGAGAGAGAGAAAAAAAACAACTTTAGTAATGGCAATAACATCAACAAGAACACGAACAGTAAGAATAATAATGAAGATGATAATAATGATGATGAAAGTTACAACAAAAACAGTAACAATAATTATAATATACTAATAATCATAACAATGATCATGATATTGATGATATGCCGGTTAATGAACAAAATGGCATAACCTAGAAAGAACCGTACTGTTTAAAAACAAACAAACAAAGCAAAACAGCAGAGCAACGAAACGCGACTGTTATTTTCGTTTGAATATATTTCACGTTTGAAAAAAAAAAAAAAGAAAGAAAATAATTTATCAATAACACTCAAACCCTTCACTGGCTTAAAGGTTTTGATTTTGACAGTTTCCGAAATCTAAAATGATTGTGTTGGGGCGATTGAAATCTTAGAATGGCTGTTTCGGGGGATTTTTTTTCTCCCCCTCTTCCATTGCTAAAACACAAAGCCTGTTGGAATAACGCAAAGAACTCTATCCACCAATATAGCAGATTTAGATGCTCTTACGCCTACACCTACTACCCCCACCCTCCATCTTTCTTTCCCACTCCCCTGTTCCCTGTCACGCCAGTTGCTCCCCTTTCCTCCTCCCTATTTCTACGCACTTTTGTTTTTCACACCCACACCCACACGCACACACACACACACACACACACACACACACACACACACACACACACACACACACACCACGCACCCCCCCCCCCCCCCCACACACACACACAGAGCTAAAATGAGACCATACCATCGTCGTGTCCTCTCCCTTCCTCCCCCTCTACCCTCCTCCTCTCCTTCCCTCCCCGCTCTTCCCGTTTCATGTTGAATGGCTGACAGTACGATGCACTGCCTGCTGTTTTGTTTGTATCGTATTGTAGTTGTTGTACATTATGTTTATGTCGTGGTGATGTCCTCTGATCCCCCAAGCAGGTGGACTTCCACCTGCCTCTGCCGATCTGTTTCTGTCGTTGGTTTGTTTGTTCGTCTGTAAGCAAGATTTCACAACACAACCACAGAAAGACACACACACACACACGCACATGCACACACACGCCCCTCCCCCCCCCCCGCACACGCACGCACACACGCCCCCCCCACATACACACACACGCACACACACACACACACACACACACACACACACACACACACACACGCACATACACACGCTGGCACGCGCGCGCGCGCGCACACACACACATACACACACACACACACACACACACACACACACACACACGCACGCACGCACGCACGCACGCACACACACTTTATTTGTATTTGTGGAGAACGAAGAATAACCAGCAAGCATCTGCTGTTTGACTGTTTACCTCTTCAAGCTCACTCACCACCATTATCAGGCATGTCTTTGTGTGATGTCTTTTCAGATTTAAAGTTTGCCTTCAATGCTGTTTTTTCTTTAATTTGTAGTCCAGTTAAGCATTTACTTTAAGATGATTTGCAGGTATGTTGTAGGGATGTTTAGAGGGACATTTATATGCACTTAGATAAACACATTATGCATACACTTACATAGTCACAAACATTTATGCATCTTCTCTCTCTCTCTCTCTCTCTCTCTCTCTCTCTTCGTCTAATATCACATTTGTGAACAGACGTAGGCCCTAAAACTGAAGTACTACTACTACGCACGCACGCACGCACGCACACACACACACACACACACACACACACACACACACACACCACACACACACACACTCTCACACACACACAGTAAACATACCACTGTCAACTCGCTGTCTTCCTCACTAATCCTTCGTCTCATGCCTTCTACAAATTGTTCCGTCTTCGACCTTTGGTAATGGACCCTTTGGGTTAAACGTCTATCTGGGGCACTTCAGAGGTGCAATTTACTAACTGAGCTGCCTGCTTCAAAAACAAATTACGACGGAGGAAGGAGACGAGCGAAGGAGGAGGAGGAGGAGGAGAAGGAGGAGGACTGGAAAGATGGTGTGTGTGTGTGTGTGTGTGTGTGTGTGTGTGTGTGGGTGTGGGTGTGTGTGTGAGTGTGTGTGCGTGTTGTGTTGTGTTGTGTTGTGTTGTGTTGTGTTGTGTTGGTGTTGGTGTTGTGTGTGTGTGTGTGTGTGTGTGTGTGTGTGTGTGTGTGAGTGTGTGTGTGTGTGTGTGTGTGTGTGTGTGTGTGTGTGTGAGTGAGTGAGTGAGTGTTGTGTTGTGTTGTGTTGTGTTGTGTTGTGCGTGCGTGCGTGCGTGCGTGCGTGCGTGCGTGTGTGCGCTGTGTGTGTGTGTGTGTGTGTAGTGTGTGTGTGTGTGTGTGTGTAGTGTGTGTGTGTGAGAGAGAGAGAGAGAGAGAGAGAGAAATGAGAAATGAAATAATTTAATGAGTTTAGGCTTCTGCCATTTCATGGAGTACAGAAACATCAATCAATGCGGGGAAAAATGTAGTATATAGACTTTCATACAATTAACAGAAGGATGTATAAGACACTATCTCAATACTTGCAACAGTGAGTTTGCGTCTCGTAATCTAAATGCTTTAAAGAAAAACCATGCAAGTTTTCTTATTGTCGGACCATCTTGACTAGCCATCATGCTTACAAATTTGGCTCTTTGAAAAAATGTGGGGACGTCTTTCATGATATTTGGCCTTAATGCTGCATATGCCTCACAATTAAAACACATATGTAATTCAGTTTCTTCTAATTCTGGACAAAAAGGGCAACTATTGTCAACGTTTATATCCCCAGAGACATAACGGTTTTTATGAATTCTAAGCTCACTTATTCCAAACCGGACTCTGATAAGGGTGTCTCTAAAGCATTTTTGTTGCACACAATCTATGTATGCTTCAGGAATAATTGAAGACTTGAAGAGTGAATATAGATTGAATCTGTTACTTTCATTTATGTTTGACGTCCATTCTTGACAAAATGTGTCTTTAAGTCTTTGTTTGAACAATGACAAGAAACATGTCTCATTACCTACACCTTGGGCTAACCAGACAAAGCTGAATCCTTGCTTTTGTAGGATGCATCTCAGTTTGGAAACCCAGTTTGTTTTACCTGCATTGTCTAAATTCATCAGCATCTGATATGCTTGTTTTGGCAGGCGTGCCTCTTCCATTTTCAATAAACGAAACCAGTATTTAACAGCACGTACACAACAGTTGATTTGCAACGGATATCTTCCGAGGTCGCCATAGATCACTTTGTTTGGAGTACGACTAGATACATTCAGAAATTTTTTGCAAGCGAATAAATGTATATTCTCCACAGGATTGTTTTCTGCTATAATGCCCCAAACTTCAGAAGAGTACAGAAGTATTGGTTGGATTTTGACATCAAAAAGTTTAAAAAAAAGTTTTCCTGGACATATTATTTAGCTGATTATATATTCTAAATACGTCGAACAGCGCTTTTTTCCCTTTTGAAGCTAATCGTCTGGCGCTTTCATAGGAACTCATAGACGTAGTGAAAGTGAAACCTAAATAAACGTATCTGTTTACGACTTCCAAAGGAACACCGTTCATAAACCACTTCTCATACCTGCTCAGATACCCTCCTTTTCTAAAAACCATGACCTTTGTCTTGTCTCTATTTACCTTAAGACCAAGATCATCACACGTTTTCAGGGCACAATCAAGCTGCGTTTGGAGACCATGCGGGGAACATGACAATAGGGCTAAGTCGTCTGCAAAGAAGAGAATAAATAACTCGGCTAGATCTGGTAAAACCTGGATACCATGTTTTCCATGAGTTTCTAAACAAGTAGACAATTCATTTATTATTATAGAGAATAAAGTAGGACTTAAGACACAACCCTGACGCAGACCTTGTGGACACCGAAAAAGATCTGTGTGTGTGTGTATGTGTGTGTGTGTGTGTGTGTGTGTGAGAGAGAGAGAGAGAGAGAGAGAGAGAGAGAGAGAGAGAGAGAGAGAGAGAGTATGTGTGTGTGCACGCGTACGTGCGTGTGTGCGTGCATGCGTGAGTGCATGCGTGAGTGCATGCGTGCGGTGCGTGCGTGCGTGCGTATGCAATGAGGCAACTGCAAGGGGGTGGGG
>CM065734.1:47580976-47583476 GCA_033310375.1 Conus canariensis
GCACGGAAAATCCTTTCGCCGGAGTCATCTTCACCAAAATCATCACCCATATCGCTGACACAGTTATCCTTGAATCTCGGAGTGGCATTTCCAGCACGCAACGACATGACTTTTGCTGTCTGAGAGCTGCAGGAACAATGCAGAGAACAACCAAGAAGTGCACGTGATGTCTGTTGACCTGTCAAAGGCATTTGACACCGTGAATGAGGACGGCCTTTGGAAGATCTTGCGCACAAATTTGGGTGAGCTCGACGCACTGATTTCTTCCTGTCATGTTGGCATGCACACAACGGTGCTAAAAAAATGGGGAAGTATCAGATCCATTCCGCTGTAAAAAAAAAAATGGAGTGAAACAAGGCAATCTGGACATCCATCCTCTTTTCCATTTAGTTTGCAAATCTGCTTATAGATTCCTTAGGAGTTTTTGATGTAGAGGGTGTATATCCAGTTTCGCAGTGAATGGCAAACTTTTCGATCTGCGGCATCTTCGGCAGGAACGAGGCTGTTTGAGGCCCTTCAGCGTGAGTTCCTCTTCGCAGGTGACTGAGCACTTGCCACTCACTTATCCATGGCAACACCCAGTTCATGACAGACCATTCCCTGTCAATCTGCAGACGTCCTGGCCTCTTTGAGTCTGAAGCCATGGTTCAACCTTTACCATCACACGCCGCCGCACTCTACCTCCACCCCTGTTACCTGTCAATAGCACAGACATCAGGACCACTAACACAGACATCAGGAACACTGACACAGACATCAGGATGACTAAGGCAGACATCAGGATCACTGACACAGACATCAGGACCACTGACACAGACATCAGGACCATTGACAAAAACATCAGGACCACTGACACAGACATCAGGACCACTGATACAGACGTCAGGACCACTGACACAGATATCAGGACCACTGACACAGATATCAGGACCACTGACACAGACATCAGGACCACTGACACAGACATAAGATATCAGGGACACTGACACAGACACCAGGACCGCTGACACAGACATCAGGACCACTGACACAGATATCAGGACCACTGACACAGACATCAGGACCACTGACACAGACATCAGGACCACTGAACAGACAGCAGGACCTCTGACACAGATATCAGGACCACTGACACAGACATCCAGACCACTGACATCAGGACCACTGACAGACATCAGGACCACTGACAGACATCCAGATCACTGACAGACATCAGGACCACTGACACGGACATCAGCACTAATGACACAGACATCAGGACCACTGACACAGACATCAGGAGCACTGACACTGATATCAGGACCACTGACAGACATCAGGACCACTGACATTGACATCAGGATCACTGACACAGACATCAGGACCACTGGCATTGACATCAAGACCACTGACAGATATCAGGACCACTGACACAGACATCAGGACCACTGACACAGACATCAGGACTACTGACACAGACATCAGGACCATTGACACAGACATCAGGACCACTGACAGACATCAGGACCACCGAACAGACATCAGGACCACTGACACAGACATCCGGACCACTGATAAAGACATCAGGACCACTGACACAGACATCAGGACCACTGACAGACATCAGGACTACTGACACAGACATCAGGACCACTGACACAGACATCAGGATGACTAAGACAGACATCAGGACCTCTGACACAGACATCAGGACCACTGACACAGACATCAGGAACACTGACACAGACATTCGGACCACTGACACGGACATCCGGACCACTGACACGGACATCCGGACCACTGACACAGACATCCGGACCACTGACAGATATCCGGACCACTGACACAGACATCAGGACCACTGACACGGACATCAGGACCGCTGACACAGACATCAGGACCACTGACACGGACATCAGGACCACTGACACGGACATCAGGACCACTGACACAGACATCAGGACCACTGACACGGACATCCGGACCGCTGACACAGACATCAGGACCACTGATACGGACATCAGGACCACTGACACAGGACATCAGGACCACTGACACAGACATCAGGACCGCTGACACAGACATCAGGACCGCTGACACAGACATCAGACCACTGACACTGACACAGACATCAGGACCACTGACACGGACATCAGGACCACTGACACTGACATCAGGACCACTGACACAGACATCAGGACCACTGATACGACATCAGGACCACTGATACGGACATCAGGACCCTGACAGACATCAGGACCCTGACAGACATCAGGACCCTGACACGACATCAGGACCGCTGACACAGACATCAGGACCGCTGACACAGACATCAGGACCCTGACACAGACATCAGGAACCACTGACACAGACATCAGGACCACTGACACGACATCAGGACCACTGACACAGACATCAGGACCACTGACACAGACATCAGGACAACTGACCACTGACATCTAGGACACTGACACTGACAATCAGGACCCTGACACGGACATCAGGACCGCTGAACAACTCG
>CM065734.1:47585976-47593476 GCA_033310375.1 Conus canariensis
TAATGTTTGTAAGGCATCATATCTGGAAATACGTAAGATCAGTTCAATCAGACACTTCCTTTCCACTGAAGCCACAAAAACTCTGGTTTGTTCCCAAGTTCTCTCAAGGCTGGACTACTGCAACAGTCTCTTGGCTGGCTCACCAAAGTACCTACTCAATAAACTGCAGAAGGTTCAGAATAGCGCTGCCAGGCTTGTTTGCAAAGCGTCTAAACGTAAACATGTCACTCCTCTGTTGCAGTCCCTCCACTGGCTTCCAATTCAGAGGCGAATTGACTACAAGCTGGCGTCCGTCTGTTTCTCTTCTGTTTCCTCTGCCGACAGTCGCCTCTTGCGCATTCCTTCTGTCAGAACAAAATCTTTTGGTCAACGTTCTCTTCCCATCAGTGTCAGACACCTACGTTCACCCTCTTCTTTCAGATCTGCGGTCAAAACTAACTTCTTTCATCAGTCGTAACCCCCCCCCCCTCCCCAACTTCCCAATCCACCTTGAGTGGGTTTGTGCGTGCGCGCGTGAGTGCCTGGTGGTTGTGTTGCTTGTGCGTGCAGGCCGTGTTGATGTGAGTGCTTGCGTGCGTGCGTGCTGGTGTCTGAGAGCGTGGGTGTGTGGTCGTGCGTGAGCTCGCGCGCGCGCGCGCGCGTGCTGCGTGCGTGCGTGCGTGTGTGTTGTGTGTGTGCGTGTGTGTGTGTGTGTGTGTGTGTGTGTGTGTGTGTGTGTGTGTGTTGTTGTTGTTGTTGTTGTTGGTAATGTAAAGCGCTTAGAGCCCTAAATTATAGAGAATAGGCGCTATATAAATTAACATTATTATTATTATAATTATTAAAATCATGCGTAGTGTGGTCTCAAAACTTTAGCGGATGTGGTGTAGCATACATGGACTAGTCCGCAAGCAGTGACGCCTCCTTGATGAAACTGAAACTGAAACTGCCCATGAAACAACGACGTGACATAACATCCGATTCAACAACAAAGCGTACATTCAAACTCATACCTAGACACTTCTCGTTTTGGCTCTCGTAAAGTCAGGTAGGTATACCGCTTTCACTGGGCACCTGACTGGCCCAGTGGTATCACACCAACCATGCAATCAAACGTTACGAGTTTGAATCTCGCCGATCCCCAGGTGAAAAAAAAAAAGAGGCATTTTTGCTGCCCCTCTAAATGCGCTGTCGTTCTGATGGCAGGCAGACAGATTCCCAACTCTTCTTAATTAAATAGCTGATCACCATCTGCCCAACCTTCCGTGTTGAAAGAAATCTGAAGGTTAAGTTGACTCATTTTCGCACATCGCACAGGCATACAGATGTCAATGATTATGTGCTCTTTATTATACAGACAGCTCCTTTTTTTTCTTTCTCTCTTTTTTGTTTTTATTAAAAAATTATCATTACGGAGGGGAGAACTTTCAAATGATTTGAAAAATAATGTGCGTTGCTTCCTCTGTCTATCTGTCGGTCCGTCTGTGTCATGCGCCCCAGGAAGAAAAAAAATGCTTTCCTCTTTGTGGTGTGTGTGTGTGTGTGTGTGTGTGTGTGTGTGTGTGTGTGTGTGTGTGTGTGTGTGTGTGTTGTGTGCACTTTGAACCCGCATTGAAAACTCACCTTTACAGGGTGCTTGCTCCTCATTGCTCATTTAAAAAAAATACTGATTTGTGCTCTTGGAAAAAAAGAAAAAGAGATTGCCTATCTTTTTCGCAGAAGCAGCGGACTAGAGAGCACAGACTTGTAAGAAAAAGAAAAAAAAGATTAGCTCGGAGGAGGAAAAAAAGAGGACGAAGAAGTGTAGCCGAGTAGAGAGAGAGAGAGAGAGAGAGAGAGAGAGAGAGAGAGAGAGAGAGAGAGAGAGAGAGAGAGAGAGAGAAGAGAAAGAGAAGAGAGAGAGAGAGAGAGAGAGAGAGAGAGAGAGAGAGAAGACAGAGCAGAGAGAGAGAGAGAGAGAGAGAGAGAGAGACAGACAGAGAGAGAGAGTTGAACTCTCAACTATTTGTATGATCAAGTATTGTTTCATTTTAGGGGCGAGCATCCTGTACGTAGGAGGTGGCATGGACACGTGGGTCAAGACAACCCCTCACAGCCCTTCAGATGATGGAGGATGCCTGCTGCTAAAATAGATTAAAAAAAAAAAAATTTGAAGCGAATAATATAGTATTTTGATTAAAAAAAAAAGAATTGGGGTCTGTGAACCCAGAATAGTATATTTGTAGAGGGCAAATTGGATGTTTGTATACCTCTCCTCCCCCTAAAAAAGAAAAGGGAAGAAGTGTGAATAATGAATGAAGGGATTGAAGTCAGTGAGACTTGGATATAATTTTTTTGTTTGTAAAATGTTGTTGAATGATATATCGGTCGAAGAAACAAAACAAAACAAAACAAAACAAGAGGAAATATCAACCCTCCCCCCTCGCGCCAATATAGAAGCGAGGTGCAGAAAAGCAGGGAAAAAAATATCGGGGTGGGGGGGGGGGGGGGGGCGAGAAACTTAAAATTGAGTTCAGATTTGTTCTACTGTAAAGGAGTCAGATGTGTGGTTGCGTGCGGGGCGCATGATTGTCTTGGTATGCATGCGAGTGTGTGCGTGGAGACCGTCGTGAGACAGTCTGTCTGTTTGTCTGTCTGTCTGTCTGTCGTTTTCTTTCTTTTTTCTTATTCCTCTCTTGCCTTCGTTTCTTTTGATCTTTCTTCCTGTTTTCTTTCCTCTCCTTAGTGTTCCTGGCACTGTCTCTGCAGACAGGTCTACTGCTACTGCAGCCACTGTTCCTGGCACTGTCTCTGCAGACAGGTCTACTGCTACTACTGCAGCCACTGTTCCTGGCACTTTCTCTGCAGACAGGTCTACTGCTACTGCAGCCACTGTTCCTGGCACTGTCTCTGCAGACAGGTCTACTGCTACTGCAGCCACTGTTCCTGGCTGGCACTATCTCTGCAGACAGGTCTACTACTACTGCAGCCAGTGTTCCCGGCACTTTCTCTGCAGACAGGTCTACTGCTACTGCAGCCACTGTTCCTGGCACTTTCTCTGCAGACAGGTCTACTGCTACTACTGCAGCCACTGTTCCTGACTGGCATTTTCTCTGCAGACAGGTCTACTGCTACTGCAGCCAGTGTTCCTGGCACTGTCTCTGTAGACAGGCCTACTACTGCTGCTGCAGCCACTGTTCCTGGCACTTTCTCTGTAGACAGGCCTACTACTACTATTGCAGCCAACGTTACTGGCACTTTCTCTGCAGACAGGTCTACTGCTACTGCAGCCAGTGTTCCTGGCATTTTCTCTGCAGACAGGTCTACTACTACTCTGCAGCCACTGTTCCTGGCACTTTCTCTGCAGACAGGTCTACTATACTGCAGCCAGTGTTCCTGGCACTTTCTCTGCAGACAGGTGTACTGCTGCTGCAGCCACTGTTCCTGGCACTTTCTCTGCAGACAGGTCTACTACTACTGCAGCCAGTGTTCCTGGCACATTGTCATGCAAACAGCAGTCAGGTCGTAAGAAGGTTGTAAAAACACAGTCGACCGGGAGAAAGAGACAGGGGAAAGGGGGTGGTGGTGAGGAGGTGGAGGAGGGAAGCGCGACAGGCAATCGAGGGGGAGGTGGCGGGGGGGGGGGGGGGGTGGGGGGGGGGGGGGCTGAAGGGTGCGGGCAGGGGTGGGGAGCTGGGCTAGGGGAAGACGGTTAGCGGGGCTGTGGTGGGGGTGTAGGAAGGAAACAGAAGGAAGGGTGACGGGGGGGAGGGTGAAGCCACGGGCAGCCGATGTCAGAGGAAAACGTCCAGAAATCAAATCCAGCAGGGTGACAGACACTTTACTGCCTGGGGAGAGCGGGACAGAGACAGAAGAGATAACGAAGAGAGAGACTGCGAGAGGGGGGAACGGGAGAAGGGAGGCGAAGGAAGAGCAGGAGGACGAGAGGAGGAGGGGGAGGAGGAGGAGGAGGAGGAGGAGGAGGACGGGGACGACTTTGGAGGAAGAGGGATGAATTGCGGTGCAGACGTAAGGGAACACGCCACTGTCAACCTTTTCAAAAATCCATTCGCTTTTCCCTCTACTCTTTCAATTGTCTTCCCGTGAGTGAAAACATGCAAGGCATGGTTATACTTTATGTAAAAATATTTTTGGTAGGTAATTTTTGCACAATGGTGATACTGACCTTGTCAGAAATGTTGGGTTTTTAAAACGTACAGGACTATCTCATCGAGAGAAAAGAAAGGATAATTCCGCCGACAAGCTGATGTGAGCAGTGCCAAATACATGAGCACGGACCTTAATTAATGGAGGAACACTGGACCACAGAATATTCACTGAAGATTCTCTTTCCTAACTCCCCCCCCCCCCCCTAATCCCACCCCACCACACCTACCCATTCAAAGCCCAAGTCCGCCCTTTAATTAAGGTAATAGATTAATGTATAAAAGGATGGATTTGGGACGTTTGCTTATCTGTCTTTCCGAACATCGAAGACATCAGCGACCGGATCTCATTCTCTCTGTCTGTCTCTGTCTGTCTCTGTCTCTCTCTCTCTCTCTCTCTCTCTCTCTCTCTCACACACACACACACACACACACACACACACACACACACACACACACACACACACACCCTTTCCCCCTCCAAATCTCTCTCTTATTCCCTCTCTCTCTCACACACACCCTCGAAATCTCTCTCACTCTCGCTCGCTCGCTCACTCTCTCTAGTTAAATCCACTAACGTTCTATAAAAATTTTCACTCAACCGCCTAAAACTACGACACCATCCCATTGCACGTGTTAAGTTAAGCATCCCAAGCAATAGGTGGTTTGACTGGACAAAAAAAAAAAAAAAAAAAAAAGTGTTAACATAGATTGACGACAGGACGGAACAGATAGAAGACAGAGACACTTCGGCACCCAGCAAACTCGCTATCGCTCTCGCCGCACGCGCTTCCGATTTCCGGTTCCGCCACTGTTACGTCGACCCCCAGTGTCACCTTGTGTCCGTCCTCCGTGAGGGCAATGGATACCCTTTGCCGGTGCGGGGCATGCGAGATTCCCCTGTCAGATTACGGCTAAATTGGAGGTGATCTTGGTCGGTATGTTCTTGCGAACAACACGGCTGTCCGGATGGTGTGTGTGTGTGTGTGTGTGTGTGTGTGTGTGTGTGTGTGTGTGTGTGTGTGTGTGTGTGAGTGTTGTGTGTGTGTGTTTGTGTGTGTGGCGCGCGCGCGCGGTGTGTGTGACAGAGAGAGAGAGAGAGAGAGAGAGAGAGAGAGAGAGAGAGAGAGAGAAGAAAGAGAGAGAGAGAAACAAAGAGAGAGAAAGAGAGACAGACAGACAGAGACAGACATGTAGGGAGAAGGGGAGAGAGAGAGAGAGAGAGGAGGAGAGAGAGAGAGAGAGAGGAGAGAGAGAGAGAGAGAGAGGAGAGAGAGAGAGAGAGAGAGAAAGAAGAAGACAGGAGTTTCGGACAGTTTAATCATTCATAGATCTTGGCCCCTAATGAAGGGGGTGAGTACATTATACCCCAAACCTACGAAAAAGAAACAAAAAACACAAGACCTGCGTTTAATTGAAATTCTTGACAATAATAAGATTAATATGAGCATATCATTCTAGTTATGAAGCAGATGATTCTCTTACCTGAAATGCCTTGTATAAAAAACAAGGAGAAATTTTTCAACATCTTAGGCAGAGGATGACGACATCAACAAAACCAATTTAAATAAGGATGGTTGCCTACAATATTTCTGCCAGATAAACTCAGCTGGAATATTCCTGTAAGCAGGGCAACAAAGGACAAAACGTGCTTCGTTCTCCTGTGATTCTTTGCACAGAGGACATCACAGCCCATTACTATCAGCAGATCTGTATCTGCTGTGATGAACAGCTATTTCTGAGACACCACGTCTGAATTTCGTGGCTACAAATTTCAAATGTCTATCCGTGTCCAGAGCTAGATAAGGTTTTAGATCATGAAAATGACAATAACTTTTGCAAAATCCAAATCTTTCGATATTCTGGATGCGGTCAGACCACTTTTGCCAACGACAATCAATCAGGCGTTGACGAAAAAGGCTTAAAAATTCATATGCATTTCCAACACCTTGAAGGAGCCATGCAAAACCAAATCCATACTCAAACAAACAAAGACGCACTTCAGTTACCCAGTTATTCTTTCCTCTTACATCTAGGTCGTATAGAATATTATCTTAAAGAGAGAGAGAGAGAGAGAGAGAGAGAGAGAGAGAGAGAGAGAGATGGAGACACAACACACACACAGAGGCAGACAGACAGACAGGCAGGCAGACAGACAGACAGACAGACAGTCAGGCAGATAGACACACAGACAAGAGACAAAAAAAAAAAAAAGATAACGCACGCGCGCGCGATGACTTATGTTCTACCAAGACAGGAGAGGGGAGGCAGTCTGACCAACCACACAAGTAACAAACAACACTGCGACGGACGACCGCCGCTGTCACCAGCACGTGAAACACGAACCGATGACTAAACCACGAGCTTGGCAACAATCGCATCAAGAGCAACGAGAGCTTCCAAGCTTTGCTGCAGAGAAAGGGATCATCCCCTCCTGCGCCCATCCCCTCCATCCCCACCCTCACCCCCACCCCACCCCTGCCTTCCCAAATCTGTTGATCCCCGGGCCCTGAGGCAGGATGAAGGAAGACACGAGGGACTGATGCCAGATATGCATTGGATTTGGGGTGTGCGAAGAGCGATCTGAATTGTAGAGCAACAGGGGGGAAAGGGCAAGATGTATGATTCTGTTGTGGTGGTTGTCGTGACGAGTTAATGTTTTAGAGTCGATTTTTTTTTGCTTTGTTTTTTCTTGTCTTTTCCCTTTTCTTCTTTTTTTTTTTTTTAATATTTTTTTTTTAGTGTTTCATTCTCTCTGTGTCTGTCTGTCTGTCTGTCTGTCTGTCCGTCTCTTTAATATTTGTCGATTCTTTGTTTTGTTTCTTCGGTTTGTTTTTCCTTTTTTGCTTTGTTTTTCATTCTCTCTCTCTCTCTCTCTCTCTCTCTCTCTCTCTCTCTCTCTCTCTCTCTCTCTTTTGTCGATTCTTTTCTTACTTTGTTTCTTCACCTTCTCTCTCTCTCTCTCTTTCGCTCTCTCTATTGTAAATGTTTGTCGATTCTTTTCTTGCTTTGGTTCTCTCTCTCTCTCTCTCTCTCTCTCTCTCTCTCTCTCTCTCTCTCTCTCTCTCTCTCTGTCTCTGTCTCTCTCTGTCTCTCTCTTCTGTCAATGTTTGTCGATTTTTTGCTTGCTTTGTTTCTTCATTTTTTCCTTCTCTCTCTCTCTCTCTCTCTCTCTCTCTCTCTCTTGAGCTATATTCCTTTCTCTCCGTCCCCCCCCCCCCTGTCCCCTGCAGCCTTCCCATCCCTCCCTCTTCACATCCCTAATCCTCCCTTTCCCTCGGTATTGATTAATAAACGCCGCCTGCTTCTTTTTTTGCAAGTCAGAGAAAAACGTCCGAATAAAGGTGCTTTTGTTTTGACATTCCACCCTCTGGCA
>CM065734.1:47608476-47610976 GCA_033310375.1 Conus canariensis
CATTTCAAAGACTGCTTCGGCTAGGGCCAGATATCCATGAGGTGGAAATTACTTATTAACCCTTATGACCCCTTTTCCACTATGGGCAGTTTTCTGGAGTTATAAGACTGTTTTCTGTCTTATGACTCATTATGTAGCGTTTAATCACAGCCAAAAACAACGAAAATAATGGTTTCCCATGCGAACATTACTGTTTTGATGCGAAAATTAATGGTTTTCATGCGCCATAATCATCCATTTTCTTACAGTCAAATGAGAGAAAAAGCTATCATCACTGTGATACGATCCCTCGAAACTGATTAGGTCTCAGAGAATTAGTCAAGCTTTCCATCTCGTGTGCGCCGCTACGCATGCACTGATACTGCGTAAACAGCAATCTTAAAACAAAAACAAACAAAAAAAAACAAAAACAAAAATAAAAACAAAAAAAAGAAAAAGAAAAAAGGGACAATACAGCAGTCTGGACCATAAATGTCGCAATACACATTTTTCACTGACGATGCCGGAAAATGGTAAAACTTGTGCAGGTTTTTGTACGACAATGCAAAGCGTGTCATGTGTTTCGGCGAGACTGTTGGTTTCTTTAAGTTTTTATCGACTGATTAACGACTCAGGGAATTCATGACCAATTTCTTGTAATCATGACGGGTAATATATCATACTGTTTCTATCTATTTAAACCCCACAACGGCACCTGTAAATCTCTTATAGAGTTTGCGTCCACTTGGCTGACGGAAACATTGTCGCAGACTATTACAATTTTGCCTGTGTTTGCTTGCGTTTTTGGTTTGTTTGGTTGTTTGTTTTTGTTTCTTTCCCGACAAATGTATTCTTGATTTTTCAACATTGTGCTTTTCTCAGATTCTGAGAAAAAGAAAGAACTAAAAGCATCTACACCGAAAAATACCAGTGCAGCATTCTCTACACAAAATATAAGTTATTCTCTCGCTTGAAGGACCAAAAAGTAACAATTCATACGATTGTTGAGGATTTATCATGAGTACAATGTTACATTTTTTTTTTAGTAGATAACGCAACTTACATTTTTTGTAGATTTTTGAGGCTAACGCACCCGACAATAGTATGTTCAATACATTTTTCGTAGTAGTTGCTGCAATGTGACATTTTTCGTTGTAACCAAGCGCACCTTCGCAGAAATAAACTTAGGAGACAAAGTCCAGACCGTTCCGCCGCCGGGGACCACTGATACGTCTCACGAACGAACATAACATTCTTGAATTATTCATGAGAGACGAAAGTTTCTGCCGAAATCTATCGCGCACTAGAACCAGAAGTAAACAGAAACATATCCTAAGAATTCTTTTTTTTCAAACCAACTTGAACCTTTGTGTCAAAAGCCTTAGGACATATAACACATATACGTACTCTTTTTTTTTGTTCACTCGCGCGCTAATTTCATATCTGCTAAAACGCACTCACAGACACCCACGCGCCCACCCACCCACCCACCCACCCACACGTGTAAACTCACAGACATACCATCTTTCTCACAGTGGCCTCTCACACTGCTAAATAATCAACGGCCATCTTGTGCCAGATTCGACAAGGTAAGTGATTTTTCGTCCTTCGTTTTCATTGTCCTGAACGTTGTTTATCTTGCCTAATGAAGACCTAAGAGGTCGAAACGCGTCAGTGTTTTGTCTTGTAATTTGTTTGTACTCTATATCTGGTGGATGAACTATAATTTTTGCTTTAAATAATCAACGCAAGCGCCCATCCGTATTCCACACACACACACACACACACACACACACACACACACACACACACACACACACACACACACCACACATGCACACACACACACACACACACACATCACACACACAACACACACACACACAACACACACACACACACACACACACACACACACACACACACACACACACACACACACACACACCATACACACACACGCACACGAACACTTCACCCATCCACCAACACACTCACACGAATGCTGCGGCGCTCTTTAAGATAATATTTTCTTTTCCGAAAGATTCAAGTTTAAAGAAGAGAGAGAGAGAGAGAGAGAGAGAGAGAGAGAGAGAGAGAGAGAGAGAGAGAGAGAGAGAGAGAAAGAAAAAGATTAAACAAACCACAGCCACGAACAACACTCTAAGCTGTCACTTTGGAGATTGTAAGCAAGAGGCGAGACATGCAGCATGCAAACGACATATCTGAAAAAAAAAAGCAGATTCATAACAGTAAACATTCTTTTGTTCTGGAATCTATGGAGATTATTTAATGTTTGGATGTTCTTCTTTTTTCAAAACCCCTCCTGTACAAATCAGTTTTGAGACACCTTGAGAGGTCAAAAGGTCAAAGGAAGCTGATTTCCTATCCTCGCCGAAGTGTGTGTGTGTGTGTGTGTGTGTGTGTGTGTGTGTGTGTGTGTGTGTGTGTGTGTGTGTGTGTGTGTTTCCTCCTCTCTCTCTATGTCTTCTGTGTGTGTGTGCGTGTGTGTGTGTGTGTG
>CM065734.1:47618476-47620976 GCA_033310375.1 Conus canariensis
CGAGCATTGCCTGGGGGTTGTTTTAGTACAAATTGTATGCCGGTCTTCCGAATGTTCCGTGCGGGTAGCTTCCCCTTCTCTTTGACACTGAGTCTGCCCTCGTTCTCACTGTTGTCTTTATTTTCTGTCGTCTGCTGTGGGATGGCTTACAGAGAGTCCTCATCATTTTGCCGCCCAATCTGAGGAAATAAGTAACTGTTCGTCCTTCTTGCTTTCCACTGTCCTGAATGTTGTTTGTTTTTTGCCTGAAGAAGATCAAAGAGGTAGAAACGTACAGTGTTTGTTTCGCAAATTTGTTTACTCTTTCGTCTAGCAGCACAGTCATTTTTTTTCTTTTTTTTTCAGTCATGTGTGGGAGAGTCGGAATGAGCGGCGTAATACTGATAAAAATGCTTGAAAGATCTTTCTCTGTCTGTCTGTCTGTCTGTCTCACAAACACACACACACACACACACACACACACACAACACACACAACACACATACACAAACACACACGCACGCACGCACGCACACACACATACACACACACACACACACACACACACACACACACACACACACACACACACACACACACACACACACACACACACACACACACACACATGCACGACTCGCGCGTGCGCGCTAAAGCGTGCGTTGTCACGCACTGAAACACGCACACACTCTCAGCAACCGTGTTTTAAATCGCATATTTCTTTTTACTTTTTTTTCCGACAACAAACAAAATATAATGTTGATTTCCAAGATCATACTTATGTAATAAGACTCTCTCTCTCGCTGTGTCTCTGTCTGTCTGTCTGTCCCCCCTTCTCTCTGTGTCTCTGTCTGTCTGTCTGTCTCTGTCTGTCTGTCTCTCTCAATATATGTAGTGGAGAGAGAGAGAGAGAGAGAGAGAGAGAGAGAGAGAGAGAGAGAGAGAGAGAGAGGGGGGGGGGGAGCATCTCGTTTCTGTCTGTAACTGTGGGACTGTTTCGTGGAACGAACTTCCATTTTTAGTACCTCACGCCCCGCCATTTTCGCTCCTTTCAAGTCGAGGCTAAAGACTCGTTTACATTCAAAATGCTTTTCTTCTTCCCATCATTGAAGTGCATGGACACAGGTTTGGTATTATCAGGCTCTTTGTACTTCTGCTGCTGCACTGTGTGTCTGTGACGTGCTAATGTAATGTGTGTGTGTGTGTGTGTGTGTGTGTGTGTGTGTGTGTGTGTGTGTGTGTGTGTGTGTGTGTGTTTGTGTGTGTATGTGTGTGTGTGTGTGTGGGGGGGGGGGGGGTGGGGGGGGGGGGGGCCTGGGCGAGCGAGCGTGCATGTGTGCGTTCGTGTGTGTGTGTGTGTGTGTGTGGTGTGTGTGTGTGTGTGTGTGTGTGTGTGTGTATATATATGTGTGTGTGTGTGTTGTGTGTGTGTGTGTGCGTGTGTGTGTGTGAGCACGTGTGCACGCGCGTGGGTGCGTGCGTGCGTGTGTGCATGTGTGTGTGTGCGTGCGCGCTTGCGTTCGCGTGCATGCATGCGCTTGCTTGTGTGACTGTGTGTTAGTTCCGTTTGTGTGAGGGAGATGGGAGGTTGAGATGAGAGCGAAAGGGAAATGCTGGTGTGTGGGTATGCGAATTCATGTGCATCTGGTGGGAGATAAAGTAGACGAGCGTTACTGTTTACTATTTGACATGGGATTCATCCACCATGGTTTTGCTTTCATCTGCGTCTGATGACTTGTTTGTTCGTCGTTTGGCAGGAGTACGGAGGTACACAAACTACTGAACCCATTTTGACCACACTTCATCGAAAGATTGAACATGGCCAAGGGTATGGGGCGGATGAACATGGCCAAAGGAATGGGACGGATGAACATGGCCAAGGGAATGGGACGGATGAACATGGCCAAGGGTATGGGGCGGATGAACATGGCCAAGGGTATGGGGCGGATGAACATGGCCAAGGGTATGGGGCGGATGAACATGGCCAAGGGTATGGGGCGGATGAACATGGCCAAGGGTATGGGGCGGATGAACATGGCCAAGGGTATGGGGCGGATGAACATGGCCAAGGGTATGGGGTGGATGAACATGGCCAAGGGTATGGGGCGGATGAACATGGCCAAGGGTATGGGGCGGATGAACATGGCCAAGGGTATGGGGCGGATGAACATGGCCAAGGGAATGGGACGGATGAACATGGCCAAAGGAATGGGACGGATGAACATGGCCAAGGGAATGGGGCGGATGAACATGGCCAAGGGAATGGGGCGGATGAACATGGCCAAGGGAATGGGGCGGATGAACATGGCCAAGGGAATGGGGCGGATGAACATGGCCAAGGGAATGGGACGGATGAACATGGCCAAGGGAATGGGGCGGATGAACATGGCCAAAGGAATGGGGCGGATGAACATGGCCAAGGGAATGGGACGGATGAACATGGCCAAGGGAATGGGACGGATGAACATGGCCAAGGGAATGGGACGGATGAACATGGCCAAGGGAATGGGACGGATGAACA
>CM065734.1:47630976-47645976 GCA_033310375.1 Conus canariensis
GGGGAAGGTCACGTATTCCAAGACTGTGAATGATGTGATCAGAGGAAATCCCCCCCCCCCCCAAAAAAAAAAAAAAAAAAAAAAAAAAAAAAAAAAAAAAAAGGTGAAATGATAAGAGGGCGGTTGTTGTTCTTTTGATCAATTATCAGCTTAATATCACACGCTGGCTCAAATGTATGCTAGTCCTCACACGGATTTTTATACATACGGGTGATTTAGAGCAAAATCCTAATTGTAGCGTGTGGGCCACATCGGCCCGTTCTTTCAGGTCCGCAGGAAGCAGGGAATCATGCCGAGGCAAACTGGAAGTGAATTTACGGGTCCGGCACCGGCCAGCCTGCAGTGCAGGCCAGGGATGCCAGCCTCTCTCCAAGACCCTCTCCTCTCTTCTCCTCCATCCACACCCCCCCCTCCTCTCCTCCCCACAAATACCGCTCTGCACCTCCTCACCCCGTACCCCAGCCTACACTTTATTTACCCCCCAAGAAAACTTCTTGGAACAAAATCATATTACCAGTCGAGAGAGATGGAGGCTTGGTGGAGGGGGGGGGGGGGGGGGGGAGAGAGAGAGAGAGAGAGAGGAGTGAAGAGAGAGAGAGAGAGAGAGAGACAGACAGACGAGGACAGAGAGAAAGAGAGAGAGAGAGAGAGAGAGAGAGAGAGAGAGGATGAGAAAGAGAGAGAAAGCGAGAAGAGGAGAGAGAGGGAGAGAGAAGAGAGAGAGAGAGAGATGAGAGAGAGGAGAGAGAGAGAGAGGAGAGAGAGACGAGGGAAAAAAGCAAGAGGGAGGCAGACAGACAGACAGACAGACCTCATCCACTTCTATCAAACACTAAATAAAAAGCAAAAAAAAAAAAAAAAAAAAAAGAAAAGAAAAAGCAAAGAAAAATCGTAAGCCTTTCACTCCACCCTCGAGCCATTCACCTGCTGTAGGGCACAGAATGAATGTACGGAGGAAAAAAGGATGGGAAACCCATTTCCTCTTCCCCCACCCCCACCCCCTAACCCCCCCCCCCCTCCCTCAACCCTTGTCGTCAAAGACTCCGGAGCCTGACAGGAACATGCTAGCCAAAGGCTTTGCTTGCAGTCCTGTGAAAGGCGTTCTGTGGCTGAGGAGGTTCCTCGTTGTTGTGTCTCTCTGGCTTTGCTTTTTGTGCAGTGTAGACATGCTTTGACGTTGGATTCTGTTGTGGAGAAGTCTGTTTGTCTGTCGTCCCCTTCCCCTCCCCCCCTCTCTCTCTCTCTCTTGTGCATGTGTTAGTTTATCCTTTATTATTTCATCCTTTTTATTTTTCGTTTATATATTATATATATTATATTATATATATACTATATATATATATACATACATACATATATATATATCTGTGTGTGTGAGTGAGGGAGTGAGTGAGTGAGTGAGTGTGTGTGTGTGTGTGTGTGTGTGGTGTGTGTGTGTGTGTGTGTGTGTGTGTGTATGTGTGTGTGTGTATCTACATGTCTCTGTGTGTCTGAGTCTGTGTGTCTGTGATTCTGTGTGTTTGTTGAACAATTTGATAGTGGTGGAAAACAAGTGCAAGCTAACAATTCCTCCTCACTGCATTAATTAAAAAAAAGAGGGTGGTGGGGGTAGGGGGGGAGGGGGTGTGGTGAGAGGAAGAAAATGAGCATGAAAAACAGGGCTTTAGATTATACATAGAAATTCCTCCACTGACAACACATGGGGACAATCAGAATCCATCTGGAAAACAAACCATTCATGCCGTCTGCTTAGACTGCCTTCGAGTCAAGTCATTTTCTATCACCAGCGCGAAAAAAAAGAGAGTTTTTACCTCTGTGATCAGTTTTCCATGATTTTACGAGTCAGACCCTCTCCCGCCCCCCCCCCCCCCCCCCCCCCCCCCCCCCCCCCCCCCCCCCCCCCCCCCCCCCCCCCCCCCCCCCCCCCCCCCCCCCCCCCCCCCGCTGTAGCTTCACGCGCCCGAACAGCAGACAGCAGAACAAAGACAAGGAAAATCATGAAACATCTCACGTGACTGCCCCAAACCAGAACAATCCAGACAGCACCAGAAGGAAAACCGTTACAGTTAGAAGTTAGACGTTTGCTTAAAGTTAGACGTTTGCCGGAAAAAGTACTAAAACAGGGCACATCCCCCCCCCCCCGTTTCCCTCCCCTAGTCGTTTCTCTCTTTCCTCGCTTCCCCACCCCCCCCCCCCCCCCCCCCCCCCCCCCCCCCCCCCCCCCCCCCCGCAGCTAACGAGGTCGTCTGTGTTGGTAAGTGAATCAGGCTTCCCTGACATGCATCTGAAACCGGATATGACGTGTGTCTCACAGAACTGTGGGTGGATAACTCTCCTGAGCCCGTTGTTCGAGCTCTCTCATAATGCTCTCTCACATATGCTCTCTCCTCACTCCCCCTCTCTCTCTCTCTCTCTCTTCTCTCTCTCTTCTCTTCTCTCTCAGACATATAGCGTCAACAGCTATCGCATCACATGTTCGCTCCGTCCTTGTGCAAGTTAGTTAAACTTTGTATTTATTGTAGAAAATTTTAGACCAGTAAAAAACAAGTATGACCAATAAAAAAAGCTGAATCGGAAAAAAACCCTTTATTCTGAAATGCTTGACATTCTGTTCTCCTGTACATCTCTCAACGTTTCTCTCAGCAGAGATGAAAGGTGGCTTTCTATCCTGATTTATTATTTAATATTTTTTTATTTTGATACTTATTGTTTGAGGGCACTTTTCTCCTGTTTTCTCTGTTTCTGCTACTTCAGCCGGCCTGATTTGGCGGAGGCTGTGATTACCACGCCCCCTGTGGCGGCGAGAATGCTACGAGAGGTTTATAGTGGTATGTGCCTGTTAGATAAGGTAAAACGTTGCTCACCGCGCCCAGCGGACAGCAAACGTCCATATCAGGCTGTCTCCGCCGTTTGGGGGGGGATGGGGGTGGGGGTCGTGCGGGGGGGGGGGCGTTGGGTTGGGGAGGGGGGGTGGGGGGGGAGTGTGGCTGGGGGGGGTCGGCGGCGGGCTTGTTTTTTTTAAGGGAGTGGGGGGGGGGGGCCAAGGGGGGCCGGGGGGGGGGGGGGTGGGGGGGGGGGGGCGGGGGCTCGAGGGGCCGGGTCGGGGGGGGGGGGGGGGGGGCGGGAGGGTGGCCTAGCTTTTTATTCATTTTACTTATTATATTCACATTCATTGTTCTTAGGTGGGGGGGGGGGGGGGGGGGAGGGGGGGCGGGTTGTCATTTTTGTTTTGTCTATGACCCCCCATTTTTTTTTTCATACTATTTGTATTTTTATTTTATTCCCAGGGGGACGATTGGCCACAGGGAGGGAGGGGGGGTGGTGGGGGGTTGGGGGTGGGGGGGCGGGGTGGGTGGGGTTTTTTTTGTTTTTTCATTTATTACGGGGGGAGGAGGGGGGGGGTGTGGCGGCAACGGGGGGGGGGGGATGGCTGCGGGGGGGGGCGGGTGGGGGAGCGGGGGGGGTGGGGTGGATACAGGGGGGAATTGGGGGGTGGGGGGGGAGGGGGATTTTTTTTTGAGGGCAGTGTGGGGGGGGGAGATGGGGGGGGGGGGGCCTTTTGGGTGGGGCGGGGCGCTGGCGGGTAGGGGGGCCATTATTTCTTTTTTAATTTTTTCCTGTATTATTCTTGGCGGGGGCGAAGGGGGCGTTTTGGGGGAGGGCGCGGCGGGTGGGGGGGGAGGAGAGAGGGGGGGGGTCTTTTTGGGGAGGGGCGGGGGGTGGGGGGGAGGGGGGGGGGGGGGTGTTTGGGGTCTGTTTTGAGGGGGGGGGGGGGGTGGCCCTTTATTATTTATTTTTTTTTATAATATTATTTTTTTATTCTTTTAGTTGGGCCTACGGGGGGGGGGGGGGGAGGGGAGGTGGCTGGGGTTATATTATTTTTCTTAGTATGTTTTTTATTGAGGGGGGGGTGGGGGGCTAAGTTACTGTTGTCCATATATCTTTTTTTTTTTTGGGTGGGCAGGGGCGGGCGATAGCCGGGTGGGGGGGGGGGGGGGGGGGTTGGGGGTATAGGTGGGGGGCGGAGTGGCCCCCCCCCCCCCCCCCCCCCCCCCCCCCCCCCCCCCCCCCCGAGGAGGGGGGGGGGGGGGGGGGGGGGGGGCTTATATTATCTTATGATTTTTTATTTTTTTTTGATTGTGTGTGTCGGGGGGGAGTGCTACTATTGAAACTTCAATACAAAAAGAAAGAAAATAGATAAATGGCCGGCTGAGGGAGGGGACGAACAACCAAATAAAAAAAAACAAGGGGACGGCGGGGGGGGGGGATGGTGGGCTCGGGGGGGGGGGGGGGGGTGGGGGGGCGGGCGGGTGGGCGCTTTTGTTCGGCCTGGGCGTCGGGGGGGTGGGGGGGGGGGGGGGGGGCGGGGGGGGGGGCGTGGGGGTGGGGGGCAGTTTGTACTATGGGGGGGGCTTGCGGGCTTCCTCCGGTCGGGGTTTGGGGGGTGGACAAGGGTGGAGGGGAGGGGTGGGGGGGGGGGGACGGGGGGGGGGCGGGGGTTCTCGACGGGGGTCGGGGCCCAGTTGAGGGGGGGGGGGGGGGGGGGGGGGCTTGGGGGGGGCGGGGGTGCGGGGGGTGGGTGGGGGGGGGGGGGGGGGGGGGGGGGGAGAGGGGCGTGATCGGGGCCGGTGGGAAGGGGGGCTTCTTTCTATGTTTTATTTTGGGCGCTGTGGGGGGTGGGCGAGTGGGGGGCGGGGTTTTCTTTTTCTTTAAGTATTATTTTTGGGGCTGGGGTTTTTTTTTTTTTTTACTTTAAAGGGGGGGGGGGGAGAGCCGGGGCGGTGGGTGTGGGATGGGGGGGGTGATCAAGTCACCTATCAAAGCGCCCTTATCTTGAAATAATATTTGGACCAAATAGGTGGGAGGGTGGGGGGGGGGGGGTTGGGGGCGGGGCGGGGCTGTCGGGGGGGCGGTGGGGGGTGGGGGGACAGGGGGGGGGGGGTGTGGGGGGGGGGGGGGGGGGGGGGGGGGGCGGAAGGGGGGGGGGGGTGTATGGGGGGGGAGGGGCTGGGGGAGGGGTTTTTCTTTTTTCTTCTCTTTTCCTTTACGTATTTGGGGGGGGGGGGGATGGAGGGGGGGGAGGAGGGGGGGGGGGGGGCGTGGGGGGGGGTGGCCGGGGGGGCGGGGAGGGGGGAACAAATAAAAAACAAAAATAACAAAATATAAACAATGGGGGGGGCGGGGGGGGGGGGGCCGGGGCGGGGGGGGAGTGCGGGGGGGGAGTTTTTTTTTTTTATTTTCGGAGGGGGGTCCGGGGGCGGGGGGGTGCAAGGGGGGGGGTCCGGGGGTATTGTTATTTTTTTTTTTATTATTTATTATTTTATTTTTTTTAGGGGGGGGGGCGGGGGTATGGGGGGGGGGTGGGGGGGGGGGGGAGGGGGGGGTGGGAGGAGCCTGGGGACGTGAGGGGGGTGGGGTAAGATTGGGCCGGGACCGGGGGGGTGGTTTAGGGGGGGGGAGGCCCTCCAGGGGGCCTGATGGGGGGTCGAAATACCGCTGGCCGGGGCTGGGGTGGGGTCGCCTGGGGGTGGGGAGCTGGGGGGGGGTGGGGGGGGGGGGAGGGGGGAGCAAGAGGGTGGGGGGACCGTTGGGGTGTTAACGGGTGGGGGCATCCTTATATATTTTTTTTAAATATTTTATATGGTCAGGGGGGGGGATTCTGGGGGGGGACGGGCGAAGTGGGGGTCTTGGCGGGGGTCCGACGGGGGGTATTATTTTTATCTTTTATTTGGGGGGTGGCGGGGGGGGAGCGATTACGGGGGTGGGGGGAGGGTTTGGGTGGGGTTTGGGGGGGGGTATGGAGGTGGGGGTGGGGTGGGGGGACGCGGGGTGCGCGAGAAGGGGGGGGCGGGGGTGCGACGGGTTTATTTTAATTTTTTTTCTATTATATTTGAATTTTGTCGGTGGGGGGGGGGGGGGGGGGTGGGGGGTTGGTGGGGGGGCGGGGGGCAAAGGGGGGGCGGGGGTGGGGGGGGGGTGGGACGTGTTTTAATTACGGTTTATGTTTTATATTTTTATTTTTGTATCGGGGATAAGTCTCAATAATGGATGATCATGGAGCTAGAGAATCTTGTACCCCCCCCCCCCCCCCCCCCTTGTGTCACCGGTGCCCCCCCCCCCCCCCCCCCCCCCCCCCCCCCCCCTGGGGGGGATTGTAGCAAAAGCACTGCTATAGCCTACCCCCCCCCCCCATATATATAACCCCCCCCCCCCCCCCCCACCCCCACCCCCCTATCTCCGGGGGGAGGGGGGTGGGGGTCGGGGGGGGGGGGGGGAGGTGGCGCCTTTTAGTCTATATTATACTTTGTTCTTTAATATTGGGGCCAGGGGGGGAAGAGGGTTAGGGGGGGGGTGGGTGGGTGAGGGGGGGGGGGGGGGGGGGGGGGCGAGGCTCCGGAAAGGGGGGCACCAGGAGCAGTGATTATTTCATTGTTTTTTTTTTTTATTTTATTTGGAGGGGGGGGGGACGGGGGAATGGGCGGGCGAGGGGCGGCGGGACCGGCAGTTGGGGGGTTTTGGGGGAGGGGGGGTAGGGGGGGGGCGGCGGGGAGGGGGGCGGGGGGAAGGCTGTTGGGGGGGGGGTGGGGGGGCAGGGGGGGGGGGTAGGGAGGGGGGCGGGGTTAGCACAGGGTTATTTTATTATTTATTATTTTATATGGGCGGGCGGAGGCCGGCGTTTTTTTTTTTTTTTTTTTTGGTTTTTCTTTTGGGGGGCTGGTGGGGCGGGGGGAACGGGGGCTTGTTAACTTTTTTTTTTGTCATTATAAATATCTTTTGGGGCTGGGCAGGCGGGTGGGGGGGCCCGGGGGGTTTTTTCTTTGAGGGGGGTGCGCCACGACATGGGGCTATTAGTTGGGGGGGATCGGGGGGGGGGTCGCGGGGGTGAGTCGTGGGTAGGGGGGGGGGGGGGGGGGGGATGGGGGGGGGTGGGGGGCAGGGGTTTTTGTCTTTGGGGGGGGGTTTTGGCGGAGGGGGGGGGGGGGGGGGGGGGGGGGGACTTGGGGCGGCGATGGGGGGGGTATATTTTGTCTCGGTGGGGGTATTTTTTGGCGGAGGGGGCGGTGGGGCGTGGGGGGGGGGTGGGGGGGGGGTTGGGTCGGGGGCAGGGGGGGGTTTTGGCGTACGGGTTGGGGCTGGTTTGCGGGGTGGGGCAGGGTGGGGCTTTATATACTTTGAATTTGGAACTGCCGGGTGGCAGGAGAGGGGGGTGGGGTTTGGGTCGGGGGGTGAAGGGGAGGGGGGATCTTTTTTTACATTATATAGTCGATAGTGTATTGGGGAATGAAAATATAATTAACAGTCCGAATGATAGGGGTAGGGGGGCGGGAAACCGGGGGGGGACCATTGGGGCACCTGGGGTTTTAGGGGGGGGGTGGGGTGGGCGGGGGGGGGGGGGGGGGGGGGGGGGCTGGGATTGGTTTTTATTATTAGGGGGGGTGGGACGAAGATTCGGGGGCGGTTGGGGGGGGGGGTGGGGCGAGGGGGGGGGGGGGGGGGTGCGAGGGGGCCTGGGGGATGTTTGGGGGGGGTAGGGTTCTTTAATTATTATGGGGGGGGTAGGGGTCGGGGGGTTCGGGGTTTCTTTATTTTTTTTGTTTTAATTGGGGTGGGAGAGGGGGAGGGGGGTGGGGGGGGGGCCGAATCTTCCGCGGGGCGGTGGGGGGGGCGGGTGGGGGGGTGGGGGGGAGATTAGGCGGCTTTTTTTTTTTTTGCTTTCATTATATTAGGGGGGGGGGGGGGGGGCGGCTGGGGAATGGGGCGGGGTGGGGGGCGGGGGGGGGGTGGTGGGGTAATTATTTTTTTTTTTCTGAAATTTTTTTTAAATTATTAGGTACGGGGGGGGGTTGGGGGCTGGGTGGGGGGAGGGCTTGGGGGGGGCGTGGGGGAGGGGGGGGGGGTGAGGGGGGGGCGGCGGGCAGGGTGGGGGGGGGATGGGTATGGGGGCGGGTTGGGGGGGGGGGGGGGGGCCGCGGGGGGGGGGATTTGTTATTGATTTTATTTGGGGGGGGGGGGGGGGGTAGGGGGGGGGAGGGGTGGGCGGGGGCTTTTGGGGGGGGCGTGAACGGGGGGGGGGTGTATGTTGGGCGTTTTCTTTTTATATTTTTTTGCCATTTTTATATATTGAGAAATAGTTTTGGGAGAGGCGTGGGGGGTAGTCATTCATTCGTGGGGGGGGGGGTCGTTTTTTCTATTTTTTTTTTTTTTTTCATTTACAAATTCTTTAGGGGGGGGGCAGACAAAACAATAACCTTACGGGGCTTGGTGGGGGGGGGCGGGGGGGCGGCGAGGGGGCTCGGTGCGGTAAAGGGGCTTTTTTTTCTTACAGGGGGGGGTGGCGTAATGGGGGATAGGGGGGGAGGGTCCAGGGGGGGTCAAGGGGCAGGGGGGGAGTAATTATTTCTTATATATTGCGTTTTATCTTTTTCCTATTTGGTGGGCAAGGGGTGGGGGGCAGGGGGGCGGGATGGGTTGGGGGGGAGGGGGAGGAGGGGGGTGGGAGGTGGGGGGGGAGGGGGGGAATGCCGGGGAGGGGTGTGCGGGGTGGGGGGGGGTGGGCGCGGGGGGGAGGGGGGTGAGAGGTGGGGGGGGGGGCTGCGGGGGGGGGGGGCCGGTCGGGGGTTGCGGGAGGCGGTAGATGGGGGGGCAGTGGGGGGGGATTTTCGATGGCGCGAGGGGCTCGTGGGGGGGGGGGGTTGGCGGGAGGGGGGGGGAGGGGGCAGGGCGGAGGGGTTCTTTTTTATCTTATTATTAATGGGTGGATGGATTGGGGGGGGGGGGGGGGGGGCCAGGGAGTGGAGGTTGGAAGGGGTGGGGGCGCTCGGGTGGGGGAAGGGGGCAGGGGGGGGGGGGGATGGGGGGGTGGGGGAGGGGCTGGGGGCACGGGTTTTTGGGGCGGGGGGGGGGCGGCGAGGGGGGGGAAGGATGACGGATGTTTTTAATTATTAAATGTTTTATTGGCGGGGCAGGGTGGGGCGAAGGGGGGTGTGGGCGGCGGTTGCCGGGGGGGCGGGGGGGGGGGCGGGGGGCGGACGGGCGTTTTAATTTCCTTTTCGGAGAGGGGTGGGGGGGGGGGGGGGGGTGGGGGATTGTATCTGGGGGTTTTGTGTTATGTTTAATTAAATTTTGTTGGAGTAGGGGGGGGGGGGGGCAGGGTGGCGGGGGAGGTTTCAGGGGGGGGGGGAGGGGCTTGGGGGGGGGTTGGGGGCGCGTGCGGGGGGTGCGAGGCCCACGGGGCGGTCGGTGGGTGAGGGGGGGGTTGGGGGGGGGCGGGGGGGGTTGGGGGTTTGGGGGGGGGGGGGTCGTGAGGGGGCGGGTCGCGGGGTTATTTTTTTAGTTTTATTGGTTTATTCTTAATTGAGGGGGGGGGGGACTCGGGGGGGGGGGGGTTGGGCGGCGGGGTGGCACGGGAGCTGGGTGGGGGGGGGTACAGGGTATCCAGAGGGAGTCGGTGCTGGGGCGTGCGTTGGGGGCGGGGGGTGTGCGCGTTAGGCGTGGGGGAGGGGGAGGGGGGAGGGCAGGGGAATGGGGTGGCGGGGGGGGGTATTGGGGGGGGGGCGGGTGGTTGGGGCTCGGGGGACCGGGGGCAATGCTGGCGCCCAGGAAGGGGGGGGGGGGGGGCGGCGACTGGGAGGGGCGGGGCGTCTGGGGGGGGGGGGATTTTCTTTTTAGTTAATTGTGGGGGGCGGGGCTGGAGGGTCTCGTTGGGGGGTGGGGCGGGGGAGGATGGGGGGGGGGGGGGGCCGGGGGTTTATCTGTTTTTTAATTTATGATTTGCTGCGGGGGGGGGGGGGGGTAAATAATAATGTCAACATTATCCCCGGGGGGTTGGGGGTGGGGGGGGGGGTATCCTTAAGGGAACGGGGGGGGATGGGGTGGGGGGTGGGGGGGGTGGGGGGGGGGGTTGGATCCGGGTCTGGGGGGGGGGAGGGTAAAGGGAGCGGGAGGGGGGAGGGGGGTGAGGGGGAGGCTGGGGGGCGGGGGGGGGGGGGGGGGGGTGGGGAGGGGGGTGGGGCTTTTTTTATATTTTATATATACTCTTTCTTATCTCACATACTTACAGGGCAGGTGGTGTGGGGGGTATGGGGGAGGGCTGCCTGGCGGGGGGGGGGGGGGGGTGGGGGGGGGGCGGGGTTGGGGGGGAGGGGGGGGGAAGGGGAGGATCGGGGGGGTGGGGGGGGGGGGGAGGGGGGGGGGCTGAAAAAGTGGGGGGGAGGTCTGTTTGGGGGGGGGGGGGGATGGGGGGGGTGTTCTGTTAATTTATTATGGGGGAGGGGCTATGGGGGGGGGTTTTTTTTTGTTTATTTTTTATTTTTATTATTACTATTTATGGGGGGGTGGGGGGGGACGGGGGGGGGCTGGAGGGGCGGCGGGGTTGGGGCCAGGGGGGGGGGTTGCCCGTATGGGGGCGAAATTCTTTTAATATTTTTAGGGGGGGGGGGCGGTCATGGGGGGGTGGTGTGGGCCGCGCCGGGGGGGGGGGGTTCTCTTTAATTTTTTATTCTATTTTTTTTTATGGGGGGGTACGGGGGGTTGGGTGGGGGTGGCGAGGTATGGGGGGGGCTGGAGCCCACCCCGGGGGCCGGGGCGGGGGGGAGGGGTGGAATCTTCTACTTTTATGTCACTCTTTTTCATAGTATTAATGGGGGGGGTGGGGGGGGGGGGGGCGAGGGGGGGCTGGGCATGGGGGGCGGGAATTTGGGGGGGGGGGGGGGGGATGGGGGGGGGGGGGGCGGTGGATTGTATTAGGATTAATATTCTATCGGGGGGTGAGAAGCGGGGCGGGTAGCGGGGGAGGGGGGGGGGAGGGGGGGCGGGGGGCGGGGGGTACTGGGGTTTTTAATTATTTTTATTTTTTTAATTTTTAGGGGGGCCGGGGGTGGTGGGGCGAGGGGGGGGGGCCGTGGGGAGATAGGTGGGGGTGGGAGGGGGGGTTGGGGGGGTGGGGTGTTCTTTATAATTCCGGGGCGGGGGTCGTGCGCGGGCGTGGGAAAGGGAGGGGGTGGGCCGCAGGAAGGTGGGTGGGGGGAGCGTGGTACACCGTGGGGGGGCCTTTTATTATATTGTGGGGGGGGGGGTTTATACTTCTTTATCGATTTAATTTTTTGGACTGGCACAAGGGCGGCGGGTTTGAGGGTGGGGGGGGTGGGGGGGCTGGCGTGGAAGGGGCGGTTGGGGCAGGGGGGGTTCGGGGGAGGGGGGGGGGGGGGGGGAGGGTCTTGGGGTGTGGAGGGGAGCGAGAGACATGGGGGGGAGGGGCCTTTTCATTCTTTTTATTATTTGGGAGGGGCGGGGTGGGGGGGTGCAGGCGGGAGGGGCCAGGGGGGCGGGGGGTGGTATTTTTATTGTTTTTTTTTAATATTCTTATATACAATGTTTTTAATTGTATTGGGGGGCTTGTGAGGCGGGGGGGGGGGGGCGGGGGCGCCTCCCGGGGGGGGGGGAGGTGGGGGGGAAGGGGTTTATTATTGTTTTTACAATTGTTTTTTTTTCACTTTTTTTGTTTTTTTTGGGGGGCCGGGGTTTTTATATAATTTAGTCTTTATTAACTTCTTTTCTTGAAGCATGGGGAGGGGGGCGGTGGGGGGGGCGTTGGGGGGGAGGTTTTTGGGGGGCAGGGGGGCTATGGACCCTAGCCGGGGTGGGGGGGGGGTGACGGGGGGTAGGTAGGGGGGGGGGGTCGGGGGGGGGGGGGGGGTGCCCGTTGGGGGGTGGGGGGTTGGGGGGGGGGGAGGGGGGGCTATAGGGGGGGGGCAGGGGGGGGGAGGGGGTGTGGGTCTCGGGGGGCGATATTCGTTTTATTTAGTTTTTTTGGTGGATCGGAGAGGGGGGGGGGGTGGGGGAGGTTGGGGGGGAGGGTGGGGGACCGTGTGGGGGAGGGCGGGCGGGGGGACGTTACTTAATTTATAACTATTTAGGGGGGATACTTTTTTGGGGAGGGGGGGGCATAGGGGAGGGGGGGGGGGCGCAGGTGGGGGGGATGGGGGGTGGGGGGGGGGGGGTGTGGCGGGGAGATTTTTCTTTTTTTTCTGTTTTACTTATATCTTAGGGGGGCGGCGTGGGCGGGGGCGGGGTAGGAGTTAGGGTATTTTCTACAGTTTATATTTGTTTGTTTTTTTCTTATTAATTTGAGGGTGGGTGGTGGGGTGGGGGCGTGGGGGGGGGGGGGGGGGGTGGGGGGGGAGGGGTCCCTTCATAGTTGGGGGGGGGCGGGGGGGAATGGAGGGGGGGGGGGTGGGGGGGGCGGGGGGGGGGTTAGATGGGGGGGGGGGGGGGGGGGGCGGGGGCGGGGGGTTTTCATTTTGGCGGTGCGTCAGGGGGGGGGGGGGTAGGGGGGGGAGGAGAGGGGGGGGGGGGACGGGGGCGAGGTGGCACGGGTGGGGGGGGGGGGGCGTAGTTTTAAAGCCTGGAGGGGCTGTGGGGGCCAGGGGGGGAGGGCGGTTGGGGGTGGCGAGGGGGGGGCGGGGAAGGGGGCGGGGGATGGGGGACCTATCGGGTGGGGGTTGGGGGGGGGGGGGGTGGGATGTGGAGGGGGGGTGGCCTCCGGGGGGGGGGGGGGGGGGGGGCGGGGGGGGGGGTTGGGGCGGGCCCGGAGGTGGGGGCGGGGGGAAAGGGGGAGGTGGGGGGTGGGGGTGGGGGGCGACTGGGGGAGGTGGCGGGGGGGTGGGGGGTTTGGGTCGGTTTGGGGGGGGGGGGTCAAAATTATATTTTTAGTTTTAATTGGGGGGGGGGGGGGAGGGGGGCGGGGGAGGGGGACGGGGGGGGCGGGGGGGGGGGGGGGGGGGGGGGGGGGCTAGGGGGGGGACCAGGTAGGCTACCCGTTTGGGTGGTGGAGGGGAAGGTGGGTACTAAGGGGGGGGGGTTGGCCCCGGGTGCTGCGCGGGGGGAGGACCAGCAAGTAGGGGGGGGGGGGTAGGTGCGAGCAGGCGCTACGGAATCAGGCTATGGTGTGTCAGGGGGAGAGGGGGAGGGGGAAATTATTTTATTTTTGGGGGGGGAGGGTGGCAGGGGGGTAGGTTGGGGGGTGTGCATAGGGAGACCGGGGGGGAAGGGAGGGGGGGGATGGGGGCGGGCAGGGGGGGGGCCTTCGGGTGGGGGGGGGGGGGTGGAAGCCGGGCGGGGGGTGGGGGGGGGGGGGCTGGGTGGGGGGGTGGGGGGGGGGAGTGGGTTCTTTCTCCTAATAGCTTGTGTTTTTTATGATTTTTTTTTTTCGCAACGGAGGGGTCTGTCTTTAGGGTGGGGGGGGGGGGGACTCTTTGTATTTCTTATTGAACAAATAAAAACATAACATTATTCTTATTCCCACGGGGGGGGGGAAAGCACAACTGGAAGTTTTGGGGTGCTAGTATGGGTTTTATTTTTTTTTTTAGCTAGGGGGGACTGGAGGGGGGTTGTTGGGGCTAAGGGTCGGGGCGGTCTTCTTGGAGGGCGCGGGGTGCGTACTCTCAGGTTTTATTGATTTTCTTTGTAGGATATCCTCTAGAAGATAATTGATTCCTCTACAGTTACTTATTCAGGTTTGAGATACATTATTTAGGCTGCTAGTTGATATTCCATAGAGATTTCCTAGACAGATCCCCCTCCACATAACTACAGTATTTATATCTACAGAACGTGACTATCCCGCCCATTCAAACTATTCCCGCACCCCCAACTCCCCCCCACACCCCCCCACACAACCACATACCCCCACCACCCCCCCCCCCCCCCACCCATCCCCACCAACCCGGCCCCACCATTCTCCCCCCGGCGGGCTTGGGGGGGGGGGATGAAAAGATAACAAAATAAGCGATAAAAAAAAATTTGGCGTTTTGGGGGGGCCGGGGGGGGCAGGGAGTTTTTTTTTCTTGCCAAAAAAAAAAAAAAAAAAAAAAAAAAAAAAAAAAAAAAAAAATGCATACCTTCCTTACGGCAACGCTGAATCTCATTTCCAGAGATCTATGGCGATAAGATGTGTATGCGTAAATTACCCTCCCCCCTCTATCCTCCCAAACCCCCCTAATACCACCAACCCACACCAAACCCCAAAACCAAATAAAAAAAAAGACAAAAGAAAACAAAAAACCCCCCTCCACCAGACAACCCCCAAACCCAACCATAATACCCCCCTTACCATCCCAGAATGATTAAACTTACCAATCTCTAGTCTATTACCTTTAGTCTCTGATATGAATGAGTTAATTCATGTGCAATGCATCCCACAGATACCTTTAAATAGAAACTTATCAACTCTGTATTCTAACCCATTTCCTAATATAAATGATAGATTTTTAATTACACTTAAGAATAGTGTGCAAGTGGTCACAGAGATGCAGGGATAATCCCTCGCTCTCACACACGGCTCCGGCCCCACACGCGCACTCCCACGCGCTCGAAAAAACATCCCCCCACATGTCATATACCCCCGGCAGGATGCGGGGATCGATAAGAGAAGTGCGCGCGGTCGACAGCACCCCCGGGGGGGGGGGGGGGGCCCGGGGGGGCGGGGGTGGGGGGGGTTTATTGGGGGGGGGTGGATGTCTTACTTTTTGAGGGGGCCTGGGGGGTTTTTATAATCATTTATCTAAGATATTTGTTTTTATTTTTTGGGGGGGGGATGCGGGAGGGGGGGGGGGGGGGGGGGGGCGCTCGTGGGGTTCGGGGGGGGGGGGGGGGGGGGGGGCGGGGTGCGGGGAGAGTATGGGGGGCTTGGGGGGAGGGAAGCGGTTTCTTGGGGGGGGGGGGCGGGGGTATTTGTGGGGCGGGGAGGGGGCGGGGTGTCGGGGGCCGGGGCGAGGGGCCGGGGGAATCCGGGCGGAGTGGGGGGGAGGGCGGGCACCAGGGGGAAGGGGGGGGGGGGGGGAGCGCTTGAGGGGTGCGAGGGGGGGGGGAAGGGTTTTTTGGGTGGGGGGGGGGGGGCTGGACGTAGCGGTTGCGGGAGGGGCGGGGGGAGCGCGGGGGGGGGGGGGGGGGGGGGGTGGGGGGAGTGCCGGGGGGGGGGGTTTGCGTTTACTGGCGACGGGC
>CM065734.1:47653476-47658476 GCA_033310375.1 Conus canariensis
TGATGTTTACGTAGACTGGTATGTCATTGGGTTTTTTGTATGGTTTGTACACATGGTCATTGAGGTCTAATGTTATGTCTAGGTAATTCACTACTTTTTTGTTTGCTTCTATTGTGATTTTTAAGTTGTGGTTTTTAAAGATTTTACATAATTCTTTTTTCTTGTTTTCAATGGTTCTTGGATTATTGTTTAATGCAGCGAGGCCGTCATCTCTGTATAAACCGGCCTGTTTTCCAAGTTGTTTTTGGATGTTGGATAGCATGAATAGTCCGACTAGTTCACATGTTTCGGCACCATCATACGATCCCATGGTTACATCAAATGTGGAGTTTTTGCTCGTTTTTTTAATCCAAGTTTCATTTCTGCTATGGAGTAAGGTTCTTTTGGTGTGGAAAATAATCTCCATTTCTGACTCTGTTATATTTGTGTATTTGTTGGCAAATTTTAAAGCTTTGTTGAGTAGTTCTTCATCTATGGATGGATAGAAGTCTACTATGTCAAAAGTGATGAACATTGTATTTCTCTGTTTGTTGAGTTTCTTAAACCATTGTATGACTTCATAGCTGTTTTTCCAAAGGTTGTATTCGGTGTTTGATTTTATATCTTCTATAGCCTTTTCCAAAATTCTCTTGCTTATTTTGCCCAGTTCAGATTTAGATGGGTTTATTAATCTACATGTTGGGTTGTTTTGGAAGTTAGGCTTGTGGTCTTTAAGCGTTATGAAGGCTTCTTTTGTTGCTGTTGCCTCTACCCTATCACTTAACTCCATACGGTGTGCAAGCTCTTTTTCTTTTTTGCGGATGTTGCTATGTGTAGTTTTATCAGCTTTCTTGTAGTTTTTCTGGATGTTTTTGTTTAAGAGTTGAGAGTATTCGTTTGGTTCCATTTTGTAAAAATTGCTCGTTTTGTCAGCCTTTACGAATATCTTTTTATCATTTTGGATTTGTTTTATATCATTTGCTAGTGATGTTTGAAAGTTGTTATTTGATTTTTTGAATTTAATATTGGCTATCAGTCCCTTCATTTTGTCTTCAAAAGGTTTCATTTCATCTATTGTCGGAGGTGATCGCCATGATTTGAATCCATATGTATTTTTGTCTTCATTCGTTGCATTTGGGTTTAGGAAGAAGAACGCCTTCCATCTCATGTTGCGCACAAATTTCTCGGTTTGTTCTATCAGTTTTTTAGTGTACGTTTGTGGGTTTGAAAATGGTATGTTTTTAGTGGATTGCCTAAAGTTGATTTTCTCCATTTTAGATTTTGTCAGACCACAGTGCTCAACGTGAGGAGCGATTATTATGAACAATATAAAAAAGTCCTTAAAAAATCTGAGCACCTTCAGATTTTTTAAGGACTTTATATATATATATATATATATATATATATATATAATATATATATATATAATATATATATAAAGGAAATAAGGGCGTGATTCAGATACTAATATCGTTAAGAAAATTGAGTTCAACTGAATCATCAATATTTTGGAAACTATTTGATTCTCAAATTGAACCTATGCTAACATATGCACTAGAAGTTTGGGGTTTATCTGATAACTGTCAAGTGGAAAAAGTCCACAGTTTTTGCTGTTAAGCGCCTTATGAATTCCGATGCATTCTTCTAAGAATATGGTCTACGGAGAAGCAGGCAGATACCCACTCTATATAACAACACAAGCATCTCAGATGCTATTACAGCAACACGAAACAGGAAAATGCGACTGGGTGACAAAGATAAAAAACAAACCTTTCTTACAGAAAACGGGTTTGGTATAGTTTGGTTTAATCAAGAAGTACGGGATGATAATTTGTTTATCGCAGAGCTAAAAGACAGACTGATATGTATATTTCCAACAAAACAGGCACTCATAAATGGAAGGAAAAGAAAAGTATGACTGGTTTCTCCAATTCAACAGTAATTTGCAGCCAGAAACATATTCATTAGTTATAACGAGGTAAATGGCGAAGTGACATCCTCGCTAGGTTTAGAACTAGAACCTTGGGTCTAAATGCACACAAAGTTCGGTCTTTACCAGCATGAGAAACTGAAAAGATATGCAAAGTTGCACGGCCAATGCTGTCGAAAAACGATGTCATTTATATTTCAGATGCACAGCTTATGACGATGTCGGAAAAAAAAGTAAATTACTTTAAGCACCTGTTGTACGTAATCCGAATGTATGGGAGATTTTATCACTTGACAAGGATTTCATCAGGTGTCTGGGTAAGATTGTCGCAGAATCATGACATCACACAATCTTTAATTTCAGTTCAAAATTATTTATGTTTTTCATGTACATATTATATTGTGTTACTTTTCAGCGAATCCCTGATGATCGTTGAAATGGCAGTCCAAATCTTCCGCTGCACAACCACGTTTCTGTCTGAATCCGGCGAAGACGACATTGAGCATTCATGCTTGTTTCAGCAGATAAACATCAACAGATGAATGAATGTTTCCCATGTACATTTTGCTGATTCAAAATTCATGATGATTCGATTTCTGGTTTCCTTGAGATAATGCATCTACCCCTTGACATTAGGGCTACCAAGCTATTGTCATTAAAGTTAGCTGTCATTGTCATGTCTGTCTGTCTCTCTCTCTCTCTCTCTCTCTCTCTCTCTCTCTCTCTCTCGCTTTCGCACACACACACACACACACACACACACACACAACACAACACACACACACACACACACACAGAGCACACAAAGTCCCTAACCTTGTTTTCTCTCTCTCTCTCTCTCTCTCTCTCTCTCTCTCTCTCTCTCTTCCACACAGACACAGACTGACTGACAGACAGACAGACACTAACACACACATCCGGATCCCCTCCATCCCCCTTTCCCCCCCCCCCCCACCACACACATACAGACAAAGCCCACTCACCTTGGTCTCATAGATAGCGGATCGCCTCCCTCTCCGGGCCACAGGGGGTGACGGTTCGTGTTCCGCCTCGTTCTCTGAGCCACTCGTCAAACTCCCCGAGCTCAGTCTCCTGGGCGGCTGAAACACACAGGCCACGCACCACAATTAGGATTCGGCACTAACACACCTGTACATTTTATCTTGTCAAATTCGGCGCAAGATGGGCATTGATTGACCAAAGCAAAAAAAAACAACAACAAAACAAAACAAAAAACAACAACTAAACAACAACAAAAGAAACCTGTTTTCTCGCTCTCTCTCTTTCTCTCTCTCTCTCTTACACACACACACACACACACACACACACACACACACACACACACACACACACACACACACACACAGAAGCCATGTGATTGTTCGTTCTTCATTTTCATAGTCCTGAGTGTTGTTTCTCTTGCCTGAAGAAGACCTAAGAGGTCGAAACGCGTCGTGTTTTGTCTTGTGATTCGTTTATTTATGTTTGGCGGATGTTTTATATCAACTTTTACAGACCAAAACACTACATAAGTCACGTAAGCGTTTTGAGGCCTACCGTAAATTTAAGCCAGCATTTTATGTTCAACTGATACTTGATCAAAGGAATAACTAACTCCCCACCAATTATTTCCCTTTTATTCATTTGGGGGGGAGGGGGGGGGGATGGGCGGAAGGAGGTTATTTCCACCGATGAAATCACAAACAATCTTCAAATACGTGACTTTCTCCTTAGTTAACCTCACACTTCAGGCCTTGGCACTCACCCGTGACCCTACCTCTGCGTCAGCTGGAACTCCCCCCCCCCCCCCCCCCCCCAAATAGTCCCATTCCTTTGATTTTAATCTGTCTGCTTGGAACCACCTCGCTTGTACCTTGATTGCCATATGAAAGAAAATGAGAAGGATAATCTTTCAGACACAATAAAAATTCTCAAAACAATCTCAATGCGCCAGTCTATAAATACTCGACTCCTATAAGCAAGACCTTGGCGCATTATTTTTTGGTGTGCAACCACAACGCCATCGTCGGAATGACCTTGTCTTTATGCCGGAATGCACACAAACACGCAAAACATGCTAGGAAGTCACATTCATCAAATGCACAGTGCAAAACAGATTAGGCGGGGTAGGGGGGGGGGGGGGGGGGGGGGAGGGGGGGAGGGGGGGGTGTGCATTCTCCGCAGGTCTGCAGACGTTTTGCAAAGAACGGACATCTAAAAATATTACACAAAACTTCCCCAGTTTCTGTACTTGCTCATAGTTTTATTGTATCCATAAAAAAGAGATGTATGTATGTATGTGTGTATGTATAATGTATGTAGATGTATGTATGTATTGTGTATGTGTGTATACATGTATGTATATATGTGTGTATATATGAATGTATGTATGTACGTACGTATGTATGTGTGAACGCATTTATCTATTTTATTTATGCATTTACTTGTACTTAGTTGTTAAATTGTTAAGCTAATGCTGCTCGTTCATTTGTTAATTTGTATAGTAAATTCAGTTATTTACAAATTTATCTATTTGTTTGTTTATTAAAAGTATATCTATCAATTTCTTGTCGTGTGAATTTGTTTTCATTTCTTTTAGATTTTAGATAAGAAACAGATGACAAAAGAACGAGCACATCAACACATAAGAAATCAAAACAAGCACCAAAAATGTCTATTTAAAAAAAAATGTATTTTGTATGAATTTACGTATGTATGTATTCATTTATAATCTGTTTATTTATTTGTTTGTTTATTGAAGTATATGTATTAATTTCTTGTGTGATTTTTTTTTCTTAACTTGATGGATTTCAAATAAGACACAAGCAGCGAAAGAACGAATACGTCAACATGAAAACAATGGATACGAGCACTAACCTGTGTGTGTGTGTGTGTGTGTGTGTGTGTGTGTGTGTGTGTGTGTGTGTGTGTGTGTGTGTGTGTGTGTACACACATAGATACGAGCACTAACATGTGTATATATATGTATATATATATATATATATATATATATATATATATATACACACACATACATAAATTTGCTAGATACAGGAGTAAGGTTTAAAAAAAATCAAAGAGTGAAGAATAT
>CM065734.1:47675976-47685976 GCA_033310375.1 Conus canariensis
TATCACTCATTCTGTCCTACTGTTACTTTTGATGCACTCCAAAACTTCCATCCCAACAACATCAACCTTTAAATACATCAACAACCACAGGTTACATTAATCAACCTGGACTAACTCTGCCTCACACGACCTTAACGCAGGCACTTATGGGCAGCCGTTACACTACGCACTACATATAAATTTCATAACTGAGGGGGCTCTGATTACGCACAACTGCTGTGTAACACGTGCTACAAATACCACACCCTCAGTAACACTTTGCTATGCCATTCTCTACCAAAGATAACAACACATGCATAGCTTCGACAATGTCAACCTCTCACGACACAGGTTAATGGAACCCTCAGGTTTTCTCTCTCTCTCTCTCTCTCTCTCTCTCTCTCTCTCTCTCTCTCTCTCTTTCTCTACGGCAAGCGACTCAAGAAGTCTGCCGCCACATTGTCCTTTCCAGACACTGCCTGCACCGTAAACTGAAATGGCTGCAGCTGCAGTGCCCACCTTGTGATTCTCCCACTAACAGACTTCATCTTTTCTAAGTATTGGAGTGGGGAATGATCTGTCTGGACAATAAAGGGAGTCCCATACAAATACACCTGGAACTTTTGTATTCCCCACACCACTGCCAGACACTCCTTCTCTACTATAGGGTAATTCTGCTCTGCAGGGCTTAATTTTCTACTGGCACATGCTACAGGGCGCATCTCTTCAGGGTACTGCTGACACAGTATAGCTCCCACTCCCATTTCTGATGCGTCAGTCTGGAGCACAAATGTCAAACCTGGTACCGGCAAATTACAGACGGGAGGTTGGCAGAAATGCTGCTTCAGAGCTTGGAACGCACGTTCGCACTCGTCGTCCCATTTCACCTGCCTGGTTGTTCCCTTAGTGAGATCAGTAAGGGGCTTGGCAATGTCAGCAAACCGGGGCACAAATTTCCTGTAGTACCCCACTAATCCCAGGAATCCCCGCACTTGTCGTTTGGTCTCAGGCCTAGGCGCATCCAAAATGCGGATCATTTTATCCTGCTCAGGCCATATCTTCCCTGCACCTATCCTGTGCCCTAAGTAGGTGATTTCCCTTCCTCCCAGCTCACACTTTGAAGGCCGGGCTGACAAAGAACATTCCTTGAGTCTCTGGAAAACACGCCTGAGAACCTCTATATGGCTGTCCTGATCAACTGTGGCCACCAGGATGTCATCAATGAAATTATCGACATCTGGGCTCTCAAGTGGCTGCAATAGCTTTCTCATCATGCGCGTGAACACTGCCCCTGAGGTACACAGTCCAAATGGCATAACCTTCCACTGGAATTGTCCTTCCGGTGTAGCAAAAGCAGTCTTCGCGCGGTCCTCTCTACTCATCGGGATCTGCCAATACCCCTTAGCGAGGTCGATCTTACTGAACACCTTCTTCTCTCCAAGCTTGGCGAACAGGTACTCGATATCCGGCATGGGTTCAGCATCGAACTGTACGATGCGATTCAACCTCCTGAAGTCCACACAAAAACCTGATCTTCCCATCCTTCTTCTTAACTAGTACGATGGGTGAGCAGTATGGCGACGTCGATGGCTCAATCGCACCCATCCTGATCATGGCTTTGACCTCCTCCCTAACTGTCTCTCGTTGCGCAAAAGGCACTGGGTATGGCTTCGACCTGATAGGGATGTCTGACGTCAACTTGATGCCGCACGTTTCTAGGTTTGTGCATGAGGGCACATCAGTCAGTACTTCCTTGAATTCGGCCACTAACTCGTGCAACTTCCTAGTAAAGTGCTGGTCTTCAGTAAGTACTACCACATCTTTAGGGCCTTCTGTGGCCTCCAAGGGAATGGTAGGAATGTCCTTGCTCATCAAGGGAGTTACTGTTTCCTCTTCAGGCTCCTCCGGCACAACAACCGCAGCTACCGAGGCTGTTGGATCTGCAGCGCGCTCGATGAATGACTTTAGTAGGTTTGCGTGGAAAATCTTCGTCTTTCCCCCTACTGCTATCTTCCTGGGTTTCGTCCTCAAGTGGGAATGTCGCTTGTACCTGCAAGCTGCGGTTGCCAAGTTCTTCTTTGCCAACTCATACGTCTCAGTTACCTTGTTCCTTAAGTTAACGACGTACTCTGCTGCTGTGCGGAGCTCTTGCCTTTCTGGTTGCAACCACAGATCCCTCAGTATCTGCATGGGCCTGCGCATCAGTGGCATCCTTACAAGGGGAACTCTTGACACTCTTCCCTTGTCCACAGTACGCTGACACTGGAAGCATGACTGGCAGTACCGACGAATGTCAGCATGCATGCCTGGCCAATAAAAATGGCGACCAACTCGCTCCTTGGTTCGGGTGGTACCTAAGTGACCAGACATGGGTACGTTGTGGGCTAGCTTCATCACCGTGGTCCGTAGTTCAGCTGGGACGCAGATCTGACTCGCTACGTCCTTGGGACCCTCAAACCGCCTAACCAGTACACCAGGTTTCCGAGCGTACTCGACTCGTCCAAACTTGGTGTGGAAGTGCGTCCCTGCTTCACACGCACTCCGAGCCTTCCTCAGGGTTTCATCCTGGTCCTGCATCTGAATTAACTGCTGGGTAGAGGTGTTCAGAATGCATTCCTCGACGGGCAGTGGTACGGGTTCTTGCTGCTCCCTGGCTCTCTGCGCGCGTGTCTGCACTGCCCCTACCAATGCCGGGTCTGCGTATACAGGCACACGTGTCCAACCGGGATCTCCTACTCTCTTTGCGAAGTTTCCGATCAGGACTTCCTGCACAGGGCTATTCATGACCAAAACCTCCAACTTCCCTGCGATGAATGGTGACTTCAACTCTACTACCGCCACAGGTAACACAGACCTACATCTGGATTCAGCCAACACTACTGGGACTGTCTCTCCCGTGTACGCATCTGCCGGTACTAACCACTTGGCCACTACGGTGTGTCCGGCACCAGTGTCCCGTAATCCATTGGCCGGAGACCCGTTAACTTCTACAATGCACGCAGGCTCGTACCGCTGCTCAGCGCATGGGCGACACAACGTAGGGACTACTCGAGCTTGGGGCTGGTCACAACAATGAACAGCTCCAACAGAATGGGGCTCAGGGCATTTCCTAGCGATGTGGCCTGGCTTCTTGCAGTTGAAACAAACTATGGTCGATCTAGGCCCTTCTGATCTCCTGTTTAGCTGCTGTAGTGCACCATCACTCTGTTGGGATCTCTGTGTGGGCTGGCTCCCTACTGTTTCGCGCCTATTACCCAGGTTGGGCTGGTTAACTGTTCGGTCTTGCCTCGCCTTCCTCCCCAATCTTTTGGCCTCTGCTAAAACAGTAGCTTCCGTTGCAAGTTGTTCAACAGTTTTCGGGCATGTCTTCCGGACCTCGATCGTGAACTCTGGAGACAATAGCTGATAAAACTGTTCCTGGAACAGCAGATCCTTTACGTCCTCTGCCACACTCTCATCCTTGCCCGCTGCCGCACACCAGAGGGAAAACCACCGCTTCATCCTTCCCAGCATCTGGCCGAAAGTCTCAGCAGCGTCCTTCTTGATGCTCCTGAACTTTTCCCGGTAGGCCTCAGCATCTAGCCTGAAGTGGCTTAACAGGGCGCCCTTTATCTGATCATAGTCGCCTAACTCATCCGCACTTAACCGCATCACCGCTTCTCTAGCCTTTCCTCTCAGCAGAGACATCAGACGTGTGGGCCATGAGGTCTTGCTCCACTTGCACATCTGGGCTACACGCTCAAATTGGGCGATGAAAGCGTCCACGTCGTCGTTCTCTCCTAACGGCTCAAGGTGGACATGCTTCGTTTCCTCCACCTCAATCAAGCGTTTCCTATGCGCTGCTTCATCTAAGGCCTGTCTCTCTTGTATGATTAGCTCTCGCTCTCTTGCCTCTAACTCGGCTTCATCCCTTCGTCTCTTGAGATCTAACTCGGCTTGCCGTGCTTGAGCTTCTATTTCCCTTATTGCCCTTTCTTCCTCCATCTTCTTCCTCTGCAGTTCCAGTTCCAGCTGTCTCGCTGCTTTCTCATCTTCGATCTTCTTCTGCTTCACCTCTAGTTCCCTCTGCCTAGCAGCTTTCTCCTCTTCTATCTTCCTCTGCTGCATCTCTAGCTCCCTCTGCCTAGCAGCTTTCTCCTCTTCATCCCTCATCTTCTGCCTCACTTTCTCCTCCATCCGGAGCTCCAATTCTGCTTCTCTCGCCGTCTTCTCATCCTCATTACGTACCGAGTCTGTGACGAACTTGGCGAGGTCTCCCCCAGCTAAACCCATCGCCGCTCCCAACTTGGCAAACTTTGCATAAGCCCCCGTCCCCTGTTCTCGATCCACCCCCGCATCCTGGTCACTAACCTTAGGTTTGGTATCCGCCACAGGGGCCTGTGGATCCATGACACTATCGGGGTCGTACTGCGGATGGGCTCGGGTGTGTTTAGGCATGGGATAACCCCTACCACCACAGAGCTAACAAGGGACAATATCCAATATGAACGCAAGTAGATATTCCTAACCACGCGCTTGCCCCCCTAACCAACAACCTAAAGCAACTCAGCACAAGTATACAATGCTCTCAATGAGTCACGCAACAAGCATAACTCCACCCACACTTGTGTACCTCCTACATATACCCACATTGGCTCCAACCCATACAATACCACCAATGCACAGTCTGGTCACTAACTGAACCACGTGACACCGTGTGTCCACCGTCCACTGTGCATGCGCACCAGTTACCCACAGTCACAGGCCTCACTGTCTCTGGTAGGCCGCACCCACACGATCACAGTGCACTTGCACCCCTCAAGTCCAGGTGCACTCACAGCATACCCTATGCCACAACACTGCGCACCCTCGTGCTTCCCACACACAGTCACCTGGGCTTACACTGCCCTTAATCCCCACAGGATATCCGAGCACACAGTGTCCACAGTCACGGGCCGGGTACCACTCTACCTACTCACTGGGGTATACCACATGTAAGGGACACAAAGGACACCTGGTACCCTCCGAGACCTCACCTACACTGTACGGTGTAATCACTCACACTTACCACAACCACTCAATGTTTATTGACCATTCATACCTCACTCACACGGTAGCGCCAACCCATTCACACCAACACAAGTGCCCTGCCCAGTGCCAATGGAAACCTGCCTGAAGTGAACAGGGACACTACGTACCACCTCCCAGGGTACTGGTACGCTCCCACCAACCACCCACTTACATTTCACACAACGTACACACCGGACACAACACCCCCTACCTCCCTTCTAGCTACCTATCACCTACCCAGAACCACCTAAGTACCCCGCATCTCCACCAAAGTGTCACGGTCGCTAAGCCGGACGGCCCTACCACCCTTACCCACGCCTATCACACACTAGGTCAGACAACACAGCACACTAACACAGTTTTACAATCACGCACGCTTCTTTATTTCACTCACACTCCATGGCGCCACCACTCACGCACATCCACAACTGCACACAAGTATCCCAATTCCCGCTGACTCACCCTACTCTACTATAATGACCTGGAAGACCCTAACCTAACCTGAAACACCAGTTGCGGTATATCACTGTGACCTGGGGACACAGCGATAGCCCGCACACGTGGTGACTACCTACTAGGGACAAGGATTTACCAAAGGGACTCTAATCTCTTAACGACTGCTACCACCCACACCTCTCCCCAGGACTCACCCTTCTCTTTTAACCCGGGACCACTACCATGCCTCTCTTCTGAGGACTCTCTGCTGCCACGCTCTCCACGAGTTTCTTTCTACACTCGACCACAAATTGGCCTTGGCTTTACTACACAGTTAACCGATTCCAATGCTGTGCAGGTCAACTCCGAAATCGTTAATCAATTTCAACGAACTCCTACTATTTACAATTGAGATTGAGCACAATCATCAAACCCCTCTATGATTCACGCAGACACATCTGCACCTGACTCATATTATGATCCTCAACCAAATGCAACCTCGTACTACCCTCTTATTGAACCCACTGACATTAACATGAACTAACCCCAAACAATATCTACATCACCGTCCATCAACGGTTATTATATCGAACCCACATTGTCTATCCAAACTGTCCTGAGAAAATCGAACTCAGGAACCACTATGTACATTACTTACAAAAAATATACAGGAAAGAGTGACAACTCAAACCGGCTGACAACAAATTTCAATCACGGAACCAAGACGACATCATACCAGACAACCAGTATACGCAACGAACATAATACAACTAATCGCAACATGAGACAACTACAGTACAACTCGCCATAATACAAGACAACACGACGAACTACAACACAACGAACCTAACAGATCACCAACCTGGACATACAGACGATCAACCACACCAGTTCTGCAACTGGCTGACAGTGGCTGCAACAAGGACGACACCGACTCAGCACAGGCCAAGGGCACCCAAACCCGACGAGGACCTGGCACTAACTATGACTCGAAGTCACTCTTCAAAAACTAACGGCGCTGCCGCCGCACCTACAAGGAGTACGTCCACTCCGACGAACACCAGGACCGAAGTGAAGCTACCCCAACGCATTCCGCCCTGGTCGGAATCAAGCGAACTCTACTCACCACACAAAACAACGATTGGTCAGAGCAGTGTATCCCTCCGCAGAGCTGACACGCCTGACCAACGGACTAGTTGTTGCTCGTGCAACAACACGACAATTTACCACAACAACTCACAGACGTGACAACACAACAACAGCCGATATCCTGCCCCGCCTTCTCTGGTGTAGAACCAAAGTAACAAGAGGGTAACAATCGGGAACGAAACCAACCTCCCGCTTCCATTCCCTTCCTTCAATAAGTGAAGACTGGAATGAAAGAATATTGTCTGTCCTATTTCCCCAGCCTCCTACCTAGCCTAATCTTTCTACCTAACCCTGAGGAACTTAACCTAACTCTAGCTAACTAAACCCCAACCTCACATACGCGCGAGCGCGCGTGCACGCACACACACACACACACACACACACACACACACACACACACACACACACACATATACACACACACACTCGCACGCATACTCGCACACGCTCTCTATCTTGGACCACCACTACTCTTAAACACGTGGACGTACTAGTTTAGTACCCGCCGATCGGTGACAATATATATATATATATATATATATATATGTGTGTGTGTGTGTGTGTGTGTGTGTGTGTGTGTGTGTGTGTGTGTGTGTGTGTGTGTGTCAGAGAACGCTACAAACAAACAGCACGAAGAGGGCGAGATTTGGGAAACACCAACTCTAAATGTGTTTTTCAAAAGGACTCAAGTATTCAGGATAAGCTGACAGAGACTCCCGATATAGAGCACTATCATCCCCTTGCTTCTCATCTGCAGAGTACGCCGTTTCACACATTCGGCTCATACACGCCACAAAGAGGGAACGGTTCCGTCTCTTGCTAGCCCCGTGCCCGACCGAACTTGTTTGGCAGAAACTGCTGTACGGAGCGAGAAAAGATAACTCTCATCGTTTTGCCTCATTGTTTAAATAACAAACAAGTACGGTAACTCTAGCTTCCATAATGAAATAAACACATGCCCAATACTCAAAACGAATGCTGCTTACGTCACCGAATCGCCTAGCAGATATGACAACACAGAGCACACAGAACAGACAAGAAAACATCCCCATTGTTTGCTCTGTGTGCTCTGTGTTGTCCCTTGTTTGTTCTGTGTGCTCTGTGTTGTCATATCCGCCAGGCGATTCGGTGTTGTAAGCGGCATTCGTTTGGAGTTATGGGCCTGTATTTATTTCATCATGGGAGCAAGAGTTATCCTACTTGTTCAAATATTTTACTGTGCGCTGTTCCTTGCCTCATGTAAGATTTCCTTTCTCTCATCGTTAGTCGATCTCGAGAGTTCGTGATTCAAGACTTTCTGATTGACGTTTCGCTTTGTAAAAAACAAAAACAAAAACGGATGACACCACTGAAAAGCACTGTTGCCAGCTGGGTACCAGTCTAGTTTAGTAGAAGGAGGGAAAAATATGACATTCACGGCGTTCTTCATTAGGAAAAGGGCATGGACAGTGCACATGTCAGCCACTTAGACACTTGGGGAACGATCGCTCAGAAAGACATTCCATGCTGCCCATTAGACACTTGGGGAACGATCGCTCAGAAAGACATTCCATGCTGCCCATTAGACACTAGGGGAACGATCGCTCAGAAAGACAGTCAATGCTTTGGCACTCCATAACCTCAACTCTTCGTGTCCCACTTTTTTTCCCCGAGTTCTACACACACATTGTCTCGTCTGGCTTTCCGTGACGGTGGAGTTATCTTTTCTTGCCCGACGAGTCTTCCAACGCTCATTGCGCATGCGTACTGTCCGGGAGTGTTAAACGGGTGTATTCTCTTTGTATAAGCCAACAGTTGACATAAACATGCTGACAGTGGGGTGCCCTCTGATACTGCAAAGGCATTTGAGTATGTAAGTCCTCGTGACCTAACAATGCTCCAGAGAGGATCATCGTGGTTTGTTTTACGCTCAGGTGTTAATATTTCTTAATATTTTTTAACATCAAGTTCGTGTCTCTTTAATTTGCGTCTCCTTAGGAGTTCTTGAGTTTTCCACTTTATATATATATATATATATATATATATATATATATATATACTTGCTGTATTAAAAGCAAGTCAAAATCAAGCTTAAAACCTACAGATCTGTTTCGCGCTGTCAGTGCGGTCGTCAGGGTGACGACCGCACTGACAGCGCGAAACAGATCTGTAGGTTTTAAGCTTGATTTTAACTTGCTTTTAATACAGCAAATGCCGCTCCCACTCTGGTCGAGCACTCTTTTTAACATAACACTGATCCTCAGTACTACCCTCTCTCTCTCTCTCTCTATATATATATATATCTCACTCTTGTCTCGCTCTCTCACGTTGTATATGTCAAGGTCGTGGTCTGTGGTGGTAATCAAAATCATGGCCAACCTATTGTTGTCATTGTGCACCCTTTGGCTCCCCACCCCTCATTCCCATCCTAATTTCATGTTTCCTATTGATGCGGTGTTTTACACTCAATGTTTTATTTTAAAGTTAAAACATTTTAATTAATGTGCCTTTATCCAACTGCATACATTCGTGATTCGTGCTCAGGGACTGAGGGTGGGGAATGCGAGCTTTTTACTGTCACAGTCTGTACCCCCTGACGAAGGCAAATAAAGCCGAAAATTTGGGAAATTTTAATCTTGTTTGTTTGGATTTTTATCTATATATATGTATAAACGCACATAAAACGAAGAATATATATATTATATATATATATATATATATATATATATATATATATATATATATATAAAACAAAGAAACTTCTTCAGGGCAAATATACATATGCAAAATTCACAGTGAAATGGCAGTCTTGGACACCCCACCATTCAGCTCCATACTGATGAATAAGGCAAAGCTGGGAGTCGAATAACTTGATGTTGTCGGGGTGCCTTTGCCGCATAGCCCTGTGACACTTACGCTTTTGGACCACGACCCAACACTGTGTAATGCACCAGAAACTGCAGACACCGCCGACAGAGAAACTCTGTGAAGTGCAGCATTAATCTACACCGCTGGCGATCTCTCCCAGCGACGGACGAAAGAAAGAAGACAGAAACGAAGGACTAATACACGATATTTGGAAATCAGCATGGGAGGCAATCTGTGTTGGTGTCGCGTTCAGCGAGAGCGACCCCGCCATTTTACACGATGTTTAGAAATCTGCAAGGGAGGCAATTTGTGTTTGAAGTCGCGTTCAGCGAGAGTGACCCCTGGCGTTTTCATGGGACAGATGAACGCTGGTGGGCACGGCCAAAGCAGTTGAGTCCTATCAGTCAGCTTAACAGTTCAATCAGAAAGCAGAGAAAATGCCAAAACATGGGAAAGAAACGGTGAAACAGACAGTCGATAGCCCGACAGCGCTTCATATCAAGTAGTGGACCCTATGGAACCGTTTGCTTGACCCCTATAT
>CM065734.1:47688196-47695696 GCA_033310375.1 Conus canariensis
ATAGGACGTTCCCCAAGTTGCCAATGACTTGATTCGCGGAAACCCCCTTCTTTAGTGACCAATCCTCTGCACGCCCTTTCCCCCCCCCTCCCCCCTTCCCGCGCCCCCCCTGTTATAATCTTCCACCACCCCCCCCTCACTTTGCCACACATCCCTATGATTTATATGTGAGGACAGTGACAGAGAGAGAGGGGGGGACGAAAGAGAGAGAGAGGGGGGGAAAGAGAAAGAGAGAGAAGAGAAAAAGAGAGAGAGAGGAGAGGAGAGAGAGAGAGAGAGGAGAGGAGAGACTTTCGCGATTTTGTGGGTAAGTATGTATTCGCTTATTTCATTTGTTTCTTAATTTAATTTTGTCGCTGTAGTTGCTATCGTTGTTGCTGATGTGTTGTTGCTGCTTTTTTCTTTGTTGTTGTTGTTGTTGGATTTCCTCGATGATTCTTTTTTACACAACAGATGAATGTCTGAAGTGTAGTTTTCTCTCGCCCTCATCTCCTCCCATCGAGGCTATCTAAACACTTTACATCTCTTCCGTACCACAACCTCCCACCCTCCTGCCTGACACCCCCTCCCTCTCCTTTCCCCTACCCTACCTCCTGTCTCGTCAGGTCTTCCTCACAAACTCTTCTTCATCCTTTTCTCTTTCTGCCCCCCCCCCCCCACCCCCCCTCCTCTACGCAGCCTTAGGCTCCAAAAAAAGCCACCGGGGCAGACGCTGGTGTTTCACCGAACAAAATGAACATACCAAGGTTAATCTTCCCCCCAGGATAAAAACAATCCTGGTTTCCTCTCTGTCTCTGTATGTCTGTTTCTGTCTTTCTTTCTCTCTCACACATACATTCAAACGCACGCACGCACGCACACACAACACACACACAACACTCACACACACACACTCACACACACACACACACACTCAACACACACACATACACACACAGACACACGCACGCACGCACACACACACACACACCACACAAACACACGCGCACGCACGCACACACACACACACACACACACACACACACACACACACACACACACACACACAACACCTCAACTCAACCAAGGATCAGTTTTGTTTTGTTTTGTTTTGTTTTGTAGTGTTTGGTAGATATGTTTTTTTTTCCTCATGCCTTGCATCTTCCGTGTCCCCTTTGCAGCATTATCGCCATGCCAATCATCCCGATCATCCTATACATCACAGCCTCACCCACATTCACTTCGTCGCTTCTCCAGCAGCGACAAGAAGAACAATCCTTATCAGGCCGCCACATGGAGACCCACCAAAGGAGACACTGCCCTGCCGCCGAGTCACTTGGGTGACGTTTAGTGGTGCCTGTTCTGATCCAAGCATACAGGAGACTGCCTGTTTAATTAAAAAGAATAAGCTAACCGTGAATCTAATCGAGAATATCCAAGACACCTGCCTCTCGCGGGAAAGAAGGAGAAAGCAGAAAGAAAAAAGTTATGAACGAAGAAAAGTGTTTGAATTAAGTGTTTATGACTGACAACACACACACACACACACACCACACAACACACACAACACACACACACACACATACCACACACACCACACACACACACACACACACACACACACACACCACACACCACCACACACACACACGCACACACACACACACACACACACACACACACACACATGGGCCCGTGCCCCACATCCATACACACACATGTTTACATTCACCACACACACATACGATGATATAAATGGCGCAACCAGTGTTAGGTTGGCACTCAAGGTCTGATCAGCGCGTTGGGCTAACGCGTAGGTCAGACATCGGCTAAGTCGTAGCCACGAGACCCTCTTCTTCAATTTTCCCATCTTAATTATTTTATTGATTTATCCATCAGCTTTAAATCATGCACAGTGTGGTCTTAAAACTTAGCGGATGTAGTGTTTAGCGTATAGGGACTAGTCCGCACGCAGTGACGCCTCCTTTATGAAAACTAAAACTGAATGAATGAGTAAAGATCTAATACATAAAACAAGATGGAAAGCATATAAATATACTCCAGTTTATCTTGAATACGCGAGTACATGTCAAGAAAACGTCACAATCATACATGCGTCATAAAGAAACGTCACAATCAAACATGCGTCATATGTATTTTCGTCACTGAGATGAACTTTGTAAGTACTTTCGGAGATATTCCATAAAGAAGAAAAAACCACTTTGGGCCGTTGTAGCCATTAGTAACGGCTATTCTGGTAAAATGAAACATCGGGCATCATCCGTGACCCATAATGAACATACCTACAAATTTTCAGAAATTATCGGCCAGAAGTTTTGTCTGGAGCGAGTGGAACACATTTTGACCAAGGACAGACAGACACACAAACAACAGTTCTTCGTTCCCATTGTAAAAAGTACTCCCTGTTCTACAGGAATGGGAGTAACAAAAATGAGGGTGGAAAAGGGGTAAAAAGATTAGGAGTAGAAAAATACCCGGGGGTACAATTCACAGGGAGGAAGAGGGGGGTTAGCGCTAAGACCAGGACAGTCATTCCCCGAGAGAGAGGTCTGTTCATTAGCAGGAGTCTTCAGGAGACTGGGGATTGTTTCCCCTGGCTGTCCGTCCGAGGCTCAGGCCGCTTGGTGTGGCCTGACTGGGGTTTACAGTAAGGGGGTTAATGTGTTGGGTCTTTCTTCCGTCTGTCTGCAAATCTGTCTGTCTGTCTGTGAGTCTGTCTGTCGGTGTCTGTCCGGCCAATATTCATCTGTCTGTCTGTCTTTCAAGAAGTAACTAGGAGGTATCAGTTCCGTGTGTCTCTCTTCCCTAACATTCCTTCTCCCCTCTGTCTGTCGGTCTCTGTCTGTCTGTCTGTCTCTCTCTCAAGAAGTTCTTATGAGGTACCTGTCCTTCTGTCTCTCCTTTCCTTCAATTCTTATCCCTCTAACCCCTCCCCCTTCCCCGTCTCTCTCTCTCCTCTCTCTCTCCCCTCTCTCTCTCTCTCCTTCTCTCTCCCCCCCTCTCTCTCTCCTTCTCTCTCTCCTTCCCCCTCTCTCTCTTTCTCTCTCTATCTCTCTCCTTCTCTCTCTCAAGAAGTTATTGGACCTGTTCGTCTGTCTCTCTTTCTCACCATTCCTTTCCCCTCTTCGTCCTCACCCCATCCCTTCCCCCATTCTTCTTAGTCCCGACTCGTCTCTCTCACTGTCTCTCTTCTCTCTCTCCTTCTCTCTCTCACTGTTTTTCTCTCTCTCTCACTGTCTTCTCTCTCTCTCTCTCTCACTGTTTTTCTCTCTCTCTCTCACTGTCTCTCTCTCTCTCTCAAGAAGTTTACTATGAGGTCCCCGTTCGTCTGTCTCTGTTCCCCACCATTCCTTCTCCCCTCTTCGCCCCCCCCCCCCAAAAAAAAAAAAAAAAACCCTCTCCCCCCATTCTTCTTAGCCCCGTCTCGCTCTCTTCTCCCCTCACTCACCACCCCACTTCTCTCTCCTCTCTCTCTCTCTCTCTCTCTCTCTCTCTTCTCTGTCTGCCGTCTCTTTCTATGCTGTGAAGGTTTTTTTTTTTAAGTTTAATTTTTTTTATAACCCGAATCAGTAATCTCCTGCATGATTCCAATATACAGTAAGAGTGTAGTAGGTAGTATCTGTATCTGTCGCTTGTTTCTCCGTCATAGACACTGACGCGGGACAACAAAAACGAACTACTGCTGAGGTAAATGTCTGCCTGTCTGTCCATATGTCTGTCTCCTTGACTGTTTGTGTGTGTTGTGTGTGTGTGTTGTGTGTGTGTGTGTGTGTGTGTGTGTGTGTGTGTGTGTGGTGTGTGTGTGTGGAGAGAGAGAGAGAGAGAGGAGAGAGAGAGAGAAGGAGAGAGGAAGGAGTTGCATGTGCGCAATTGGAAATAAAACCAATCACAGCTCAATGACCCCGGAAAGTGACATTTCATGGGAAGGCCCGATTGTTATGTCGATTCTATGAATGGCGTTGTCTGCTAGCGAGCTCCAAACGTCGGCACAAGTTCTAACTTCACGGTGTGAGAACATTCCTACGGGATTTCTTTTCTTTTTTCTAGCGGAATAAGCTGATTTTTTCCAGTATGCAAGCGACAATACGGCCACGTGGGTCCCCAATGCCAGTTTTCCTATTCAGGTGTGCGGGGTAAAGCGTACTAGTTAGCACCTAAGCTATCTGAAGTTGTTTAATGGAGTATCAATCTCTTCCTCTGTGTGTCTTTCTCATTTTCTTCGACCCCCCCCCCTCGTCCTCCCCCTCTCTCTCTCTTTCTCTCACTCTCTCTCTCTCTTTCTGCCTCCAGGCTCCATCTCCATCTCTCCCCCTTTCTCCCTCCCGATTTCTCGCTCCAATGTTGACAAAATTTCAGACACACAGACACAGACACACACTCTCCACACACACATCAAAACACACACACACACACACACACACACACACACACACACACAACACACACAACGAGTCTGTACAACACACACACATACACACGTGTTGTGTGTGTGTGTGTGTGTGTGTGTGTGTGTGTGTGTGTGTGTGTGTGTGTGTGTGTGGTGTGTGTGTGAGGGGCTACATTATAGGCCGTAGTCCATAAGCTTTCTACCCAACGGTCCTTACCCTTTTCTACTTGTGAAAAGGTGGAGGGGAAGGGGCGGTTGGGAGAGGAGGGGATGAGGGAAGAAGAGCCGGACAGAGAAACAGAGAGAGAGAGAGAGAGGAGAGAGAGAGAGAGAGGAGAAAGAGGAGAGAGGAGAAAGAGAGAGAGAGGAGAGAGAGAGAGAAGAGAGAGAGGGGTGGAGGGGTGGAGGGAGGATGAAGGAAGGGTGTTCACGATGTTTGCTTGCGTTCGCGTGTCCGAGCGTAAACGAATGCATCGACGACCCCCCCCCCCCAACCTACCCGCCCATCCACCCCATCTTCCTTCCCTACCACTTTACCTTTACATTTTACCTCGCCTTTTTTGGTCTGAAAACGACAGTGAAATTGTTCTCTCTCTCTCTCTCTCTCTCTCTTCTCTCTCTCTCTCTCCTCCTCTCTCTCCTCTCTCTCCATGCATAACATCCGCCCTTTCCATTGTAAATGAGTTGAAAGAGCCGTACATCACATCAAACCATTCGATGTCAAATTATCTCTCTGTGCGCGCAAGTGTGCATGTGATTGTGTGTATGTGTGTGTGTGTGTGTGTGTGTTGTGTGTGTGTGTGTTGTGGTGTGTGTGGTGTGTGTGTGTGTGTGTGTGTGTGTGTGTGTGTGTGTGTGTGTGTGTGGCGTGTGTGTGAGTACGCGCGCACGCGAGCGGCGGTGTTCTCTCTCTGTGCTTGCAAGCGTCTGTGTGCTTGCGGTATGAAAGAGAGAGGAGAGAGAGAGAGAGAGAGAGAGAGAGAGAGGGAATGTGCGTGTGTGTGTATGTGTGTGTGCGGCGTGCATGATATGTGCGTGCATGATGCGTTTGTTACGCGCGCGAGAATGCGGGTTTCACGGACGGGGACTTTGCATTTGTTTTCTTCCCCTTTTCAGGCAAAGGATAACAACAACAATATTGAAAAAAATTCTGTATGACTCAACAAAAAACAAACACATAACATCAACAAGAACAAACATGTGATGATGAAACAACAAGAACAACAATGATAATAAAATGATGAGATGGTGGTGAAGATGATGATAATGTTAACAATGATGATGAGATGACTGAATAATAATCATGATAATGATGATGATGATAAAATGATTATTATCATTATACCATTTTTGAATACTTATGCAAGCGCCTATCCCGGTAGGCCAAGCTCTAAGCGCTTTACAAATCCAGAATGATGTTTGGATGAGATGAACCACCACTTATACTACTGCAACTTCACTACTTTTACTACACTATTAACCTATTCCAAACGCTACTATACCACAATACCATAATATATAAACTGCTTTAGACACGGCCTTTACGGTGACGTTTTCCTGTACTGGGCAAACGATGAGGTAAGAGACACATTGCCGACGCCTGCAATGTTTCGCCTGGTGATAACGAGCACAGCCATTGTTCCATCAGCGACCGTCAATGGAATGGCCCGGAGCTGGAGCCAAAACACACACACACACACAAACACACCACAAACAAAAGAAGAGAGAGAGAGGAGAGAGAGAGAGAGAGAGAGAGAGAGAGGAGGAGAGAGAGAGAGAACCCGGCATTTACGCAGACGCACGATGGGTCCAGTGGTACAACACTCGTTCCTGGCCAAAAATGGCGGGGTTCGAATCCAACCTAAAATGGTCATTCACCATGGCCTTTTGACGTTGTTGTCGTTCTGGTGGCTAGGTGTAGTGGCGCGGAGGAAAAGGAGAGTCGCCGAAATGGAACGGAAAAGTTATTTGGAACATTGGTACGCTCCGGGGGGAGGGGGGGGGGGGGGGGGAGCCCGTTCCAGAATTTTGATCGTAGGCCTCTGAGAGTTCAGAGGTTATTGAAACTTGGGAGCATAAGACACTACAACACACTAAAGCGTCATCATGAATACAGAGGACAGGTGATGGTAGTGGTAATGTCGCTTATAGCCCAGCCGACCGCAAAGGGCCATATCCAGGCTGTCACCGCGTTGAAGTCAATTCACAAACTCATTTAACAAAAACAAACAAACAAAAAAACACAAAACAAACAAACAAACAAAACAAAACAGAAAACAAACTCATTCACACAACTCTTTAAAACACACTTTCCACAGAGACAGGTAACATCTCTTAAAAACAATAACAACAACAACAATAAAAACAGTTTCTTGTTCCTTGGCTTTCACTTTATTCTCGGCGGGTACAAAATCAATGCTATATTCTAGGGAAAAAAGGAAGAAAGATTATCTCTTCAATTATGTAATCTGTGACCGCCCCCCCCCCCCCCCCCCCCTCTACGTCCCACCTCTTTACCGTTTTCAGCGTATCATTACTGTAGCACTCCTTTACCGGTCTGCACGTTGCGTGCAGTTTTCAACTCCACTATTGAAAAAAATAGAAGAGAGGTTTCTTTCATCCAATATGGTTGTTTCCCTTTTGTACAAACTACAATGCAATGTTATTGCTTAAAGTTGCTTGCAGTTATTACAGCCGTATGATGATGCCAACCAAAACTGTTTACGACTGACAACACACACAAAACACACACACACACCCCACACACACACACACACACACACACACACACACACACCACACACACACACGCACGCACACACGCACATATCAGGCCCTTCAAATTCTTCATAGGATTTTTGAGAAAAAAAATGTGAAAAGCCCAAGAACTGTCACAAACCTGGGAAGGGGGAAGGGGAAGGGAGGGGGACGAAGGGGACGAAGGGGGAGGAGAGAGAGAGAGAGAGAGAGAGGGTGAGGTGTACAGGCTAACGCATAGGCACTCCGCGTGCTTCGGTTCAAAACTGTGTCGTCACACTATGACAGGCATGTGTGCCACGACTCTGCTCGCTGTCTGCCATCTTTATCATGATCCAAATATGTTTCCCATTTCT
>CM065734.1:47708196-47713196 GCA_033310375.1 Conus canariensis
TGTGTGTGTGCGTGCGTGCGTGCGTGCGTGCGTGCGTGCGTGCGTGCGCGCGCGCGCGTGTGTATGTGTGTGTGTACGCGCACGCGCGCAAGAGCGTGCGGAAAGAATGAAAAACAAGGAGGCGAGGTAAATAGGAGGGGTGGGGGAGAAGAAGAAGAAGAAGAAGAAGAAGAAGAAGAAGAAGAAGAAGAAGAAGAAGAAGAAGAAACAACAACAACAACAACAACAACAATGAAGAGGAACAAAAGGAAGGGGCGGAGAACGAGGAGAAAGAAGAAGAAGAAGGAAGAGGAGGAGAAAGCGGAGCAGGTGGGAGAGGAAGAGGAAACAACAAAGGAGGAGGAGGAGAAAGGGAAGAGAAGGAGAATGAAAAACCAGCAGAGCAAGAATACGAATCTTTGGCCAGTGCGATTTGCCAATGAGAAAGGCGCAATGCCCATCACAATGTGAAACTAGACTTGTTAATTTAAAGTGGTCAAGTTTCCTCTGCTACATGCTGACTTTCTCTGAGCGGACATGGCTGTGCTCTCTATAGTAAACGTTACACTTACACTGTCTCCGCGATTATGGAATTACTGTCGACGGCGGGGACGGAGGCTTAGTAGAAGGTGCACTATGTGTGTTGGATCAAGACAGCTCCTCTGAACACCATCGACGGCATTGCAGGCGGGTTGGCGCTTATCGACCTACTAGCGCTTGCTCCGTGAGGACTGCCGGCTCTGGGGCTGCGCCATGACAATTCTAGGTGTAACTGTGTACGAAAACAAACAGACAAACAAAACCGGGAATAACCGTGAGAACAATATCACTGAAGGACCTCGCTCTTGACTGCAGACTTCAGACGGTGCAGGTTCCCAATACTTGTACATGTACCATTGGTGCGGGTATTGGGAACCTACTTTACTATGTTTTTATTACGGGCCGGAACAGCTCGGTTGGTAGAGCGCCGGACTCGTAATCGTGATGATCCTGGGGTTGCGGTTTCGAATCTCCGACGGGCCGTTTTGGCACAGGAGGATTTTTCCCTCGGAGTTAACATTGATTCTGACTTCATTTCCCATACAGTCCTTCGACCACCGAGGTTCCGTGTGTGAACACACGCATTACATCTCGCACACACGTAAAATCCTATCACCAACTTTTGGAAGACAAGGCCAGTTTGGCCGTTGGTATGGATGACATATTGCACATAGCATGTACTCTGCATAAAAAATCGAGAGAATGAAAGAGTTTTTAAATTGAATGAACGATATTGACTGAATGACACGAGAAACGACTGAATGAAACGCCAGCAGGCAGCTCTTCGGTCGGCTCTACCCAGGTAGGCAGCCCGTTCTGTAAACGAGAATGCGGATTGTAAAGCGCTTAGAGCTTGGTCTCTGGCCGGGGATTGGAGCTACATAAGTGCTCTTAATAATTCATCTGCTGATGATACTGGTCGTAGAAGACCCACACTCGTCAAAGAACCTGACGAGTTCAGACTAGAACTTTTCATATGGATCCAATTCGACCCACTTTCCATGCGCTGCCGCATCCGATCATCGGTCTTTAAAGTATGGGTCCTTAAAGAATCTCATCATCGAAAGCGTATAGTTCGAATGATGCAACAGACCCCCCTCCCCCTTTCGATGTACAGATATCAAAATCTTTTATGACACAGAGTAAATTACGTTCTTGAAAGGTACGCGGGGTTTCATTGGAATAGTCCTAATGGTTCCAGAGTGATAAAAGACTTTTTGTGTGTGTGTGCGTGTCTAGGTACTGGAGTACCAACGATCGGTGGTGATTAAAAAGCACTGAACCAAGAGAGAGAGAGAGAGAGAGAGAGAGAGAGAGATAGAGAGAGAGAGACAGGGGGAGGGAGAGAGAGAGAGAGAGAGAGAGAGAGAGAGTAGATAGATAGATAGACAGATAGATAGATAGATAGATAGATAGAGAGAGAGAGAGAGAGAGAGAGAGAGAGAGAGACAGACAGACAGACAGACAGACAGACAGACAGACAGACAGACAGACAGAGACAGAGAGAAGCCTGAAGCACAATGATTCGTCAAAGGGGAATAACCGCCTTGCCCACAAGAACTTAAAACGAGTCTGTCGATGTGAACCAGAATAAAACTGCATTCAAATGGACTCTCCCCCACCCCACCCCCCTTCCACTGCCTCTGTCTTCTCCCAAACAAAAACGAGGACGGGACTAATTTGTTTCCACTTCAGGTTGATCACCATTCACAACACGCTCCCATATTGACATTAAACAAGGCGCATTCCTCTGGAAGACTGGAAGAAGAGACAGACAGACCGACAAACAAACAAACACTGAAAGGACAGACAGACCGACAAACAAACAAACACACACTGAAAAACTAACAAAACAAGCAAACAATACCAGGAACAAAATCAGTGTTGCTTTGTTGGCAATGACGGATTTCGTTGTTGTTTTTCTTCTTATTTTTGTTTGCTTGGAGGAGGTTTGTTTTCTATCGTTTTGTTTTTGGCCATCTGTTGAAAGGCTTTTGCTCCACATGGAATTGATTTCTGTTGGGGCTAATGTTTGATTGTGCTTTAGAATCTGCTAGACACACACACACACACACACACACACACACACACACACACACACACCACACACAAACACACACACACATACACCACACCACACAAACACACACACCACACCACACAAACACACACACATACGCACACACACACACACACACACACACACACACACACACACACACACACACACACACACACACACACATCTTCATCCGTCCCCTACCTCTTACTGTTCTCTCCCATATCAAAAAACCATTTGTAGTTTTCTAGCTTTATCATGAGGGTTTTGTTTGTTTGTTTGTTTGTCTGTTTTTGTTGATGTAGGTTTTTTTCCGTCTAATATCAACTAGAGTGGATAGACGTTAAATTTGAAAGTAACTAACACACACACACCACACCACACAAACACACACCACACCACACACACACACACACACACACACACACACACACACACAACCACACACACACACACACACACACTCGCGCCCAAAACCTCTCAACCACTCACACACTTTGACAGTTTAAAAAAAAAACACACGAGAAGTTACGAGCTGGAAGTAATAAGCTTTATACTGTATATAAGACGCAACCAGACAGTGACAATCAGATGTAACGCTCATACCTAGCTACAATGATAGGGCAGATGTGGATACCCAACCTAGGAGAGTGGAACCAACTGGATCTATCTTACTCTTCACCCATAACCTGGACAACAACACGTTGATGCTCTCTCTCTCCTCTCTCTCTCTGACTCTTGATACGGAAAAAGGACAACGCTTCAAAAGAGTAAGAAGGTTAATGTGTGGCACAGACAGCGTAGACACAATGTCGTGCTTGTTTTGTAATATGTATATGTTAAATACGACTGGCTGGTCATTTTGTCAACTTATTGCTGCTTTGTGAGACTGTTTATGTACGACAAGATCCACTGTCCATTTGGCTGTCTTTAGATCTGTTGTCTTTCCAGGTTTTCCATTCGAAAATAGCTTCACAAGTGAACAAAAGTGTCTGGCCTTGGGGGAAAAGAACAACGTTCACACGGGCACCGAGGAAGGTGGGGGGGGGGGGGGGGGGGGGGATTCGAACGGAAAAACATCTCATTGCCAACTCGGCGCTGTAACCACCTGGGCCTATCAGGCACCCAGGGCGAGATCAGCAACCGCCTGCTTCTTTCGCCACCTTCCTTGGATGTCTTTCTCACAGACACCATTAGCGAGAAGGCCTGGAAGAGATACTTGGCTGCAATCCGGGCACTTGCTTACTTAGACTTAGATGCTCCCGCGCCTTGCGACGCATGAGGCAGTCAAGGCGCTCCACTGTGCACGGTCCTCAGCCAGTTTGCTTGTGTCACTCCAACCTCCGTCAACGAGTCTGAGGTCACTCTCCACTGTCTGTCGCCAGCTCATCCTGGGTCGTCCTCTTTTTCTCTGGCCTGTTAGGGCCCATTTAAATGGCCTGGTTGGCAGGTCTTGATGAGGGTGATCTCAAGACATGACCCAGCCAGCGGAGGCGCCGTCTGCAGACGATGGTTGACACGGGGAGCTGTTTGGACATCTCCCTGGCCTCTTCATTTGGTATAAAGTCTGACCATTTGATGGAAGTAAAAAAAAAAAAACCCAACAAAACAAAACACCGACCATCCTCCTACCAGTCAGAGGAAGTGTGACTGTTTTCGGTGCAAGGAGGAAAAATAATGGCTGAATATGATTAAATAGTTTTTCATTTTTTTTTATCTCTAGCCCTTAAAGACAGCATTTATTTCGTTTAAATCGAAGATGAAGAGGATGTTAAATGACAGGAAGTTGAACCAGAAACTAGATTGTTTCAACCTCGTCTTCATTTTTCCTGTTTCTATTGTTGATAACTATTTATGCACACCCTTCCCTCCACCCTGTATGATGGGCTGTGTGATTCTCCAAATTCGACAAATATCCTTGTGATTGGTAGCAAGAGTCGTCGGCTTTCACATGTTAACTTGGAGGCGTAACTTTTGCCGATTGGACTTCTGCCAGCTGAAGAACAAGCCCTCCTGCAGGCTGCTTCCATCATCCAGAACACAGACAGTGATACCTGTCAGGTTGTCTTCCTATCTGACGCCCTCTCTGTCCTGCAGGCATTTCAGAACAGCAAACTCCCAAGCCTCAGCGAAGCAATGCAGAAAGTTGCTACTGACAAAAGAGTGGTGCTCCAGTGGATTCCAGCCCACTGCGGGATACCAGGCAACAAGTTAGCTGATCACCTGGCAAGGGAGGGTGCTCAAGGGGAGCAGCAAAACAACAGCATCACTTACAGCAAAATGCGAAGCATCATCTGGACTGCCCAGGACACCCATGGATGATCTGTTGTCCAGCGAGCAACAAAGTGTCCTGGTGAGGCTCCGCACCGGGCACAACAGACTTAATAGTCATTTGTGCCGAAAGCTCAAGGTGGTGCCTTCT
>CM065734.1:47725696-47748196 GCA_033310375.1 Conus canariensis
ACAGCACCCCCAAAGCAGCCAGCGAAGGGTAGTAAATGAAACCAAACGAAAGTGTGGGGAGGAAAAAAGTTGCTGAAAAACTAAAGACATTATGCAAATAGTATAAAATGTAGGGGACAATCTTTGAGCCTACGCTTGAGGATCCACCCAAGGATGCAAGGAAGATCAAAAGACAAACACACAGACGGACAGAAACAAATACAAATAACCTCGATTTAATCGAAATGAAATTGGAAATGAAATGAGGCAGGGAACAGTAAACAATAAACAGTAAACAAGTGGGGCAACTTTTGCTCCCATAAGAAAACCTAACACAGAGTAACTTTTATTCAAGACTGGCACAGCCTTTTAAACTTGAATAAAGTCAGACAAATACATAGACGGACAATCTAATAGTGGGAAAAAAACAAGCACAGGCCAACAACTCAACTGTCTTCATAGTAATGACTTGTCAAAGAAGGCAGATATATTTGTATTGCCTGCTCCGAGGCCTTTCGTCCGCTGGATCGGAACTCATCAGGGAGACACGGCTGGTTGTGTCTGCGCTCCTGGCGTCAAATAGAGACACACCACAGTCCATAATACCGTGGTGTTCTCACCACCAAGAGTGCAAAAAAGAATCCAACAGCACCCCCAAAATGTTAAAGTTCGAACGAAATAGATGGCTGGCCTGAAACGTGGGACTGGAATTAAAATGAAATGAGTTGTTGGTGTTAAAATGAAATGTCTGGTTGCAGTTTAAATGAAACGTGGAATTGGAGTTGAAATGAAATGAGTGATTGGAGTGAAAACGAAATGAGCGGTTGTAATAAAAATGAAATGAGAGGTTGGAGTTTAAGCAAAATGTGTGATTGGAGTTAACATAAAATTAGCGGTTTGAGTTTAAGTGAAACGTGCAATTGCAGTTTGAACAAAATGAGTGGTTCGAGTTAAAGTGACATATTTGACGGGAGTTCAAATGAAATGAGTGGTTGGAGTTAAGTCAAATGTGCGATTGTAGTTAAAACGAAATGAATGGTTTGAGTTCAAGTGAAATACGTGACGGGAGCTGAAATGAAATGAGTGGTCGGAGTTACGTGAAATGTGTGATGGGAGTTCAAATGAAATGAAAGGTTGGACTTAAATTAATTGACAGGAGGTAAATGAAATGAGTCTTTGGAGTTAACGTGAAGTGTGCGGTTGAAATAAAAAAAAAAACTGGTTAGAGTGAAAATGAAATGAGAGGGTGGAATTTAATGAAATGAGTGACTGGAATTAAATGAAGTGTGTGGTTAGAATTCAATCAAATGTGTGGCTGGAATCTAAATGACATGTGTAGCTGGAATCAAAATGAGATATGTATGTGTAGCTGGAATCAAAATGTGTGGCTGGAGTTAAAACGAAATGTGTGGTTAGAGTTGAAGTGAAATATCGGTTGCAGTTTAAAAAAAAAGAGTGGTGCAGTTAAGATAATAAGTGATAGAATGACCGCAGTTAAATGAAATATTTTGTCAGTTACAATGAAACGTGCGGTTGCAGCGAAACGAAAACCAGTTGCAGTTAAAAAAAAAGTGGTTTGCAGTTAAGACAAATAATTCTTCCCTCGTCAACGCACTGCTATTCATTTCCGTTGCCACAGTAACCGAGCAATATCACTTCCGGTCCACAATGAATCGGCAGGATTTGGAGACAGGCTGTCGCGGAGGCAAAGGCGTGTGCATCACGACTGCATCCTTTAATGCTTGTCTTTTTTTTTGGGTTGCTGGCTTGGCATCTCTCTTATTGTACCGGTTTTTTATGCAGTGGGGTCGATTAGTGGACAGAAGGGTGGGAAGACGGAGGGGCAGCAAGGAGATGGGGTTGGGGGAGAGGGCGAAGGAGGAGGGAATGGTCTTTGGAACATTTTCCATTCCTCTGTGTGTGTGTGTGTGTGTGTGTGTGTGTGTGTGTGTGTGTGTGTGTTGTGTGTGTGCGCGTGCGCGCGCGCGCGCATGTGTGTGTGTGTGTGTGTGTGTGTGTGTGTGTGTGTGTGTGTGTGTGTGTGTGAGTCCTCCAACCTCCAATATTTTCCCTACTTTTTCTTTTCTTTTTTCTTTGTCTTTCTTTTTTTTTCTACATTCCCCCCCCCCTCTTTTGAGTGAGACCTCCATCCTTCTATTATTCCTCACCCCTTCCCCCACTTTTTCTCATTTTGTTTAAACCACGCTCGCTCACCATGCACACAATCTGTACGTTTCATTGTCGATGGACTTTCGCCGTGCTGACTTTGATATTCAACGTACGATACAGAGTGTCTGGGTTTGTTACTGTACTAACGTATGCTGCGCTGAAACATTGATACTGCTACATGTACTTCTCTCAACAAAATGAAAGAAAATGACGAAAGAACTCTATATACTGAAAGTGTAATAGTGTTTCCAATAATGCATACAATGCAGTCAAAGCCCAGGAATGAGACAGATATCTGATAGGAAGAAGAAGAAGAAGAAGAAGAAGAAGAAGAAGAAGAAGAAGAAGAAGAAGAAGAAGAGGAAGTAGAAGAAGAAGAAGAAGAAGAAGATGATGAAGAAAGTGTCGTTTCCATTTCTAGACTGCAAGTGCCATTTTTCTGAAGAAACCGGTTTTAAGACATAACATTTTCCTGCCAGAAACAGACGGGTTTTGTTGTTGTTTTGCCTGGAACACGCACATTGCACCAGGATTCCTCCACCGTCCTCTGTCACTTCTTCCTGTCTCTGTTGTTCTCCCTCTTCTGTAATTGACATTTCTCTCTCTCTCTCTCTCTCTCTCTCTCTCTCTCTCTCTCTCTCTCTCTCTCTCTCTCTCCTCTCATATTGCTGATATTGTGAAATGTGAAAGCTGGAATGTATTTATCTTTTTCACCTCCTCCTCGCACTCCCCCTCATTCCTTACCTGCCCCAAGCCCCTTGACTCCCTGCCCCAGCCCCACCACTCCCATTTCCATTTGTAACCTCCATGTATTGTGGCCAAAGGCCGATGTCCATTAAAATTCTGAGTTCTCTCTCTCTCTATCTTTTTTTCTCTAAAATACCAGACAGTGAAAAGAGGATTCTGACCCCAAAAAGGATTACTACCTCCTCTCTTACCCTCTCGGCTTTTCTTTTTTCACTCCCCTCCCCTTCGTCACTTCTCAGTCCCCCACCCCACCTCTCTCTCTCTGTCTCTCTCTGTCTCTGTCTGTCTGTCTGTCTGTCTGTCTGTCTCTCTCTCTCTCTCTCTCTCGTGTCCTCTCCCCTCCTGATGATGCCATGTGATATGCGTTTCTTTTACTCTAGACGTTGGCAAGGAGCATCAAACCAACTCAGAATCAGTCTTCCCTCACTTCGCTTTTTCACACTCCCTCCTCCTCTCCCCCTGTCTCTCTCTTCTTTTCCACAGAAGTTAAAATGACAGCGACTACCCAACTGAGAGTTCCCAATCATCAACAGTGTGTACTTGCCCGATCTTCTTTCTCCTGTTATTTTGGCGATGAAGACATGCCCCCTCCGGCTAGAAATGAAGTTGACGCGGTCTTTGAGACAGACTAGTGCTAAGGGAATTTCTAAAGTAATTTGACGTAACTCTGCCGGTGAACACGGACCGACAAACTACAACACAAAAAACCACGCTTTTCGACCTCTTAGGTCTTCTTGCGCCGAATTCGATAAGGTAAGTGATTGCTCTCTCTTCGTTTTCATTGTCCTGAATGTTGTTTATTTTGCCTGAAGAAGAGCTAAGGGGTCGAAACACAACGTATTTTGTCTTGTAAATTTGGTTTATTCATAAGAACCGGCAGTGGTACTTAAAATTGCTTTTTAAGTTTGTTTTAATTCCGCTTGCAGTCATCTCACTTTGAAACTAATGCTAAGCGGCAATCGAGGGAGTGTGTGGGTATGGCCGGTTTGTGTGAGGGACTAAGCGGCAATCGAGGGAGTGTGTGGGTATGGCCGGTTTGTGTGAGGGATTAAGCGGCAATCGAGGGAGTGTGTGGGTATGGCCGGTTTGTGTGAGGGATCCTGATGGACAGCGTGGCAATGTCAGATTTTAGGGAGGGAGGGGTCCGGTTGTACCTGTCTCACTTGTGCGTAATAAGCAGGCGTGAAACGTTCTCTTTCCCTGAGCGGCATTTTCCAAAACGAGCAGATTTATACACCGGAAGCGCGGATGCCTCCCTTCCGTTTTTAACCCATGAACCGCGTAGCACTATGTGAAGCCGACGACTCTTTCTGTTTCTTTAACCAATCGCTACTACGTTTACACAAACTGGCGAATCACGTGGCCCGACATGCTTTGCTACATTTATAAATGAAATAAGAAGGCAGAGGTGGAAAAGTAAGACCAGGTGTAAACAGTATCATTTTGAGTTCATCCTCTGTCCGTTTAGAACCCACTCTTCGCCAGGAACAAGAGGACCGTTGTCTCGACAGGCAAGACGTTAAAAAGAACATTTCCTCTTCTTAACCGTCCATTGTGGCGCAGCAGTGGTTAGTGTCCGGGATCGCATGACGGAGGTCGTGGGTTCGATTCCCGTTAGACCTATTTATTTGTGGGATTTATTTTTCTTTGGCCCCGACTGGCTTCTGCCCTGAGTTGAGTCTGGGGAGACTGGAACCATACAATCGAGTTTCATCCACAGGCCAATTTCCTGACCAGTACTGCCGGTCTCTCTCTCTCTCTCTCTCTCTGAATGAATGAAATTCTATAGCATTATCTTCACTATCCTCATCGATCAGCATAATAACATATTAAATTCTGCACGGCCCTTCACGCCTTACTTTCTTTCTTCATGGTGACCTCAGTTTCGATTTCCTCTCGGGATCTTTGCCCTCGGTCAGTTGGTGTCCATGTTACCGGCATTGGCTAGTTCACGGGGACAACACGTCACTGGGCGGATGTGGTGGCGCCCTCTGGAGGGGGAAGCTTACTCTCTCACGATGGCTTCCCGACTTAGCAATCACCGTCGTCAGCAGGGGGTTTAGTGGGTAGTGTTCTGTCTCTGCGGTGTGAAAACAGGCCTCACTGAAGACACTGACGTAACTCCGCACCAGTGCAGTGTCACTCGCTATGTGGGTTGCCTTAAGACGATTTGATATTCATTGCTCCCTGTGGAATGCAGGTCCTAGGGGCTGCAACAGGACAAGCCAGGATGTGGCTGTGGACAGAGAGCCGGAATGAATGGTGTGTGTGTGTGTGTGTGTGTGTGTGTGTGTGTGTGTGTGTGTGTGTGTGTGTGTGTGTGTGTGTGTGCGTGTATGTGTGTGTGTGCGTGCGTGCGTGCGTGTGCGTGTGCATGTGTGTGTGTGTGGTAACGCCATTAAAATGTCACAAAAGAGAAGACGGTAAAAAACTCTTTTAAACGTGCGTTCTTGCTATCACTTCCCCTCTCCCATCCCATCCCTCTATCCCCATCTCAACGCACCAAATATAGTAACGTTCACTAATTGGTAAGGTGGAGGATTCATACTTCCATGCCTTCTCTCTGAGAAACAGGTCACTGGGGCACCGACTTTCTTGTCACAGACAACCAACCAAACTGGTTTCTCGATTTATGCTGGAAACATCATCATCATCATCATCATCATCATCATCATCATCATCATCTCTCTCTCTCTCTCTCTCTCTCTCTCTCTCTCTCTCTCTCTCTCTCTCTCTCTCTCTCTCTGTAAACCTGTGACATTCTGTCTCACTCTCGATATTCATTTCATGACGTCTATTCAGTCAGCACTCGTGTGTGTGTGTGTGTGCAGAAAGTTGCATTTCTAGCACAAATCGGTTCTCTGAGCTACTGCCTTTCTTCTCACGTTCCTCTCAGGGACATACATTCCTTCTCATTCTCAGTTTTAATTCCATGAGGTCTAGGCAGTCTAGTATTGAACACATTTATGTCTGCGCATTTGCAGTGATGGGTGTATGGCTAATGAAGTTCTTCCTGTTCCTGACACTTTCAGTGTCTCCCTTTTCATCATCTGTCTCCGCCCATGGCCCTTTCCCCATCCACCCGGCCCCACCATCTCCCCCACAAAAAAAATCACAGTCTTTGGGGCAGGTGGCAAGAGTGTGAGTATGTGATCGCTTTGTGTGCTCTTTTTCTTTTGGATGGATAGCACTGCTAGCGTTTTCTTGAGGGAAGGGTTGTCTTTCTTACGTCTGCTGACTCTCCACGTGCACGTGGAAGAAGTGATACTTTCAGGATAACCAGAATCTTCGGAAACAATTTTTTTTCTGCTGACAGACACATTCCGTCTCTTTGATTTCGCAACCGTGTGTTTGCAGTCCTTCCTTTGCCCTCCTTTCCCCATACAACCCGCTCTTCTTTCCCGCCCTCCCCCCACCCCACCCTCAGTAGCAGAGTCTCTCTCCTCTCTCTCTCTCTCTCTCTCTCTCTCTCTCTCTCTCTCTCTCTCTCTTTCAAAGAAGAGCACAACCAAGTTCATCCTTTCTTTAAAGAGAGTAAAACCCAAACTTATCATTTTACAAGAAGAGCAAACCCAAAGCTAATCCCCCTTTCTTAAGGAGAGCAAATACTAAACGTATTCTTTTTAACGACAGCACAAATCAAGCTCACCTTCTTTTATAGAGAGCAAAACCCAATTTCACCCTTTATAAGCACAGTAAAAAACAAAGCTCACCCTTTGCCAGAAGAGGAAAAAAACTGATTTCACTCTTTTTAAGGAGAGCAATAACCAGTCATCCACTTTCTAAGGAAAACAAAAATCTAGTTTTCTGTTATAAAGGAGAGCAACAAAACCCTATCACATCCGTTCGATAAGCGCAAAAGCAAGCGCACCCTTCGTAAAGGGAGGAGCAAAAAGCCCCCACATACTTTTAGTGAGAGCCAAAACCGCAAGCTCAATTTTTCAAGGGGAGCAAAAACTAAGTTCACCCTTTTTCAGAACTGCAAAACCAGTCACGACTCTTTGAAAGGAGAGCGAAAATCAGTCACACTCCTGTTAAGGAGAGCAACAAAAACCAGTCACATCCTTCTCAAGGTAGGCAAAAACCAAGCTCACCCTTTTAACAGAGCAAAAGCTAGGCACACCCTTTTCAAGGTGGGCAAAAACCAAGCTCACCCTTTTAACAGAGCAAAAGCTAGGCACACCCTTTTTAAGGTGGGCAAAAACCAAGCTCACCCTTTTAACAGAGCAAAAGCTAGGCACACCCTTTCAAGGAAAGCAAATACCAAGGCCGCCCTTTTTAATGAGAGCAAAAACAAAGCTCATCCTTCTCAAAGACAGCAAGAACCAAATTAACCCTTTCTAAGAAGACCGAATACATTTGACACCGCGGGTTTTAAAGAGAGCAAGAACCAAGATAACCCTTTTCTAATGAGAGCAAATACCAATCACACTCTTTCTATGGAGAGTTTTAACTAATCACAACCCTTTTCAAGAAAAGCAACTACCAAACACACCCTTTCTAAGAAAAGCAAATACCAATCACACGCTTGCTAAGAAAAGCAAATACTAATCACATCCTTTCTAAGGAGAGCTTTAACCAATCACACCCTTTCTAAGAAAAAAACAATAACAAAACACACCCTTTCTAAGAAAAGCAAATACCAATCACACCCTTTCCAAGAAAAGCAATTACCAAACACACCCTTTCTAAGAAAAGCAAATACCAATCATACGCTTTCTAAGAAAAGCAAATATCAATCACACGCTTTCTAAGAAGAGCAAATACTAATCACATCCTGTCTAAGGGAGCTAAAACCAAGCTAACCCTTTCCAAAGAGAATTGAAACCAAGCTCCTCCTCTGTACGAGAGGAAAACACCAAGCTCCTCCTTTGTACGAGAGGAAAAAACCACGCTCCTCCTTTGTAGGGAGGAAAAAACCAAGCTCCTCCTTTGTAAGAGAGGAAAAAACAAGCTCCTCCTTTTTAAGAAGAGCAAGAACTAAGCTCAGCCTTTCTAAGGAGGGTTAAAAACCAAACTCACTTTTTCTAAGGCGAACAAAACCTAAATTCACTCTTTTGAGGAGAGTGAAAACCAGCCTCATCTTTGGGAAGCAAAAACAAACCAACCGCCCCCAAAAAACAAACAAACACCCCCCTCCCCCCCAACTTCATATATTTTTCAGGACTGCAAAAAGCCAGCTTAGTTACTGGGTAAAGGCAGAAAAAGGGGAGGCAAAAGTCTGGACCCCCATATCTTTTTCGAAGGGTGCAGAATGAATGAATGAATGAATGAATGAATGAATGAAGGAAGGAAGGAAGGAAAGAAGGAAGGAAGGAAGGAAGGAGGGTATTTTCATTTCTTCCCATGCCTTTTGGATGTTATAAGCAAGCACAAGTGCCAATTTCCCTGTGAGAAATAGATCTTTGACATCTTCAGTGTCTTGCCGGTCAGAACGAGGGGGGTGGGGGTGGGGGGTGGGTGGGTGGTGGGTGGGGTGGGGTGGGGGTGGGGGTGGGCAACTTTAATTGCCCTGAGACATTGTCTCCCTTCCTGCCTCTCCTTCCCTCCTCATTGACATTCTCTCTCTCTCTCTCTCTCTCTCTCTCTCTCTCTCTCCTCTCTCTCTCTCTCTCTCTCTTTCAGGTCTCTTTCGCTCCAGACACAGCTTTGATGTGTGGCCTTGCTTGGCTGGGTGATAAACAACAGTGCTTGGCCTCCCAGACGTGGATGTAAGGGCATCTGGGGGACCCGGTATCAATCCCTTTTCACTCTGTCTCTCACTCTAGACGCGGACATGAGGGCGTCTGCTCAATCTAGCATCAACCACCACCACCACCACCACCAGCAGCCCTCTACTCCTTTCTGTCTCATCTATTTTTCACTACAGACATTGGCAAAAAAGAAAGAAAATGACTCCATCCAACACAGTGTCACCCCTCCTCGTTCCTCTTTCTCTCACACTCTCCAACACAGTGTTAATCCTCTCTATTTGATTGTGCGTGCGTGCGTGCGTGCGTGCATGTGTGTGTGTGTGTGTGTGTGTGTGTGTGTGTGTGTGTGTGTGTGTGTGTGTGTGTGTGTGTGTGTGTGTGCGTGCGTGCGTGCGTGCGTGTAAAACATCACATGCATGCGTTTTATTTCAGATTGACACGAGGGCTCTATTCAACTTAATATCAATAATCTCTGTGTGTCTGTCTATCTGTCTCTCTCTCTAACATCTCTCCTTCACTCTAGATCATGATGTCAGCAGATTTTCCAGCAGTCTCTCTCTCTCTCTCTCTCTCTCTCTCTCTCTCTGTGTCTGCCTCTCCTCTCTCTCTCTCTCTCTCTCCCCTCCCTCTTTCTCTTTCGCCCCCCTCTCTCTCTGTAATTCTCATCTTTCTCTATCTCTGTCTGTCTGTCTGTCTGTCAGTATCTATCTCTCTTTTCCTCTCTCTTCCTCTCTCCACACATTGAAATTCTTTGCACCCAAGTACCAGTCTTCTCTCTCCATATGTCTTCCTCTGTCTATTTCTCTCATTTCAGACGCTGATGCGAAGGCTGTGTTGTGACCCAACATCAATTTTCTTCCTCTCATCTGCTCTTCTTTCCCAGACACTGACGCAAGGAACGAGTTGACTCAACTTCTCTCCCTTCACCCCTCTTCTTTGGCTCTGTCTGTCTCTCTCTCTCTCATCTCTCCTTCAATTCGGGCGAGGGTGTCTACCTGACATCAATCACATTCAGTGATGTGTGGTTGTAGCGAACTGTACAATTGAAGAATATCTTCTCTGACACCGGGCCTTTCGTAATTCCATTTCTTCGGTCACCGAGCACGTCGCCTCCGGCTGGAAAATGAAATGCTGAGTCTGTGAAATGGCCTGGCCCTGGCAGAGAGTCTGTGGAGTGTGCGGCCCATTGTCTGACGGCTTCTGATGGACAGTATGGCTGTGGTTTACTTTAGGGAGAGAGGGTGCAGGCTTGTGCCTGTCTTGACTTAGTGGTTTGTAGTCAGGGGTGTGTGTGTATGTGAAGAAAAGTTCTGTTTATCCGAGACAGTGATATTTGGGACACTCTCTTTTGGTTGTCTTTTGCCACTAATTGTCATTCTTTTCTTTCTAAAATGTGATGTCTCTCTGTTCTCCTCTTCCATCCACACACACACACACACACACACACACACACACACACACACCACACACACACACACACCTGGAAGAGAGTGACAGAGAGATAGATAATGTTTTTTCAGAAAGAAAAGAAGATGGACAATTACACACACACACATACAGGTGTACATGCATGCGAGCGTGTGTGCGTGTGTGCATGCTGTCCCAGATTGAGAAGAGGGCTCAACCAAATCCAGTATCAATCTTCTCTTTCTCCCCTTACGTTCACTTGAAGTTATCTGCTTCTCTCTCTCTCTCTCTCTCTCTCTCTCTCTCTCTCTCTCTCTCTCTCTCTCTTTCTCCATCAATCTATATAGTTGACATGAGCACGTTTTGTAGCCCGGTAGTAATTCTCTCTCTCTCTCTCTCTCTCTCTCTCTCTCTCTCTCTCTCTCTCTCTCTCTTTCTCTCCTTCTCTCTCTCTCCCTCTCTCTTTCTCTTCAATCGAGACGTTGATACGAGGGCTTTTACTCAATGCCCCCATCCTCCCTCCTTTCTTTATCTTTCTGTCTCTGTCTCTCTCTCTATCCAACCATCGACACAAGTGCGTCTTCCTACCCTAACATCAATCATCTTCACTACTATGTGATTATAGCAAACTGTGCAGCTGAATAATCCCTTTTCTCTGATACCAGGACGTTGGTCTTCCACTTCTGTGGCCACTGAGCATGATGCCTGTAGCTGGAGGTGAAACCCTCCGCCTTTGTAGTGGATAGGCCCTGATGGAGTCTGGGGAGGGTGGTGTGGACGCTTTGTCCCAGGGCTTTTGATGGACAGCGTGATTCACTGAGATTCACTTTAAGGACGGATGGTGCAGGCTTTTGCCGGTCTTGCTTCTGGGTTCGCTCACAGACATGAGCGAAAAGTTCCGTTTCTCTGAGAAAACCGTCACTGGGGTACAGTCTTTGTTCTGATTGTCTGATGTAAACCACATCTCCAATTTGTCTCTTGAAATACTCTTTTTCTCTATGTATTTGTGTCAATCTGTCTCTCTCTGTCTCTGTTTCTATTTCTCTCTGTGTGTGTCTCTCTCTCTCTGCTCTCTCTCTTTCTCTGATTTTAAACACTGATGCGAAGGCAGTTTTGCAATCCAGTATTAATCTTCTCCCTCTCATCTGCCTTTCATTCCCAGACACTGACACGAGAAACGAGTTGACTCAACTTCTCTCCCTTCACCCCTCTTCTTTGGCTCTGACTGTCTATCTCTCTCATCTCTCCTTCAATGCAGGCGAGGGCATCTACCTGACATCAATTACTTTCAGTGATGTGTGGTTGTAGCGAACTGTACGACTGAAGAATATCCTCTCTGACTCTGGGGCCTTCGATCTTCCATTTCTCCGGTGACTGAACACGTCGCCTCTGGCTGAAGATTAAATCCTGAGTCTGTGGAACGTACTGGCCCTGACAGAGCATCTGGGGAGTGTTTGGCCCATTGTCTGACGGCTTCTGATGGACAATATGGCAGTGGTTTACTCTAGGGAGAGAAGGTGCAGGCTTGTGCCTGTCTTCATTTAGTGGTTTGTGGTCGTGTGTGTGTGTGTGTGTGTGTGTGTGTGTGTGTGTGTGTGTGTGTGTGTGTGTGTGTGTGTGGTGTGTGTGTGTGTGTGAGTGTTGTGCATGCGCGCGCGCGCGTGTGTGTGTGTGTGTGTGTGTATGTATGTATAAAAGTTCTGTTTATCTGAGAAAGTGGTCTTTAGGACACTGTCTTTTGGCTGTCTATTGCCACCAGTTTTCCATCTCTTTCTTTCTAAAATGTTATCTGTCTCTCTGCCTCCCTCTTGCATCCACACACACACACACACACACACACACACACACACGCACGCACACACACACACACACACACACACACGCACACACATACACACACACACACACACACACACACACACACACACACACACACACGTGGAATAGAGACAGAGAATATCTTTAGAAAGAAAACAAGATGGACAATCACACAACACACACACACACGTGTTGTGTGTGTGTGTGTGTGTGTGTGTGTGTGTGTGTGTGTGTGTGTGTGTGTGTGTGTGTTGTGTCGTGTCGTGTTGTGATGTGTTGTGTTGTGTGGTGATGGTGGTGGTGGTGGTGGTGGTGTGTGTGTGTGTGTGTGTGTGTGTGTGTGTGTGTGTGTGTGTGTGTGTGTGTGAGTGTGTGTGTGTGTATGTGTGTGTGTGTGTGTGTGTGTGTGTGTGTGTGTGTGTGTGTGTGTGTGTGTGTGTGTGTGCGTGCGCGCGCGTGTGTGTGTGAGTTGTGTTGTGTTGCGTGCGTGCGCGCATGGGTGTGTGAATTTTGTCCTAGATTGAGAAGAGGGCTCTACCCAATCCATCCAGTGTCAATCCTCTGTCTCTGCCATGACGTTCGCTCGAAGACATCTGCTTCTTTCTCTCTCTCTCTCTAAATGTATACAGTTGACACGAGCACGTTTTGTTGCCCAGTATTAGTTCTCTCTCTCTCCCCCTCTCTCTTTCTCTTCAATCGAGACATTGATACGAGGGCCTCTACTCAACGACCCCACCCTCCCTCTTTTCTTTGTCTTGCTCTCAATCCAAACGTTGACACAAGTGCGTCTTCCTACCCTAACATCAATCATCTTCACTGCTATGTGATTATAGCAAACTGTACAGCTGAATAATCCCTCTTCTCTGATACCAGGACGTTGGTCTTCCACTTCTGTGGCCACTGAGCATGATGCCTGTAGCTAGAGATGAAACCCTCCGCCTTTGTAGTGGATAGGTCCTGATAGGGTCTGGGGAGGGTGGTGCGGCAGCTTTGTCCCGGGGCTTCTGATGGGCAGCGTGGCTGAGATTCACTTTAAGGACGGATGGTGCAGGCTTTTGCCGGTCTTGTTTCTGTGGTTTGCTCCACAGACATCAGAATAAAGTTCTGTTTCTCTAGAAAAGCTGTCACAGCGGTACTGTCTTTGTTCTGATGGTCTGATGATGTAAACCACATCTCCAATTTGTTTCTTGAAATTCTTTCTCTCTGTGGGTCTCTGTCAATCTCTCTCTCTCTCTCTCTCTCTCTCTCTCTCTCTCTCTCTCTCTCTCTCTCTCTCTCTCTCCATGAGGATGTTACCATTCAATATAAATCATCTCTCTCTCTGTCTTGTTTCCAATTCATATTGACATGACACCTCAACCTCAGTTCAGCATCAGCCTTTTCCAGTCTCCATATGTGTGTGTGTGTGTGTGTGTGTGTGTGTGTGTGTGTGTGTGTGTGTGTGTGTGGTGTGTGTGTGTGCTCGCACGCGTGCGCGCGTGTATGTGTGTGTATAATGTGTGTTTGTGTGTGTGTTTGTGTGTGTGCATGTGTGTGCCTCTCACTCTCTCTGTCAGTGTGTATGTGTGTGTATGCGTGTAACTCTCTCTCTTTGTCTTTCTCCCCCTCCTCCCCCCTCTCTCTGTCTCTGTTTCTCTTGCCATATGTCTCTCATCTCTCTTTCTCTTTTTGCCTTTCTTTCCTTTATCCAAACGTTCAAACAAGGGCATTTTTTTGTAGCTCAGTATCCACCTCTCTCTCCCTCTCTCCCTTCCTATACCCCCCCCCCCCCTTCATTCCTAAACATGGACACAAGAGTCTTTAATCAGCTGCTCCCTTCCTCTGTCTCCTCTCTCTCTGTCTCTGTCTTTCTGTCTGTCTCTCTCTCTCTCCCTCTCTCTCTCTCTCTCTTTCATCCCTCCTCTCCCTCCAACATCCCCACCTCTCTCTCTCTAAGTCTCCATCCAGACGTTGACACGAGGGCATCTTACCTGACATCAATCACCTTCAGTGGTGTGTGGTTGTAGCCAACTGTGTGGCCGAATGAAAACCCTTCTCTTGACACCGGGGTCTTCGCTCTTCCATTTCTCCGGTCACCGAGCACGTCGCCTCCGGCTGGAAATGAAATCCTGAGTCTGTGGAACGGCCTGGCCCTGACAGAGAGCCTGGGGAGTGTGCGGCCCCACTATCTGACGGCTTCTGATGCACAGTGCGGTGGAAAGTTTACTTCAATTGGGTGGAGAAGGGAAGTTTTGTGCCAGTCTCGCCTCTTGTGGTTTGCGCACCATTATGTGAAAACAAAAAGAAAGAAAGAAAAAGAAAGTGGGTCACTGGGAAACTGTCTTCTGAACGTATGGCATAAACTGTTTTTTTTTTTTTTTTTTTTTTTTTTTTTTTTCTCTTCAACACTCTGTCTCTTTCCTCTCTGTGACATTTCCTCTCTACTAACTATGTCACTTTCCCAGTTCTGTGGGATTGCAACGGTCTGATATCTTCCTGTCTCGGGTATTGTGCACACTACTTTCAGAGAGAGAGAGAGAGAGAGAGAGAGAGAGAGAGAGAGAGAGAGAGAGAGAAGAGAGAGAGAAGAGAGAGAGAGAGACAGACAGAGAGAGAGAGACAGACAGACAGACAGATGGACAGACAGACAGAGACAGAGAGAAAGAAAGACCCAGAGACAGAATCAAAGCATGTCAGATTCAACTTCTGAAGTCAGAGCAGGAACTAACTTTTTTTTACATTTTCCATTACTTTTACGAGAAGCGAATTTCAGCTGAGTTCATCCTGTTAAATATTTAAACTATATTCTTTATATAAAGGGTCAACAGCTCGACAACGAGAAAGACTACGATCACTACGAAATAGATGGGCTTTAATGCATTCACACACATGTGCTGAAAAAAAACAACTGAGAACGATTTTCTCATGAATTTAAACGAAGCTTGCAAATCAAAGCTGAAATATTTCTTGGCAAAACAGAATTCCAGATTTCTCTTGAAGGTATTCATGACACACGGACAGGAGTTAATGAATTAATTTCATGCATATGAAGCTTTCAATGACTTTCTGTGATCTTTCTCGTTATATCCCATCTCTCCCTTGTGATTCGCTGTTTCATTTCACTGAAGTCTGAAATGCAATGGACCCAGCAAAAAAAAAAAAAAAAAAAAAAAAAAAAAAAAAATCGATTTCAAGTTCTTCTGGACATAAAATTAATGTGTCGAATCAAGTGATGATGCGGTCTCTTTCGTCACTTCCGTTTGTTTATGACGTTTTTGTAACTGCCGATCCCAAAGCGACGTTTCAGGTTCTGGATTGGAGGGCAAGATGAAAGGAAAACATGATTAAAAAAAACTGTTCATGAAACATTCTTAAATATATTTAAACAAATGACTGCAGTCATACACAAAACTGGATTGCTTCCCTAGGCTTCTTTTCATAGTGCCAATGACATTTCTCTACTTTTGTGATTTATCTGGCATTTACATTTTTTTTTCGCCCAAGCATCTAAAGTTAACAAAGACATAACTACATTTAAACTTTGAAAAAAAATAGTGACGATCAAATATCACTGAAAGCAACAGATACTATTTGTAGATTGCACGTTCGATCAATCGAAATGAAAATACTATTGGAACTGTAGGACAAATAAAGTCTTTGGGATTCTCTGTCTCTCTCTTCCCATGAAAATGTTATTGCAACAATATATCAAATAATCATTCTCTCTCTCTTTCTCTCTCTCTCTCTCTCTCTCTCTCTCTCTCTCTCTCTCTCTCTCTCTCTCCATGAAAATATTATTGCAACGATAGGGCAAATAACGTCCTCCTCCTCCTCCTCCTCCTCCTCTCTCTCTCTCTCTCTCTCTCTCTCACTACGCCTCTGTCTCGCTTTCTCTCTCCAAGTGCTGTCCCAAGAGAGTCTGTTCAACTTGGCGTAAATGATCACAGAGCTGTGTGTGATTGGTTGGAGCCAGGAACTGAACCATCGACAGCGTCTTCCAACAGATCGACTCGGTCGCTTCCGTCCCCTCCCCCTGTCAGCTTTGGTTTGCCCTCTCAGAGGACGGCAGACCGTGTGCATAGGCCTGACAGATGGGGACTTTGATCAGAACACTGAAAGAGTCTCAACCCTGGGGTACATGACCCTGACCTTAACTGTAACCCTTACCCTTTACATGACCTTAGCCCTTACCGTAACTCTAGCCCTAAACATGACCTTGACCCTAACCCTTTACATGACCTTAACCCCAGCCGTAACCCTTACCCTTTACATGACCTTGACAGTAACCCTTTACATGTAACCGCTAACCCTTTACATGACCGTTTGACCCTAACCGTAACCTAACTTGACATAATCCTAACCATAATCTAACATTAGTATTGACAAACCCTGATTTAAAAAACAAAACAAAACCCTTCCTTGGTAAATTATGTCATGGTTTAGGGGCAGTGGCTTTGTTCTGTTCTCTGTAAATAATGGAATGGACAATGGACAATGGAAATGGCAGTGGGTCTTTTGACCTGTCAGATGACACTATTACTTTTGGAGGGCGTGAGGACAAAAATACTGGGTAAGCATGATTTGCAAAAAAAAAAGAATACCCTTTGAATTTCGCGCCGTGAAACATCACTGACCTTTGCGCATCGACGATAGAGTGAATTTTAAACAAAAATAAAATGAATTACGAACCTCATTGTTAGACATTTCTTCCTTGCTTTTGATCTTTGTTCTTTACTTCTCTCTCTCTCTCTCTCTCTCTCTCTCTCTCTCTCTCTCTCTCTCTCTCTCTCTTCTCTCTTTCTCCACACACACACACACACACACACACACACACTCTCTCTCTCTCTCTCTCTCTCCATCTTCTGGAAAATCTGTGCAAGTGATTTCCTCTTTTCCATCACTCTCTTAGTTTTTTTAACTTTCTTTTAATATTTCCCCATCTTTCTTCATTGTCCCCTTGAGCCATTTTTCGACATCTGTGTTCTGCAAATCAACCTTTCACCTACAGCTGCTTAGACTTTGTATTTTCCTACAGGCTGTAACATGCTAGTTTTTTTCCCCTTGGTCAATGCAACTTGGCAAAAAGGTTTAACAACAAAGATGGGCTCTAACTGTCCATTTGTACTGCTATTAGCTAAAATGAACTCCCCTGTCTTTAAAGAAAATCGTTATATGTTTTTTGTATATGGAAGATCTATTTATTCACTCAGTTATTTATCTATTTTCTTTTAACGTCATCCGATTGTGACGAACTAGGCAGGAATGGACTGCACATTTAGCAAAACGCTTTTCTTTTTATTACCACTTAAGGATGTCAATATTCAAAACTGATATGATAGAAACCGCTGCACACATTATGCGTAAGTCAGTGCCCCCCCCCCCCCCAACTCCACCCCCCCCCCCCCCGCCTCCCTTCCATCCTTTCTGCCTCATAACAAGAGTGACTTCCTTCCCCTTTACCTACGAGTTAATAGCCCTAACACAGGCTTGAGTTGTCTGCTGGACAACAATGAAAGCGAAAGCTGAACGCAAAATACTCTACCCTGATCGACTGTACTTTGTGTGCGCGCAAGATACCAAACAAAATTTGTATTTTTCTACTACTTTTGGCATTCCCTGACCCCTGACCCCCAACCCCCATCCAACATCCTCTGTCGATTCAGTCCCCTGGGTGAGACTATCTCAACGTCCTCTCCCCCCCCCCCCCCCCATTCTTTACCACTCCCTGTCGCCCCATTTGCTATACCACACACACACACACACACACACACACACACACACACACACACACACACACACACACACAATCAAGTCAATTCCAAAAGAAATCATTCTGCCACGCACTTTAAGCTTAAAAAAAAGTGTGGCACGCACTTTAAGCTTAAAAAAAGTGTGGCACGCACTTTAAGCTTAAAAAATGTTTCTCAGCAGGGATACAAAATCCATTTCTGTAAAATTCATGTACATTTACTTGGCTTGTTATGGTGAGGGACGCCGTGGGGAGGGAGGGGGGGGGGGAGAGAGAGAGAGAGAGAGAGAGAGAGAGAGAGAGAGACAGACAGACAGACAGATAAAGAGAGAGAGAGACAGACAGACAAAGAGAGGAGGAAGGAAGGGAGGGGACGGAGTGGGGAGAGAGAGAGAGAGGAGAGAGAGAGAGAGAGAGAGAGAGAGAAGAGAGACTAAAGGAGGAGAGGAATGGGAGGGGAAATCGGATCTCTTATTTGTCTAAGGCCATTGCCCCTCACGAGCGTCAGGTCACATAGACTCCGTTGGGACAAATCTCGGCGGGGGTGCGGGTGGTGTGTGTGTGTGGGGTGTGTGTGTGTGTGTGTGTGTGTGTGTGTGTGTGTGTGTGTGTGCGTGCGGGAGATCTTCCATTTTTTCCATACCACTGTATACAGACAATGGGCACACACTCGTAGAAAACAAATGCATGGGAAGGGGAGGGGGGAGGGGAATACATGAAAAAACAAACAAACTGATGCGGGGAAAAAATCTTCTACAATTGACAACAGGAACAGATGCAGGAAAAAAAAACCCAACAACTTCTTACATATAATTATGTCATTTTGGTCCCCTTCTGATGCGCTCAAGATATGGAACATAGATAAGCAGTAAAAATTTATAAGGTGCCTTATGATCAACAAACACAAGAACAACAACAACAAAAAAAACCCCAAAAAACCAAACAAACCAGAACTTGTCAAGTAGCGCGGGTGCACGCGCGCACTCACACACTTTGTGGATTGCTGATGAATTTGACATTTTACCTCAACGGATACTGTCATATGATTTTAACAGCAACATTAACGACGATGTTCACAAGACCAACAATGTCTCTCTTCTCAAATATACCTGTAAATGTGACAACTTTCTGATTTTAATTGGCATGTATACTTCTCAATTCCATATCTAAAAATGAATTCTGTCCAGAACGCGAGAACGTTAAGTTTTGTTTGACCTACTTTTTTTATTTCAGTGAAAAAACTTTCCAGTTGAAATCAAAAGATTCATTAAAGTATTTGTATTCAAGACATTTGATGTGTAAAACAAAACTAGATCAAAGGAAAATTGAATAACGCAGGGAATGGCAAACAGTTAATAACGAAGAAGTAGGGTGACTAACTCTTCCTCCCATGAAGTAAGTACAAGTCTTTAACTCCAAACGAATGCTTGCTTACGATCCTTGCAGACATGCCAACAAAGAATACACAGAGCAAACAAGAAGACCCCCCCCCCTCCCCAAAGGATGCTCCAAGCTTGTCCCTGTACCTGACACAAATACACAATAGTTTAATTTCAAATGTTAATTTATCGAAGTTGCTGAACTTTTGTTTGTTTACTGTTAAGTCCTTCAAAAAGTGAGTGACCATAACTGTGCTCTTTTCTTCGGAAGAAAATCACAAGCATTTCCATTTATTTAAAAAAAAAAGAAAAAAAAAGTGATTGAAATCCTGTCACCTGCTCTGATTTGATGTCATTTTCGCTTACCTTCCTTCATTTTCAGCGGTCTGTAAAAATCCTTTCCATATCAGTGTGTGTGTTGAGTTTTCTTGCCAGTGTTGAAAATGGCTTCATCTTTCCGTTTCATAGCGCAAAGTGTTATCAATATATCATAACGCAGCGAGGATGCTCTCTCCATGTTAGTTAATGATTTATACAGACTTTTGCAAGGTATTGTCCCGGGTGACACTTTTTCTGTTGTATTCTTGTATACATTTGTAAACTCCTGAAAAGTTAGTCTTGAGTCCCGTGGTTTGTCCCGAATATCTTTCACAAACAGAACACTATTCTGTGCCCATTTCTCACAACAGAAACATCTTCGACCAATGTTGAACGTTTCATCATACAACATCGCTTCGGCTACAACTTAACGCCCTCTTTTGACTTCCACTTTGTTGCAAGCTGTAGTAGCGTACACTAACAGAACATTAAGGCAATTCTTTTTCAGTCTTTAGTTTTGAAAAGGTCCTGGTCCGCATTAATGTATTAGATATTCATCTGGCCATGAACAGCGTGATAAGTGTGCTCTTTTTGGAAATTGCGTGCCAATCTTTCTAACCCCAGCTAGTTGAGATTAGTTTAGACAAGGAGGAGGAGGAGAAAGATGATGATTATGATGATGATAATGATCCCCCCCAAAAAAAAGAAGAAAAAAAAAGAAAAAAAAAAAAAAACGAAAGAAAGAAAAAAAATAATGATGATGATGACGAAGCAAAGAAAAAGAAGAAGAAGAAGAAGAAGAAGAAGAAGAAGAAGAAGAAGAAGAAGAAGAAGATGTTGATGACGACGTTGATGATGATGATGATGATGTTGATAATAATGATGATGATGATGATGATGATACTGATGACAACAGAAAAGGAGGAGGAGGAGGAGGAGGAGGAGGAGGAGGAGAAGAAGAAACACGGCAGCTAGAAAAGGAAAAAGAAGACGACACCAAAGTCAACAGAATGCAGGATCTAATAACAGGAGAATAAATCGGCAAATCGGATTTTATGCCGGCACACGTTTTATTACCAAATATTGTCATATAAAATATTAGGAGGGTCGTACCCTCACACTCTCTCACTCTCTCTCTCTTTCTTTCATGCACGTGTGAGAGTGTGTATGCGTGTGCGCGCGCGCGTGTGTGTGTGAAAGTGTGAGCACGTGTGTGCGAGCGTGCGTGCGTCCGTGTGCTCGTGCGCGCGGGTGTGTGCTTGTGCGCGCGTAAGCGAATATGTGTGTGTGTGTGTGTGTTGTGTGTGTGTGTGTGTGTGTGTGTGTGTGTGTGTGTGTGTGTGTGTGCACGCCTGTCGTCCTACCTCCCCCCTCTTCCCTCCCCCTCCCTTCCCTTTTTCTGTCAGCAGAATGGTGCAGCAGCCCTATTAGGAACCGCAGTCAAATGCAAATGTCACGGCATCGCTTGCTTTCCCGGTTTCTCCCTCTCTCCTCCCCCCCCCCCCCTCTCTCTCTCGCGCGCGCGCGTGTGTGTATGTTTGTACGTGTGCATGCGTGCGTGCCTCTGTGAGTGTTCGTGTGTGTGCGTGTGCGTGCGTGTATGTGTGTGTGTGTGTGTGTGTGTGTGTGTGTGGTGTGTGCGCATGCGTGTGTGTGTGTGTGTGTGTGTGTGTGTGTGTGTGTGTGGTGTGTGTGTTTAGGTGCGCGCACGCGCGCGTGCGTGTGTGTGCGTGCGTATGTGCGTGCGTGATTCCCTCTTTCTCTCTGTGTCTGTCTGTCTATTCGTCTTTCGCTCTTCCCCGCTCAGGAATTATGACCCCCCCCCTCCCCCCCATCCTTTTTTTTCTGTCTGTCTGTCTGTCTCTCTCTTCCCCTCGATCTATGCCCAGCTTTCTTTCTCTCTATCTGTCTTCTTCGATCTTGTATACTGCCACCCCCCCTCCCTCCTTCCTTCCTTCCTCGATCCCCACCCTATCTCCTCCATCCTTTCCCTCTCCCCCCATCTCCCTTACTCTTCCTTCCTCTCACCCTCTTCCTGTTGTTCGATCTCTGTTCCTTTTCTCATTCAACCTCTACCCTCCCGCCCCTCCTCCTCCTCCTCTCTCTCTCTCTTCCTCTCTCTCTCTCCCCCCCTCTCTCTCTCTCTGTGTCTCTCTTCGATCTTGGCCATCCCCTCTCCCCCCCTCCCCTAATCTCTCCAGCCCTCTTGTCCCCTCAATCTCTCTTTTTTCTTTCTCTGTTTTTTTTTTTTTCTTTTGTCCCGTTTCTCTCTCCTTCCACACCCTCTCACTTCCCCTGCTTCTCTCCCCTGTTTTCTCCTCGCGGCCCAGCGAGTTTGGACTGTAATGAACACTTGAGGTAGTCCGACCCAGCGACGGACACACAGCGAACCCCGTCCAACATGGTTCAGTCTATCAAAGCTGTCCACCCAAGTGGTCGTCGCTGTCATGTGCAGGTGTTGTCATTTGCACTTCAAACACGAGCACGTGCTCGCGCGCGATTCCTACGCACGCACACGTATTCGCAACCACCCCCCCACCCCCTGTCCTACTACACACATTCACACACATGTTCACACCCACCAAGCCACCCCGACCGCCCCCACTCTCCTCCCCCCTCCCCACAAACACACACTTGAAAAGACAGAAATACAAACACGAGGACATGCGAACTCGCGAGCGTTTGCGTATAGAGAGACAGACAGACAGACAGACAGACAGAGAGAGAGCACAACATACACACATAAACACACGCATACGCAAACACACACACCGCACGCACGCACACAGGGAAACACACACACACACACACACAAACACACACGGCACAAGCACACACACACACACACACACACACACACACACACACACACACACACACACACACACACACAATATATACACGGGCGTGCGCGCGCGTATATATGCACACAAACGAACGTGATTGTGCACATCGACCTATCCACACAAACGCATGCACTCATACATACGGGACAGGATGGGGGGGGGGGGGGGGGGGGGGGGATAGGGGGTGAAGCAGGGGGAGGAGGAAGAGAGGTAGGGGGGGGGGACAGGCATGCAGACACACACTTACATGCATGCATACATGCATGCATACATACATACATGTGCACATACATACATACATACGTACGTACATACATACCTACACACATATATACATGAATACATTCATACCTACATACACACAAACACAGACAAACATTGCGCACGTGCGCGTGTGCGTTCCCTATGGTCAGCCG
>CM065734.1:47773196-47783196 GCA_033310375.1 Conus canariensis
AAAGGGGAGACGACCAGAGAGAGAGAGAGAGAGAGAGAGAGAGAGAGAGATGGAGTTGTGTGCGGCAGAAGGAAGTTGTCGGTGCAGCAGGAAGAGCGGTTTACTTAACCGTGAAGGGGCGATAAGCAGGAGCGCGCCTTCCACACGCCATCAAAAGTCGCCACCGCCGAACACCCAAGGAGCCAACGACCCGGTGGTGGCTAGCAAGAGATCGAAGCTCCCCTCCACTCCCCTCCTCCTCCTCCTCCGGCCAATTTCACCCCTCCTCCCGTCACTAAATCAATACCCCCGTCATTCAGGCGACCAGCAGGAATCAAGCGCCCACAAAACGCTTAATCTCCACACATCGTATCACACTAAAGGAAACGGCTCTCTGGGAAAAGGAAACGAACCACGCGGCAAGAACACAGAGAGAGAGAGAGAGAGAGAGAGAGAGAGAGAGAGAGAGAGAGAGAGAGAGAGAGAGAGAGAGAGAGAGAGGGAAAGAAAAAAAAGAAAGAATCACACGAAACCTTTCACAGAGTGCGGATCAGGAAAAAAAAAAAGAAAGAAAGAAGAAAAAGTAAAGAAAAAAAACCCACCTTCACGAATTCCGATTTGGGAAACACGGAATGGGGAAGGAGAAGGGGGGGGGGGGAAGATGGGTGCAGGGAGGGGGTGGAGAAAGGGTGTGGGAAAATCTTGTTATCACATTTTTTTTGTTGTTAAAAGTAGAAACAGGATTTCCTGAAACGCAAATCGAGACAAGGAAGGATCAATCACAAAAGACAGCAGGAGAGGAGGAGGGAAGGAAGGAAGAGAGAGAGAGAGAGAGAGAGAGAGAGAGAGAGAGAGAGAGAGAGAGAGAGAGAGAGAGAGAGAGAGAGGAGAAGCCTTAAGAATCAGAACTTCATTGAACGCAGAGCTCACGATGTCACAATCGAACTAAGAGAGGAGGAGACTTGGAAGGGGGGAGAGGGGGGTGGTCGTGAGGAGAGCTTGGATGATGACGGGGAAGCAGGAAGCTGGGTGGGTAGGTGGGTGCGTGGGGAGGGGGGTGAAGGAAAGGGTTGGTGCCAGCACCGCTCTCACACGTTCTTGTAGAGAGCCGATCGCCTGGATTCGCCAAGGGATCAACAGCCTGCCATCAGACTCACTACCACCAAGCTCTCTAAAGACGGCACCAAAGACTGTCAGAGTGACAAACTGGCACAAATGGTGGCACACACAGAAAAATAGAAAAAAAAAAGCCAAACGTGCCAGGTAAGTCCATCAAACGTGGCAGATGAGTCCATCAAACGTGGCAGATGAGTCCATCAAACGTGGCAGATGAGTCCATCAAACGTGGCAGATGAGTTCATCAAACGTATGGTGGATGAGTCCATCAAACGTGCCGGGTAAGTCCATCAAATGTGTCAGATGAGTTCATCAAACATATGGTGGATGAGTCCATCAAACGTGCCAGGTAAGTCCATCAAACGTGTCAGATGAGTTCATCAAACATATGGTGGATGAGTCCATCAAACGTGCCAGGTAAGTCTATCAAATGTGTCAGATGAGTCCATCAAACGTATGGCGGATCAGTCCATCAAACGTGGCAGATGAGTCCATCAAACGTGGCAGATGAGTCCATCAAACGTGGCAGATGAATTCCTCGAATGTAGCAGATGAGTCCATCAAATGTGTCAGATGAGTCCATCAAATGTGTGTCTAAGTCCATCAAACGTGTGGCAGATGAGTCTATCAAACGTGGCAGATGAGTCCATCATGAGTCCATCAAAACGTGTCAGATGAGTCCATCAAAACGTGTCATTTGAGTCCACCAAAACGTCTCAGATGAGTCCATCAAATGTGGCAGATGAGTCCATTAAACGTGGCAGATGAGTCCATCAAACGTGGCAGATGAGTCCATCACATACCCTATGCGCCTTCTCCTTTTGTCTCCAACAATGTTGTTTTCAGCTCTCGAGAGGAAAAAAATAGTTTAAAAGAATCCCACAAGCACATCCACACAGACCTATTAAACAGGGCGTGCGTACATCTGGAGCGCCAGTTTCACGACTGATGATGCACAAATCATCAAGGTTTTTTTTAAAATTTTTTTTTTATTAACGAGCCTACACCCAGCTATTTTCACACTGTAACCATGTTCCCAGCCTGCCCAGACCGTCTAAAACTCCTGACCCGAGTTCTCCACGAGTCTGTTCACCTGCAAGAAGACTTCCCCTTCATGTGATCGCGTTGGGGTCAGTCACCATCTCCTAAACGCCACTCCTGCGAAAAGGGAGGTAAGGCTGTCTGTCAACCACGAGCATCACAGATTCGTCCTCTTTTCGGTCAAAAGACACGACTGTCAAACACAGTTCATCACGGATTCGTCCTCTTTTCGGTCAAAAGACGAGACTGTCCACCACAGTTCATCACAGATTCATCCTCTTTTCGGTCAAAAGACACGACTGTCAAACACAGTTCATCACGGATTCGTCCTCTTTTCGGTCAAAAGACGAGACTGTCCACCACAGTTCATCACGGATTCGTCCTCTTTTCGGTCAAAAGTCAAAAGTCGAGACTGTCAACCACCGTTCATCACGGATTCGTCCCCTTTTCGGCCAAAACACACACAAAAGAGGAAATGCGGCGGATTTAGATCTGTCTCTCCCTTCGCACCAAGCTTTGGGTATGAGGGGAGTGAGCTGTGCCCAAGGACACACACGCTCACACACACTCACACACGCACTCACATACAGGCGAGAGTCGAGAGTGCGCGTCGTCTGCGCCAAATGTCAAGTGGGACGCCGGGGTCTACTGCTACTGCGGCTGCTGCTACCGGTGGTGGTGGTGGTGGTGGTGGTTCCGCCACCCTCCTCCTGATCTGGCGGCGCAGTCAATAATAACCTGCCGTCTTTTTCTGCCTGCAGACGGCGTTTGTCATCGTCATCGTTGTTCGCTTGAAAACGATGAGGCGTGTGTGTGTGTGTGTGTGTGTGTGTGTGTGGTGTGTGTGTGTGTGTGTGTGTGTGTTGTGTGTGTGTGTGTGTGTGTGTGTGTATGCATGTGTGTGTGTGTGTGTGTGTGTGTGTGTGTGTGTGTGTGTGTGTGTGTGTGTGTGTGTGTGTGTGTGTGTGTGTGTGTGTGTGTGTGGAGTGATGTGTGTGTGTGTGTGTGTGTGTGTGTGGTGTGTGTGTGTGTGTGTGTGTGTGTGTGTGTGTGTGTGTGTTGACGTGCTTGCTTGGTCTCTCTCTCTCTCTCTCCCTCTCTCGCCTTCTCTCTCTCGTTCTCTGTCTCCGTCTCTCTCTCTCTCTCTCTCTCTCTCCCTGTTTGTGGTCTCTGTCTCTCTCTGCGGTCGGTTCGGCTATAACCAACATTATCTCTCTCTCTCTCTCTCTCTCTCTCTCTCTCTCTCTCTCTCGCACCCACGCATTTCTCTCTCTCTCTCTCTCTCTCTCTCTCTCTCTCTCTCTCCTCTCATTATCTCTTTTTTTTGTGGTCTGTCTATGCTGTGTTGACAATTTTACTGACATTTCATGTCAATACTTGGATGAAGATATTTTGGGTTCCAAGTACCCCCCACCTCCACTCCCTTCCTCCTCTTTTTCTAAAATCTGTCCTCTGTCTGTTTATTTGTATGTGTTTGTCTGTTTCTTCCTCCCTCCCTCTCTCTCCTTCCGTCTCTTCCCCCTCTCTCTCTCCCTCTCTCTCTGTCTGAATGTTTCTCAGTCTGTCTGTCTGTCTCTCTCCTTGTGTGTGTGTGTGTGTGTGTGTGTGTGTGTGTGTGTGGTGTGTGTGTGTGTGTGTGTGTGTGTGTGGCGCGCGCGCGTGCGCGAGTGTGTGTGTGTGTGTGTGTGTGTGTGTGTGTGTGTGTGTGTGTGTGTGTGTGTGTGTGTGTGTGATAGAATAAGCACTTTCAGAAACTCGGGCTGTTTGGAACAAACAATACAGCCACGGACAGTCTGTGACTTAAATCCTAATCCTTGCTTCTCTCTCTCTCTCTCTCTCTCTGTCTGTCTGTCTGTCTGTCTCTGTCTCTCTCTCTCTCTCTCTCTGATAATAGAACGATTCTCCTAGGCCCCGACTGTTTGAGACAAACAATAGAGCCACGAATAGTATGAAGCATGGGTCTTAATTGAGTTGGATATTGATTAGCTGTTTACCTCCATCTTCAGATTGGAGAGGGGAACAGGAAAAGGAAGGGGAGAAACAGCAGGAGGAGGAGGACGGGGAGGAGGAGGAGGAGGTGAAGGAAGAGATGGAGGAAGGGGAGGAGGAGGAGAAGGAGGAAGAGGAGGAGGAAGAGGAGGAGGAGGTGGTGGAAGAGGAGGAGGAGGAGGAAGAGGAGAAGAAGAAGAAGAAGAAGAAGAAGAAGAAGAAGAAGAAAAAAGAAAGAAAGAAAAGAAGGAAAAGAAGCGGTAGCAGCACAAATACAATAGAAGAGCAAAGAGGATGAGGATGAGGATGATGATGATGATGATGATGATGATGAAAGAAATAAAAGAAAAGAAAGAAAGTGCAGGAGAAAAAGGATGAGGACCAATAGGAGGCAAAGAAATCATCATCATCATCGTCAACATCATCACCATCATCATCATCATCATCAGAGGAGGAGGAGGAGGAGGAGAAGGTGGAGGAGGAAGAAGTAGAAGCCGAAGACAAAGCGGAGGAGGAGGAGAAGGAGGGGGAGGAGGAGGAGTGAGATCAAACGACCAACAATAGATGTTCATGTTTTCAAATCCCGCTCTATCCCACCCAGCAACAAGGAGGTACCTGATTCATCTCAGGGAAGCGTCAGGCAGCGGAAGGAGAGGATTGATCTGTGCCTACCACAACGCCGTGAGCCTCAACAGAACTCGACTCCTACGGCCTTTAGACGATGGCACTTTCACATTTCACGTACTTGTAAGATGTACCAGATTCAATCGATTTCCAGGATGCATTTTTTAAGCCTGTTACAGTGGATTGATGTTCATTTACATTGCTGTAAGTCACTCATCATCACTCACCTTTATACGCTGTTTATAAACACCAGCTCCTGGCATAAACACTGTTGAAAAAAAATGCAAATACGAATAATAAGACGGCCACATGCCCCCCCCCCCCTCCCCCCAAAATTCCTTCCCCCCTCTCTCTCTGTGCCTCTGCCTCTCTCTCCTCAGTGTCTCTACCTCTCTCTCTGCCTCTCTCTCTCTCTCTCTCTCTCTCTCTCTCTCTCTCTCTGTGCCTCTGCTTCTCTCTCGTTCTCTCCATTTATTTGTCTCTTTCCCTCGGTCTGTCTCTCCTAATCCCTCAAAGTTCATAGGTGTGTCTGTCTCTGGTTCTTGTAAACTTTCATGGGTCTCAGAGGAAATGTAGGGAAGACCAGAGGTGATCAGAAGTTGGAATAACCAAAGCAAACCAAACTAACTTTTGCAAAGAAATAAACACTGCGATGCCCATTTGCTCGTTCCATCTCAAAATGACATAGTGTTTATCTAGTAGAGCCACGAACATAAATCCCAACCCGCCATTCGCCCAAGAAAGTTCGGAATACACAGTCGTAATCAAAGGAAGACAGACATAAAGAAAGACAAAGAACAGAGATTGAAAGCCGCTGCACTACCCCTCTCCAACTATCCTCTCTTCCATCAAATTTACTCCAGAACAGACGTTCCGATGGCCCCTTGTAACAATCAGAAAGTGTTATTACTATCTTTTTTGGGGGAAGGGGAGGGTAGGGGTGGGGGGTTGGGGTGGGGGATGGGAGCGTGACGGAAAATTGAAAAGAAAAGAAAGAACTTGGATAGCAACTATTTCGTTTCGGATTTCTAGTTCTTAAAAGACATTTATCTTGAAAATAAATGTCAAATGAGACAAGGAGCAGTAATATAAAGTAAATAGTAAATAAGGAACAAGCGGGGTAACTCTTGCTCCCCATGACGAAATGATGACACGCCCATAACTGCAAACGAATGCAGACTACAACAGCAAAACGCCCAGCAGAAACGCCGGTCACAGAGCACACAGAACAAACGAGGAGACATCCACCAACAAGTCATGGGAGCAAGAGTTATCCTACTTGTTCGTTATTTACAGTGTACTATTCCACACCTCATTTAACAGTTCCTTTCATTCCAGTCACGCCGAAGTTGACTGTCTTTGTTACTGTTCGTCCATGTGTTTGATTGGCCTTATTCAAGACCAGAAAAAAAAAGAGGCTGCGCCATTCTTGAATAAATATGAGTTTGTGTTTGTTCATGTCTCCAGTTGTTGTGTCCATGTGTCAGGCACAGGGTGTATGGTCAAGCTTGGAGCATGCTTTCAGGGCCTGGATGTCTCCTCGTTTGTTGTGTCTGCTCTGTATTGGCTTTGCCGCTAAGCGAGGTGGTGTCGTAAGCAGCACCTGTTTGGAGTTAAGGGCGTGTAATAATTGTTTCATCACGAGAGCAAGAGATACCCGTGCTTGTGTGTTACTGACATGGTTCTTTTTTGTATCGAAGAGGACAACAGTGGTGTTTTCATTACCTGGGCCACCCAGTGACATGTGGCTCGACTTGAAGAAAGAAAAGTATACTTAGCCCCCCCCCCCCCCCCCCCCTCCCAAATCACGCCCAGCCTGTTCATTTTCGTTCGTATCTTTCAGGTCTGAGAAAACTTGCACGAGTGTAACATGGGAAAACGAGAGTCAATGCGGGGGGCCAGAATAGCTCAGTTGGTAGAGCGCCGTACGATCTAAAGGTTGCGGGTTCGAATCTCCGCCGGGTCGTTTCGGTACAGGGGGATTTTTCCCTCGGAGTTAACATTGGTTCTGACTCCATTTCCCATAAAGTCCTTCGAATGAGACTATAAACCAAGGTTCCGTGTGTGAACGCACGCATAACATCTTGCACACACGTAAAATCCCATCACCAACTTTCGGAAGAGAAGGCCAGTTTGGTCGTTGGTATGGATGACACGTTACACATAGCATGCACCTTCCCCAAAGATGGGGTATGGCTGCCCTAATGGCGGGATAAAAATCGGTCATACACACTAAACTCCACTCCCTTTGTTGGGCAGATGGGATTAATCCTTGCCTGTCTATACAGGGAGTGTCCGCAGGAGTATCAGCCTGCGTACGCAGAAGAAGAAGAAGAAGAGAGTTAATGCAAGGACCACTGAATATTCGAGCATGTAAACTGTTCTTGTATCGGAAAGTCGTCCATTCGGCACATTCTTAAAAGACAATCAGAGCTAACCATACGACCTAAAAGTTATTGTAGTAACAGTTCATGCCTTCGAAATCAACCTTTATTTATTTATTTTTTTAATAGAACAAGAATTTTAATCTGTATGATATTGGACGATGAATATTTCATTGTCCAATTTGTCATGTCATGAAACTGGATCTATTTTGATATCTCAAGTGTTCATTTGTTAATGATCGTACTCAGTTCTTTTTCCTCCACGTTCTTGTTTGATTGTTGATTTTGCTTATTCGTGTATTATCACAACAGAGTGAAAACACGTCATTTAAAAGGTTCATTAATCAAAGACAACGTGGATTTTGGACGGAAGGAAGAGGTGATTCTTCAAACTACATTGTTTGTCCTCCTTCTCTCTTTCATTTATCGATATCTCTAAGTCTGTGCGTCTGTCTGTTTATCACTCAATCTGTCCGTTTGCCTGTATCTCTCTATCTTCTCTCTCTCTCCTCTCTCTCTCTCTCTTCTATATGCATATACACACGCACATACACACACTCTATGTGTGCGTGTGTGTGTGTGTGTGTGTGTGTGTGTGTGTGTGTGTGTGTGTGTGTGTTGTGAGTGTGTGTGTGGTGTGTGTGTGTGTGTGTGTGTGTGCGCGCGCGTGCGTGCGTGCGTGCATGTGTGTGTGTGAGTGTGTGTGCGTGTATATAATATATATATATATATATATATATAATATAGTATATTGCGTGGTGTGTGTGTGTGTGTGTGTGTGTGTGTGTGTGTGTGTGTGCGTGCGCGCGCGCATACGAGCGCGTGTGCGTGTGCGCTGAGTCCCGTGATTCATCGAATTCTGTCAACTTCCCTGCAATTGGTAGGACGTACCGTCGGGCTTCACGTGCTGTTTGACCCCCAACACAACCCCACAGCACGAAACAGGGTCGTCGCCTTACTTACTGGCCATGGACGTCGGTGGCCCTGTCAAGACGATCCATCGATTTCCGCCCGATACCTCCCCGCACCGGTAAGTACTGATCTGCCTCCATGGTGCCGGTCGGTGGAGGGGGCAATTTGTGGGCCCCCTTCCCAGAGGAAGAAAAATATCGGCATGTTGAGAGAGAGAGAGAGAGAGAGAGAGAGAGAGAGAGAGAGAGAGAGAGAGAGAGGAGATGCGTGTGGGTGCTGTGTGTGTTGTGTGTGTGTGTGTGTGTGCGTATGTCAGACACACACAAAGAAGAAGAAGAAGCAGACAAAGAAGACGAAGAAGAAGAAGGAGAAGAGAGAGAGAGAGAGAGAGAGAGAGAGAGAGAGAGAGAGAGAGAGTGTGTGTGTGTGTGTGTGTGTGTTGTGACGAAACGCTTGACAAAACCATCTGATGGGTCCGACTAAAACCCCAAACCAAAGAAATTGATTTCAAATCTATGCCCCCTCCCCTTTCTCTCACTTAGGACGGTGCCAACCGCCCAGCTGACACGATCTATGACAAAGGAAAAAATTGCGTCACGGTAAATGCGTGACACCTTTCGTTCTTGTCGGTCTACCTACCTCCCCCCCCCCCCCCACTCTCAACTCGCCTTCCCCACTTTGAATAGCTACGACGCAGTAAAATTTCAATTTCATTGTGGCAATTGCCGTCTCCCTCCCCCCCTTCCTGGCGCTATCTTCACCCCCCCCCCCCCCATCCCGTGAAACAAAGGCGGGACGCCGCTGCCATGCTCTCTCCACCACCACCCCCCCCCCTCCACCTGAGCCACGTGGGGCCGTAGTTGACACAGAGGCAAGCGGCAAGCGTCAAACCTCCCTCCTTCTCCAACCAGGCCCCTCCCCCCTTCATATCTACAGTCCGTGCGCTGGCGGACCGCTAGTAAATTATGTCACTGGAGTTCCTCCCCGAGAGTCTGTGTCTATACGGACGCATAAATTAAACCGGCCGCTGAAGTCAGTGAGCTGTGCCGAACAGGTTCAAACGGTTTCCAGGCGACTGGTGATAAGACTAGATCCCTCCCCCTCTCACCCCTGATGGGTGACTGACAAGTTGTCACAATCGAATTCCGCAGTTAGAATACATTTATACCAGACACACAGGGGCGCAACTTCACTGACCCCTCAAGACTGCCTGTAGACCAGACCAGTGGAAGAAAAAGAGACAACTAGAGAAGGCCTGGGAAACTCCTGGTAACCTCTTTGACCTCAAGTCATTCACTGGTCATTCCCAGGAAAAGTGAGTTGGAACTCTGTTTTACATTTTCGAATCTATGTTTTGATTTTATGTATGATGTGTGCGTTAACATTGCAAATTTGTACGAATGCATAGCAACATGTATCAAACTGATGAATGATTGTTCTGTGTAGGAGTTTGCTTGCCATCATATGGCAAAAGCTCTCTCCCAGTGGTTATGATTCTTTGTTGCCAATCTGACCACTGTTCTTTGTGTTCACCCTGACTTTTGCCAGTAGGCAATTCTGTCTATTAAGAAGATAATTCAATGATTAATTTTGATCAGGAAAACAGTATGCCTGTGCTAGGTTAAGAACTGCTACTCAGATTTATAAATACTGGTGATTGTTGGAATGATTTGTGGTGTATGACTTTAAGTCTACACCACATATGTACTTGGACTAAGTGTAGCCCAAGTCAGTGTAATTTAATTCATAAGAAACATGGAAGAGTTGTTTGACTGAAACTGTGTAACATTGTATTACTGTCTCCTACCCTTTTGTAAGCTTACCTTAGCCTTTAAACAAAAGTAGAGATCAATAGTTATAACAGAAACTCTACCATAGAGAAAACTATGCTGGCCGAGTCTCACATCTCTTCTGAAAGAAAGAGAAAAAGGGTAAACGTGTGCACTCAACAAACC
>CM065734.1:47790696-47793196 GCA_033310375.1 Conus canariensis
GTGCGTGCGTGTGGTTTTGATCGTTGAATGTAATAAAAAAAAATGTCACTTTTAATCTCTGGCTCTACAATATTTGTTTTTTTTGTTTTGAAAATAAAGTGGATTTTAAACTTAATTTAAAAAAAAGTGAATTTGAAACGAGACTGTTACAATTTCAGTCTTTGTTCTCATCTCCCTCACTTTCATTGATAAACTGTAATATCTATGTCGGGGAACGCGGTTCGCCGAATTCTGTCAACGTCCTTCCCATTGGTAGGAACAGACGTCGGCATGCACCGGTTGGTGGGATCTCATGGACTACAGGAAGTGTTCCTGTTGACTTTTTACCGGTTTCTTCACAAGTTTTTAGACGGCTCACTGTACCAGTTTTTTTTTTTTTTTTATTGTTGTAGACGGCTCACTGTATCAGTTTTTTTTTTTTTTTTTTATTGTACCCATTCTTTTGACCTACTGTGTTTTAAGCACTTACACACAGTTGCAGGTAAAATTTGGGCCAGTACACTCATTTTTCGTAGACAAAAAGATTATCTTTTTAGGTATTTGTAGTGTAGTACAGGTGCACGCCAGAAACGCGCACTTTCCCCTACAATCTACAATGTTCAAAGTAATGTCATAAAGGGCCCACTTTTGGGATTAAAAAGCCCCCTTTGTAAACTTGGAAGGCAGCGATCACTATGCCTGGTTGAAGTTATTACATCTTATCTGGGAAAAAACCAGTAATTCTCTCTCTCTCTCTCTCTCTCTCTCTCTCTCTCTCTCTCTCTCTCTCTCTCTCTCTAAGCTTTAGACACACACATTATCTCTCTCCCTCTAAGTTGTCGGGACATTTTCTCTTTCTCTCTGCCAAACTTTAGACATTCTCTCTCTGTCTGTCTGTCTGTCTCTGTGTCTGTCTGCCTGTCTCTGTCTCTCTTTCTGTCTCTCTCTCCTTTCCTCCCTGCCTCTCTCTCTTTGTCTCTGTCTGTCTATCTCTCCTTCCCTCCCTGCCCTTCTCTCTCTCTCTCTCCCTCTCTCTCTCCCTCTCTCTCGCTGTGGCAGACGGCAAAAACAAACAAACAAACAAACGGTGGGAGGAGAACTGTAAAGATTATTCCGATCGGTGGCAGCTTTTCACGGCGTTTATCTGTTGCACGTTGGCGGGAATCAAAACTGGATCGAACCCTCGCCCATGCCAAACGCCGTCAGGACAAACCGAACGGGCCAGTGCCGATGGAATCTGGCATCAGAATGCTGCCATTCAGGAACATTCATGTGGAAACGGCTGCAGATAACCACACAGGGAAACGCCTGCAGGTCTGATAACGTGTGTGTGTGTGTGTGTGTGTGTGTGTGTGTGTGTGTGTGTGTGTGTGTGTGTGTGTGTGTGTGTGTGTGTGTGTGTGTGTGTGTGTGTGTGTGTGTGTGTGCGTGCGTGCGTGTGTGTGTGTTGTTTGTGTGTGTGTGCGTGGTGTGTGTGTGTGTGTGTGTGTGTGTGTGTGTGTGTGTGTGTGTGCGCGCGTGCGTGCATGTATAATGTAAGAGTAAGAGAGTGAGAGAGAGAAAAAAGATGCTAACACTGACAGAGAGAGAGAGAGAGAGAGGAGAGAGAGAGAGAGAGAGAGAGACAGAGAGAGAGAGACAGAGAGAGATAGTCACACACACACACACACACACACACACACACACACACACACACACACACACACAGAGAATATCTAAAGCTTAGAGAGAGAGAGAGAGAGAGAGAGAGAGAGAGAGAGAGAGAGAGAGAGGCGTAGACTTTTTTCTCTCTATGGGGCGAGAGAGAGAGAGAGAGAGAGAGAGAGAGAGAGAGAGGAATAACTAAAGCTTAGACAGAGAGAGAGAGAGGGAATAGATGAGAGAGAGAGAGAGAGAGAGAGAGAGAGAGAGAGAGACTGACAGACAGACAGATAGAGACATAGAATATGCCCGAATTTTGGGGGGGGGGGGGGGGGAGAGAGAGAGAGAGAGAGAGAGAGAGGAGAGAGACAGACAGACAGACAGACAGACAGACAGACAGACAGACAGACATACCCGACAGAGACATAGACCGAATGTGGCTAAAACTTGAGGGGGGGGGGGAGGGGAAGAGAGAGAGAGAGAGAGAGAGAGAGAGAGAGAGAGAGAGAGAGAGAGAGAGAGAGACAGAGACAGAGGCAGAGACAGAGACAGAGAGAGAAGCAATACGCCTAAAGCGTGGTTCAACCATTTCATCCAGAGAACTTCGAACGGGACATCTGCCCCCACCTCACTCCATCCCACCCCCACCATTGCCCAAATTTCTCCTTGCATGCATGTGCTATGGGTAATGGGCCCTGAACTGGCCAGGCAAGGAAGGATAACTCCAGCTAACCACACCTTCCCAACGTTTGTTCACCCTTCAACCCGGTGTAACAGCCCATTCTTACCCCCCCCCTCCCCTCTGGAACTTACCCCGGGGTAAGTCTGGGCTAGCCTGCTTTTACCCCCGGGGTCATTCCAGGACTAGCTGGAACTTACC
>CM065734.1:47798196-47800696 GCA_033310375.1 Conus canariensis
TGGGTCCTCCATCCCCCTCCCCCCCCCCTTTTTTTGTGCTTTATCAACTCTCATTCGCCATGCAAATCTATATGTTGCGTTACTAGTGGACATTCTCATGTGAACTTTAGTATTTCGGTGTTTGATACAGAGCGTCTGGGTCTATTGATGTGCCTATGTTTGGTGTACTGACACATCCCTTCCATTTCTCACAAACAGAAAGAAAGAAAGGCAGACACAGGACAGAGAGAAAGAAGGAAAGAATGGCAAAAAGAAAGAAAGAAAGAAAGAAAGAAAGAAAGAAAAAGAAAGAAAGAAGAGGAAGAAAGAAGACAAAAAAAAAGACGAACGAAAAAGAATTCATAGCTGTGTAAAAGCTAACGAAATAACAAAACAAACATCCAGTTGTTTTAGCGAATATGAAGAAACACACCAAGCTGCAGGCCTACATGTGTCCAGGCTGAACACATTTGCTATACACCGCTGGAAGACTGTTTTATTTATTAGTTACTTACATCAGTGGGGATCTGGCTGGCCGTGTGGCTAAGGCTTCAGACTCTGGTTCCAACAGCCAAGGTTCGATTCCCAGTCAAGACGGGTTAAAAGAGATTTCCCCTTCGGAATCAACTTCTGTACAGACTCCAGGCTTCTCCTAGTCCCTCACAAAGAGCTTTTTAGCCGAAGTCACGGGCACGAACGCATGCCTGATAAAAAAAAAAATCTTGGATGTTCAATCCCATTCCACGTGTTTATTACTATTATTGTTATCATTGGAACTATTGCCGCCACAATCATATCGTTGTTGCTGTCCTCTGATTCATATCCTCCTTGTTCTGTTATGATTATTATTACCATCATCTTTATTATTATTGTTGTTATCATTATTATTATCATCATCACATCATTATCATTACATTATTAGTTATCATTTGTGATTTTTAAAAATTATTTCATGATAATACTACCATTTTCTTCCTCTTCTTCTTCTTCTTCTTACTATCACTACTATTATTGGTGTTGTTATTATTGTTCTTGTGGCTGTTGTTGTTGTCATCATTTTCTTTATTTTAATCATCATTATTGATAATACTTCTACCCGGAGACGGTATGTGGCTACTTCAAAGGTTTAAACAAAACACACACGCTTAATGTTTAAACAAAACAAAACAAAAACAACCGCTTGCGTACTCAAAAGTCTCATTAATAACGAACTTCGGAGTTTCATCCGTGAAAAGAAGAAAGACCAGGTAACATTTTATGAAGCATCTTTGTCTTTCTGTCTGTCTGTCTGTCTGTCTCTTTCTCTCTCTCTCTCTTTATTTCTCTATCTCTCTCTTTCTCTCTCTCTCTCTCTCTCTTTCTCTCTCCCTGTCTCTCTCTCTCTTTCTCTCTCCATCCCTCTCTCTCCCCCTCCCTCCCCTCCCTCTCTCTCTCCAATTTTGCCTGCATATAAAGCTCTCAAGACTCGCCATGACTTTCCTCAGTTCAGCCAATCAAACTTTCGCAACAGAAAAACTTTCCGCAGGGAACACGCAGCGCATTCTGCACGCAGCCCCAGCAACTGTCAGGATGAGCAATGAACCTCCAACAGCTCCACGCTGCCCCAAATCGGATTGGAACCGCCAGTCCCCGACACGTGCAGCGACAGACAACTATATCAACTGGGTTAATACAGCGTGAAAGCCGGGCGGTGAGGCGCGCGCGTGAATATATGGCCAGCAAGCTGGGCGCTAAGACGTTTTCCCTTACAATTTTGTGATTATACGAGCGGCGGTTGTGCGCTCAGACGTGATCCCTTAACATCGTAGACTCGTCAGGTTGTTTATAGGGAAGCCTGACCACGAGGGCTGTATCAGGGCTCCTCTGCAAAGGGCTTTAGGTCCTCGTAAAGACTGTGTATCCCCAACGGGACATAGGTCCTCATAAAGATGAGATATCTTTAAAACAGTATCTTCTTTTCAATCTCCTTCTTCTGCTGTCTTCTTCTTCTTCTGTTGTCTTTTTCTGTTGTCTTCTTCTTCTTCTTCTGTTATCCTCCTTCTTCTTCTTCTGTTGTCTTCTTCTGTTGCCTTCTTCTTCTTCTGTTGTCTTCTTCTGTTGTCTTCTTCTATTGTCTTCTTCTTCTTCTGTTGTCTTCTTCTTCTTCTTCTGTTGTCTTCTTCTTCTTCTGTTGTCTTCTTCTTCTTCTTCTTCTTCTTCTCCTCCTCCTTCTTCGTCTTCTACGTCTTCTTTTTCTTCTACTCCTTTCTCTTCTTTCTCCTCTTCTGCTCCTTTCTTTTTCCTTCTACTTCTTTTTCTTCTGCTCCTTCCGTAACAACAGGAACAAGTCATTGCAGTGTGGCGCCAATGAACAAACAGTTCACCAGGGTTCCCCGTAGCTCTGTCGGTTGTGAGCCAAGGCCTGGGTCTCTGTAAATGGTTCCATTATCATATTCTGCAACGCTGCAAGTCACTGCGAACGGCTGCTATTATAGGTCCCCCACAAAGACTGTATAACATTCTCTGTCTCCTGCTCGCATTC
>CM065734.1:47805696-47823196 GCA_033310375.1 Conus canariensis
GATTTGTCCCTGCTTCCATCATGAAGAGAACCCTGGGGTCTTTAGCGCCCGTATCTGATCTTCCGCATGTCTGGCCAGCCAAAGCATTTGAGCCGCGCGAGCTGCTCGTGAGAAATAACGACAAACCGAGCCATCAACCTTCAAACTAACAAACAAATGAAACGAACAAACAACAGAACCCGAGAGCCCGAAGAATTAAGATTGAAATCAGATTGATGAAGGAGATTCTATCTGCTTGAAAGGGAAAGGAGCCTCAGCGTCTTAGCCTGCATTTCCCAGCCATTACTTCTTAAAGGGAAAAGAGTCCGGGGGGATAACAAGAACATTCTTGATGAACACTTGGCAGCTTTTGGGATCCTCTAGAACGGAGGCCCTGCCTAAAAAAAAAAAGAAATCCGGGCAGGCGAAAGTCGTTTCATCACGCGACGGGCTATAAAGTGGTATTCTTACTCATTCATCATTTTAGAATATAGACAAGCTTGGAACTTACCTCTGTTTTAACAGGAACTTTATCTGTATGTTGTGTGTGTCTCTCTCTTGTGAGCTAGGTGAAAAGGAACCGGAAGCGGCATTACGTTGGGATAATGCGTACCTGAATGTTTCACCACGGAAGCAAGTGTAACATTCCTTGATTCTTATACACAGTTTAACTCACGCATTAAGTTTTCCTTTCAGTTAAACCACAGCGAGGTTTCAAGTTGTTTTGGTCTGTTCTGCGTGCCAATGGTCATAAGATCAGCAAGCTATGCTGGTCTGGAATCCATCTTAATTTGTCTCTGTACGCTTCTTATACTGCTGAGCAATCAGTTATCATCTCAACGCCCATCTTGCTCCGAATATGAGAAGATATGTGATTGCTCGTTCTTCGTTTTCATTGTTCTGAACGTTGCTTCTGTTACCTGAAGAAGACTTAAGAGGTCGAAACGCGTTGTGTTTTGTCTTGTAATTCGTCTGTCCTTGTTTTTGGCGGATTCACTAAAATCATTCTTAAGACTTCTTTCGATTTCTGTCTGTAGTCGCATCACTTTGAAACTAAAAATGGTACAGTCCTTTTAATTGGGAGAAAGAGTCGTCGTTTTTTTTTCTAAATTTAATCCTCGTGTGGAGGGGGGTGGGTGGGTGGGTAGATGAGTTGTCTTCTCCTGCCTCCATCCGTAAAGAAGAGAACGTCCACCATCTTGTTCAAGCCCGACAGGAGAATGCTGTGACATGAAGCAGCGCCATGGCAAACACGAACACGTGTCTTCGTTACGTCCAATCAGCAGACACCATCATGTCTGGACTCCGTGCCCCCACATAGGCACCAGAAGTCGTTTCCCACTAACTACCAACACCACAGGCACCACAAGTTGTTTCCCACTAACTACCAACACCACAGGTACCAGAAGTCGTTTCCCACTAACTACCAACACCACAGGCACCACAAATTGTTTCCCACTAACTACCAACACCACAGGCACCAGAAGTTGTTTCCCACTACCAACACCACAGGCACCACAAGTTGTTTCCCACTAACTACCAACACCACAGGTACCAGAAGTCGTTTCCCACTAACTACCAACACCACAGGTACCACAAGTTGTTTCCCACTAACTACCAACACGTGTGTGTGTGTGTGTGTGTGTGTGTGTGTGTGTGTGGTTGTTGGGGTGTGTGTGTGTGTGTGTGTTTTAAACAGAGACATTCTGAAGAAACAGCATTGGAAAATGAAAAGAGTTGATACAACCAAGTCATTGATTCAGCTCCCCCCCCTACCCTCCACCCTCCATCCCCTCTCCCCTTGGCAATCCACTTAATCTTCCACGCAAACACGACAAATGCTGTCTTTTAGGGCTAAATGTCAAAAAAGAAAATCTTTAGAATTGTTTCCCCATTTTCTAACAACATATTTTTAGTTTATTCCCCCCTCCTCTCTCTCTCTCTCTCTTCTCTCTCTCTCTCTCTCTCTCTCTCTCTCTCTCTCTCTCTCTCTCGGTTTATGCAACTAAATATCCCATTCTCATATATAATCATTGGATTTTACCACCGCATTTTTCCATATTAGAATTATTCAAAAACATCAATTCACAATTTCGTCATACCTCTCTTTGACTGGTAAACATCTGAATAATATGCTGTTGTGTGGGAGGTGAAGAGATGCAGAGACGTTTCAGCTTCTTTTGTGTGTTGGTTGGTCTTGGAATCGGAAAGCGACAAAGGGGGGTGGGTGGGCGGGATGGGGGTGGTCGAGGTAGGGGTGGGGGAGGGAGGGGAAGAGGGATGGGCACGAATGGGAAAGGGTGGTGAAGGAGATGGATCTGGGGCGAGAGAGGTGGGGGTGGGTGGGGGTGGATGTGATCCTGATAGACTAGATGCATTTCATGCATTGGTTACTTGGATTTTTGCAAGTTTTTAAAAAATTTCCCGCTCCTTACTTTATTCTTTGCCCAGAAGGCAAAGTGAAAAAAAGTTTTGTTTTTTTTTTGCTTACACAACTACCACTCAAAAAAAAAAAATCACTCGTTCGTCCGTTCCCCCTGTATATTTTGAAGTCAGTGATGTCATCTTAGTTCGTTTGAAGTCGGCCATGTCATCGCAGTTCGTTTGAAGTCAGTTATGTCACCTTACTTCGTTTGAAGTCGGCCATGTCATCGCAGTTCGTTTGATGTCAGTTATGTCACCCTTACTTCGTTTGAATGTCGGCTATGTCATCGCAGTTCGTTTGAGTCAGTTATGTCACCTTACTTCGTTTGATGTCGGCCATGTCATCGCAGTTCGTTTGAATGTCAGTTATGTCACCTTACTTCGTTTGAATGTCGGCTATGTCATCGCAGTTCGTTTGATGTCAGTTATGTCACCTTACTTCGTTTGATGTCGGCTATGTCATCGCAGTTCGTTTGAAGTCAGTTATTCACCTTACTTCGTTTGAAGTCGGCCATGTCATCGCAGTTCGTTTGATGTCAGTTATGTCACCTTACTTCGTTTGATGTCGGCTATGTCATCGCAGTTCGTTTGATGTCAGTTATGTCACCTTACTTCGTTTGATGTCGGCATGTCATCGCAGTTCGTTTGATAGTCAGTTATTCACCTTACTTCGTTTTTCGGCCTAAGATGCAACGGCCATCTTTGACTGTCAAAGAAAGTCATTAGTTTAGTTTGAAGTCGGCCATGGCATCGCAGTTCGTTTGATGTCAGTTATGTCACCTTACTTCGTTTGATGTCGGCTATGTCATCGCAGTTCGTTTGAAGTCAGTTATCTCACCTTACTTCGTTTGATGTCGGCTATGTCATCGCAGTTCGTTTGAAGTCAGTTATCTCACCTTACTTCGTTTCCCTCCTTCTGGTCCATCCAAGAGAACCTGGCTCTCACATCTTCCACTGGCACTGTTCAAAAGAAAGTCATTATGTTTAGTGTGTGTTTCATTTGTTTGGTGTACCCTGGCACACCAAACTTTACGTAGGTTGCTCAAGGTCTGATCAGCGTGCTGGGCTGATGCGTAGCTCAGACATCTGCTAAGTCGTAGCCACGAGATCCTCCTTTTCAATTCTCTCGTCTTAGCCATTAACTCACTTCTCCATCAGTTTTAAATCATTCGCAGTCTGTTCTCGAAAACTTAGCAGGTGTAACGTAGCGTATATGGACTAGCCCGCACGCAGTGACACCTCCTCGATGAAACCGAAACCTGCTTTACATGAAGAAGACCAATAGGTCAAAACGCGTTGTGTCTGATTTATAACTTGCTCATCCCGTTCATTTGGCGGTCTACTAACTCATCTCCTGATCTTTAATTCTTGCCTGTAATCACTCTCAAGTGAAACATTAACCCTGAAATTAGTTCTGTAATTTTCCTACGTTTCTTCGAACACGTCACCGTATTATTTATTCGACCTCTTATTATCTAGTACTTCTCTCGTTTTTTCTTTTTGCGATTTCCACTCACCAGTAATCATCAATAATGAGCATCTATTCGTTGTTTAATTAGTACCTTTATTTGAATATCCTTCCCTGCCTCATTGTAATACGCCACTCATTGACTCATTCTTTCCTGTTCATCCATGATTGCTTCTCAATGCATCGCGTTTCACGAACGTGATTTCCGCTTACGCGCACCTCGTCGACGCGCTTTCTGCTAACGCGCGTTTTGCCTAAACATACAGTCATGAACGTAGGTTTCGCCTACGCTCTGCACAGTCTCTAATTACCTTTCTTTCCGTTGAGTTATCGAAAGACAAAACGAACAGGTCTTCGCGAATGAGACCATCTTTCTAACGCGATCGCAGGAAAGGAGGGTCACTTTTGAAGAGCGTGGGCAAAATGCTACAGGCAAAACGTGTGGTATCCTTATTCCGTATGCCTGCGTGTGTGGTGTGTGTGTGTGTGTGTGTGTGTGTGTGTGTGTGTGTGTGTGTGTGTGTGTGTGTGTGTGTGTATGTTATGTATGTGTGTGTGTGTGTGTGTGTGTATGTGTGTGTGTTGTGTGTGTGTGTGTGTGTGTTGTGTGTGTGTGTGTGTGTGCGTGCGCGTGCGTGCGTGCGTGCGTGCGTGCGTGTGTGTGTGTGTGTGTGTGTGTGTGTGTGTGTGTGTGTGTGTGTGTGTGTGTACGACTACTTATCAGTTTCTATTCTATTCATTAATTAATTCTAATCTGTGACTTTATTTATCTGGTAATAAATACTGGCTCTCTCCCCAAGTTGTCCGAAAAGATTACTATGGGAATGCCAAGACGTTGAAGGGAAAGAAGAGGGGAAGAAATGAACTACGATGTCATTACAGGAGGGGAAAAAAGGAAATGGTGCTTTTGACAAGCAAACAGACATACACGCCATCCGGAGTTAATCTAAATTATGGGTAATATTGATTAATGAAAAAAACAAACAAACATTAAAACAGTGAGGAAAGGAATAAAGAAAAAAGACGTCTGTCAATATTGACGCTGAGAGGGGCATAGCTTCCAACATGTGTTGAGTGGTGATTGGGTCCGTTTGGGGCATGCGCAGAAGCTTTCCTCGACCATACACTTTCTCTTCACGCGCGGCTAATCGGATTGAGCGAGTCCATGTCTTCCTCCGTATAGAGCCACTACCACCACCACCCTAACCCTATGCCACCCAACTGCCCCCACTTCCCCATCTTCTCAACCCCCCACCCCCCTCCTCTCCTGTCCCTTATCCCCCTCTCCCCCCACACCACACTTACCTTGTCTATGATTATGAGGGTATATACTGTTGGTCGGTTCCCTCTCTGTCTTCTCAATGGGATGGTGGGCGAGTTAGTGACGGGTTTTTGTTTGTTTGCTTTACATCAGTCCATGGAACATTGAACGCACGCAGTCGCGCGGAAGGGTATTTTGTGTGCGCGTTCGTGTGTGTGTGTGTGTGTGTGTGTGTGTGTGTGTGTGTGTGTGTGTGTGTGTGTGTGTGTGTGTGTGAGAGAGAGAGAGAGAGAGAGAGAGAGAGAGAGTGTGTGTGTGTGTGTGTGTGAGAGAGAGAGAGAGAGAGAGAAAGAGAGAGAGAGAAAGAGAGAGAATTACATACAGATAGACAGACAGAGGAAGAGAGACGGACAGACAGAGAGAATGTGTGTGTGTGTGTGTGTGTGTGTGTGTGTGTGTGTGTGTGTGTGTGTGTGTGTGTGTGTGTGAGAGAGAGAGAGAGAGAGAGAAGAGAGAGAAAGAGAGAGGGAAAGATAATTATATACAGCCAGCCAGAGGAAGGGAGACAGACAGTCAGAGAGAATGTGTGTGTGTGTGTGTGTGTGTGTGTGTGTGTGTGTGTGTGTGTGTGTGTGGTGAGAGAGAGAGAGAGAGAGAGAGAGAGGGAGAGAGAGAGAGAGAGAGAGAGAGAGAGAGAGAGAGAGAGCGTGTTCGTATTTCAAGCGCGCGCACGCGTGCACGGATATCTACCATATGCATGTAGAATGTATGTGAATGAAAATCAACCAAACGGTATATACAGGATCCTCATCAGAGATAAAAAAAAAAACAAAAAAAACTCTTGTCCAGCGCGTCGGAGCTCGTGGCACTGGCGGTGAAAGAAGAAAGGACCTTAAGCTGATTAAGATGTGGGCTGAACACTCGCCGCACTTCTGGTGAGAATCCCAGAGCTTCGTGTTCAAGGACCTCAGTGATTCTTTCATCTGTTTGGTTCCTTCCTTCCTTCCTTTCTTTCTTTCTGAATGCCGTCTTCTCTCCCTGTTTCTACCTGCCCAGCCTCTCTGTACGTTTCAATCATCGGTCGGAGGAGGATTTCGATGATGCTGTTTTATCTGTATCCCCTCTCACTCCCTGCCCTCCCAGCTCTCTCCTTCTCTCTCTGTCTCTGTGTCTGTCTGTCTGTCTCTCTGTCACCTTTAACCTTATAATTTATATACGTATATAAAACAACAAACGTGTGTGAAATAATTGTTCAATAACTCCCATTTCGCGAGGGGAAATGGCCTATACTATGAAGAAAAACAGCTGAATCTCTCTCTCTCAGTGATGACCCTCCCTCCCTCTCTCTCTCTCAATGATGTCCATATCTTCCTCTCTCTCTCTCTCTCTCTCTCTCTCTCTCTCTCTCTCTCTCTCAATGAGCAACATGTTTTATTTCAATGCTCCCTCTATCAAGACCTAAGGAGTAAATTTCTCAAAGAATTCGCCAGTTGTCCCCTTCATTTGCTTCTTAAGGTATCCAGTGCTTCGCACAGACATAGCCTATCAAGGTACATTTTTCATGCCATAAACAGAAGGATCAAGTCAATTCTTTAGTTGATAAATTACTGCGGACAATTACCACTACCTCGGTTTTCCTTAATATGACTGAGTTCATTTGTATTGTAATTTCGTGTACTCTAAACGTATCTGAATAATATATCATCTTTTTACACACAGTTTTTGGGAATTATTATTGCAATGCTTTTTTGTTCTGTTTGCAATACATATATGCTAACTTCTCCCCGTTCCTACCCACTCCCCCCCCCCTTCCCCTTGTACCTTGTATTGTGGCCCAAGGTCGATGTACATTAAAGCTTTCTGAGTTCTGGTTCTCTCTCTCTCTCTCTCTCTCTCTCTCTCTCTCTCTCTTTCTCTCTCTCTCTCTCTCTCAATGATGTCCATCTCAACCCCCATATAAACGTACCGTCCAATTTCTTTCTCTTCTGCAGTTTTTCTTCTTTCCTTCCCCCTACTTCACCCCTCTCTTTCTTCATCCCCTTTCTCTCCTCCCTCCTCTCCCCCCTCCCCATCTCCCCCAAACACCCCTCCCATTGTTTTCTTCTATGCGCGTGCATTGAGCAGTTCAAAAACTAAACCAATCACACACACACACACACACACACACACACACACACACACACACACACACACACACACACACACACATACACACACACACACACACACACACACACACAACAAAAACACTTCCATCCTTTCTCCCCCTCCCCCCCTCCGATCCCCTCTCGCTTATTAAAGTTTAAACGATTGAAAGAAGGCGTTGAGAACTGTTGCTGGGATGTTCTTGTTAAAGACCCTCCACCCCTGTCCCGTCTTCATCCTCTGGACGTTGTTACTTTCAGAACGAACAACACATCATTCAATTCAGTTTTTTCTTTTATTCTGGGCTTTGTAGCAAATCCTAGCGTGCCGTGTGCTAGCAGAAACTACTCCCTCTCTCTCCCCTTTACTCTCCTCCCTCCCCCCCCCCCCCCGACATCGCTTTCTTTTTTTCCTCCCCTTTTTTCTTTTTTTTTTGTTGCCCTCCAACCTCCTTATTACAACGGTTTCTTTTTTCTCTTTTTTCTTTTCTTTCTTTCTCTCTCTCTCTCTCTCTCTCTCTCTCTCTCTCTCTCTCTCTCTCTCTCTCTCTCTCTCCATTTTTTGTTTTTTGCCCACCAACCTCCTTATTACAACTGTTTAATTTTTTTCTCTTTTTTCTTTTTCTTTTTTATAGATTGGGCCTCCATCGTTCTATTTTTTCCCACCTGTTCTTTTTCATTTCTTTCTCCTCCACCTTCCTCCTCTATTGACTATCACGCGCCACGCACATCTTTCGGTTCCATACCAATGGACATTCTAATGCCAGCTTTAGTATTTTGACGTTTGATACACAGCATCTGTTTTTTCTTTCATGTAGTGGTGTATGGTGTGATGACGCTTTCAACTTATGGGGAAAAAACCCACAAACGATAACAACAGCAACAGCTACAGCAAATCAGCTAACCACACACACACACACACACACACACACACACACACACACACACACACACACACACACACATACACACACACACACACACACACACATACACACACAAACACATACACACACGCACCCCCCCCCCCCCTCCCTCCATTCTGAACGGCTCCAGAGTGTGTTCGGGAAGTCCTGACGGGACAATCGAATGCATGATCAGGAACTCGTTTTTCTCTTTCTTGTCGATTTCTTTCTCTCTTTCTTTTTCTGTTCTTTTCCTCCTCCTTCATTTATATTCTTCCAGTTCACCTTCTTTCTTCTCTTTTCTTTTTCTTTTTGTTTTTGTCCTGAGTCTTTTTCAACGCCTCTATTGTTTCCTTCTGCTTCCTGTCTGTGAGCGATATAGGTTCTGAGTCTTTGGACAGTAACTCTCCCCCCCCCCCCCTCCTCTCTGTAGCATTAGAGACCTGTCTCTGTCTCAGCGTCTCCATCCTCCCTACTTCCCTTCCACACACACACACTCTCTCTCTCCCTCCCTCCCCCTCTCTCTTCCCACTCCCTCCCTCTCCCTCTCTCTCCCTATACCCCCCTCTCTCACCCTCCCGCCCTCTCTCTGTAGCATTAAAGCCCTGTCTCTGTGTCAGTGTCCCTATCCTCCCCCCCCCTCTCTCTCTGTAGTACTAAAGGCCCTTCCACCCCCACCCCCACTCTCCTTTCTTAAATATAGAAATCATTCTTCTCTCTCTCTCTCTCTCTCTCTCTCTCTCTCCTGTTATAATAATCATAATAATGATAATTATTTTTATTATTGTCACCATCATCATTATTATTATTATTGTTATTGTCATCATCAATATCATGATCATTACTACTGTTTGTGATTACTATTTCGCGATTTACGTTGTTGTGTAGAATAGCAAAGAGAGATTGGAAGACCAAGCACTGCTACAATCTTTATCCTTGAGTAACAAAGCTTTTTTTTTTTTAAAGTGTTCTCTCTCTCTCTGTCTCTCTCTCTCTGTCTTTCTCTCTCTGTCTCTCTCTGCTTCCTCTCATTGTTTCAATACTTCAGCATTTTGCGTTCACCACACTTCGGCTAGTGTTAGCAGGGTTTCATTCTTTTGTTGTTATCCGAACCAAATGAACATAATCATGGTTTTTCGTTCCGCGAGGGAAAAAATGACACAATTACCAACATTTACATCACAGTCTACATTTCTTCAGTTTTTATTAATATGTCCCCCCCCAACAAAAAAAAAAAAAAAAAAAACAACCAACAACTGAACGTCCCCTTAAAAAACACCACACACACACACACACACACACACACACACACACACACACACACACACACACACACATGTCATTGCTAAAAACTTCACTCGAGTTCCAAATTTACACTATCATTTTGTCCATTCCTCGAAAGACAACAGCAAAAATCAAAAAGTTTTTTTGATACAAGACAAACATTATTTAAACCCTTGCCATCACTGTCGTCATATTACTTACTTGTATCTTCAGCTGTTTGTTTTTTTCTTTCCTTTCAATAATGATATTCGTGGCAGGCAAATTATCTCTGATCTTTCATTGTGATTCACTCAGATCAACATTCTTTAACGCTTATCTTAGAGCACTGCCAATAAAAGACAAAATCAAATTCTTTAGTAATAAGATCAGCGTTTGAGTAATCTAAAAAGAGAAATCATATCAGGGTCGACATACTGAGACAAATGGAATACTGGTCTAGGCAGATACAAACAAAGAAGAAAAAAGGAACGATAACTGTATTTTCAAATCATAAGTAATTCAACATTGCGCACGTCGCATTTTACATTTAATGCAGTCACCGCATTCGCCAAGTCATTGATATAAGCTAAGAAGAAACATCAATAGCAGCAACAATAACAACAAAAATTAAGACCAAACCAAGGGATGAATATATAGTATGCACGTACAGATATCTGACGCACGCACGCACGCACACACACACACACACACACACACACACACACACACACACACACACACACACACACACACACACATTCTACGCCAGATCTCACAAGCGAACGGCTCTACGCTTAGCACTTTACACCAATCCCAACAGCGCTTCGGGTCACAACAGGCACCCGCAAAGTATATTATCCCGGAACTTGCTACCTCGCCTTAGAATCCTCTTTTCTGCCGAAAGATCTTTAACCTGCGAACAAACACGCCAAACACTTGATCTCCGGGAGGGGACCAACACCGGTCCAACTCTCAGGGTCCGGTAAAAACTGAAGGAAAAAAGGGTTCCCTGCACAATCTGAAGAATCGAACCCGCTACCTGTAGCAGTAAATGACCCACTCAGTCACGGCACCCACTGTCTCCGATCTCTGGTTGTCGCTCATGATGTCAGAGGTAGAAGACAGAGGGTCCGGAAAGGGAGGTAATTGAGAGACTGGGGGGCGGGGGAGCACGGGGTAGCGGGGAGGGGGGGGCGTGGAGGAGAAGGAGAGGAGAAGGGTAGAAGGAGAGGAGAAGGGTAGAAGGAGAGGAGAAGGGTAGGAGAGAAGGGTAGAAGGAGAAGAGAAGGGCAGAAGGAGAGGAGAAGGGTAGAAGGAGAGGGGAAGGGTAGAAGGAGAGGAGAAGGGTAGAAGGAGAGGGGAAGGGTAGGAGGAGAGGAGAAGGGTAGAAGGAGAGGAGAAGGGTAGAAGGAGAGGGGAAGGGTAGAAGGAGAGGGGAAGGGTAGAAGGAGAGGAGAAGGTGGGAGACAGGAAGGGTAGGAGAGGGGAAGGGTAGGAGGAGAGGAGAAGGGTAGAAGGAGAGGGGAAGGGTAGGAGAGGGGAAGGGTAGGAGAGGAGAAGGGTAGAAGGAGAGGGGAAGGGTAGGAGAGGAGAAGGGTAGAAGGAGAGGGGAAGGGTAGGAGAGGGGAAGGGTAGAAGGAGAGGGGAAGGGTAGGAGAGGAGAAGGGTAGAAGGAGAGGGGAAGGGTAGAAGGAGAGGGGAAGGGTAGAAGGAGAAGGGTAGAAGGAGAGGAGAAGGGTAGAAGGAGAGGGGAAGGGTAGGAGAGGAGAAGGGTAGAAGGAGAGGAGAAGGGTAGGAGAGGGGAAGGGTAGAAGGAGAGGAGAAGGGTAGAAGGAGAGGGGAAGGGTAGGAGAGGAGAAGGGTAGAAGGAGAGGGGAAGGGTAGGAGAGGAGAAGGGTAGAAGGAGAGGGGAAGGGTAGAAGGAGAGGGGAAGGGTAGAAGGAGAGGGGAAGGGTAGGAGAGGGGAAGGGTAGGAGAGGAGAAGGGTAGAAGGAGAGGGGAAGGGTAGGAGAGGAGAAGGGTAGAAGGAGAGGGGAAGGGTAGGAGAGAGGAAGGGTAGAAGGAGAGGGGAAGGGTAGGAGAGGAGAAGGGTAGAAGGAGAGGGGTAGAAGGAGAGGGGAAGGGTAGAAGAGAGGGGTAGAAGGAGAGGGGAAGGGTAGAAGGAGAGGGGAAGGGTAGGAGAGGAGAAGGGTAGAAGGAGAGGGGAAGGGTAGAAGGAGAGGGGAAGGGTAGAAGGAGAGAGTTGAGGGCTGCATGAAAAAAGAGGGGTGTTAAAGAAGGATAAAGAAGAACTTGAAACAAGCAGCAATAGGGTGAAGAAAGGACGAAATGAATTCATGTTCGATCCCCAAATAGGAACACATTTGTCACGATAGAAACGAACGGTAAAATAAATAAATACATAAATTGATAAATACATAAGTAAATAAATATACAAAGAAACAACCATATTAGAAATGAATAAATCAATCAATGAATAAATAAACAAATAAATGAATAAATAATTAAATAAACACACAAACAAATTACAAAGAAGGGTTTATTTTATACACAATACGAAACAGACATGGACATTTTCGACAGATCTGTCTTTTCTCCAAACGTCACAAACTAAAGACAGAGACAACGCACCAAACAACACCGAGGCAGTGAGCATATAAGAATCCTGGCATGGTGAGAAAAAAGAAAAACAAATTATCGCAAAAACATGCCTGAGAATCTTTCTGATGCCGACTACCATCAGCGTTACGGTGAACTTTAAGTGTATTCCTGCATGTTCTTTCGTATTTCAGTACCACTCCGGTCTGTACCATTCTCCCAATACATTTGTGTTGGTAGGACGATCAGATTGATCCTTGTTTACTGCATGTCCTTCGAACCATCGAAACGTAAACTGTATCTTGTGGAGAAACCAGGCCACGGGTCAAAAAAATAAGCGACAGGCTGTTAATAGGCAGATCTGGATCCGTTGACACAGAAGAGCGCTGAACCCCAAAATGACAACGTTCATGATCATGATTCAAGGTTGCTAGAATACCACAGACACAATCAGCACTTTGTGAATCCTAACATGAAACCACTTCGAGAGCAACCCAAACATGATCTCATTGTTCAAAATGGCATAATTTTGATCGAAAGTAGTGCTGAATTTTGAACTTCACACGAATTCTACCGAAACTCTAAGAACTCAGAAAGCGTCTTGGTGTTGGATTCATTAGGATCCGTTAGCTTTGAATAGAACGGATTTCAATATTAGGGATTCCTTGGGATCCGTCAGTTTTGAGTAGAACTGATTTCAGTATTAAGGGTTTGATTAGGATTCATCAACTTTCAATAGAACTGATTTAAATGTAAGGATTTTGTTAGGATCTGCTAGCTCTGAATAGAACTGATTTAAATGTAAGGATTTTGTTAGGATCTGCTAGCTTTGAACAGAACTGATTTAAATGTAAGGATTTTGCTAGGATCTGCTAGCTTTGAATAGAACTGATTTATAAATATGGATTTTGCTAGGATCTATCAGCTTTGAACAGACCTGATTTAAAGATAAGGATTTCATTAGAAATCTGCCAGCTTCGAACAGAACTGATGTATTAACGATGTACGGGCTGGCTTAATAAGTGGTACAAGTTGGACACTGTGGTCAAGTGAAATGCGGAAAATGGTACAGTTCTAGTCAGGCTAACGAACCAAACCACGAGACAATCAGATTCCTATTTTTACTCGAGGACTCCAAAGCACAGTTTAGCGTAAAAACTATAAAAAGCTACCAGTTTTTACCAACACTCAATGTCTCTAAAGCATACAGTTTAGCATACAGAAAAAGTATGTCTCATTCTCTCTCTTAGATCTTGAATTTTTTAAGAAATGCAAAGTTTAGAAACGCTACATGTAAAGACACCGGAGATACTAGTCTGGATTTATTGCGTAGTACATGCATACATGCACAAATACAAAAAGTAGCCTAAAGGTCTACGTAAAGAGAACATTGTCAGATTCGAAAAACAAAACAAAACAACAACAACAAAAAAAAACACACCCTCTTTCCCCTCCCCCCCCCCCTCCCCCGCCAAAAGAGACCAAGTCACCATCCCTTCATCCACCTAAACAAAATCATCTCACACCAAACAGCTGAACGTTTTGTGGTTCCTAAGAAACGCTCTGACTAATTCAAACAAGTTAGTTTTAAAGTGAGGTGACTGCAGGCGAAAATTAAACCAAATTTTAAAATCAATTTAAAAGTAAATCCACCAGTTAACATGGGCAAACAAATTACAAGACAGAACACAACGCGTTTCGTCCTCTTAGGCTTTCTTCAGGCAAGATAAACAACATTTGAAAACAAAGAACGATCAATCACTTATCTTCTAAAATTCGGCGCAAGATGGGCGTTGAATGAAAACGAGGCCGTTGGGAAATGTTAATGCCAGTTACAATGGCAATGATTATAGTAATTATAATAGTAGCAACAGTGATAAGAATCATAATGATGATGATAAAAATAGTAAAGAGAAGATTTACTTAAAATTCCTTTTAAAATCCATTCAAACCACCCAATCGCCCATATGAACGCGCCGTAGTGATCGTTTCAGATTGTATTTCATTGTTTATGCTTTTCTTTTTTTTCTTTTTTTTTTGGCGAACGTTCCGAACAACACATCAGCTTGAAATCAGCTTTCTAGCCCATCAAATGATTGTTGTTTCCATGAAAACGACATCAAAATTGATCAGGTTGGGAAAAAAAAGACCCCCCCCCCCAAAAAAAAAAAAAAAAAAAAAAAAAAGATAAAGGAAGAGAGAGAATCGGTGGATACATTAGAAAGTCATTAAATGGAAAACAAGAAGAAAAAGAACAAGAAGAAGCAGAAATAGCGTTTTAAAGAGTTCGCATTCCCTACTCGAATAAAAGCCCCTGGCGTATGCACGACCATGTTTCTCTGAGAGCCTTCTTTGAACCGGGCTAGGGCACTGAAGCGTTGAGCTGTTGCGTTAGCACAGAGAGAGAGAGAGAGAGAGAGAGAGAGAGAGAGAGAGAGAGAGAGAGAGAGAGAGAGAGAGAGAGAGAGAGAGAGAGAGAACATATGCAAGGCTCGTTGTATTGTTAGATCTTAATTACACATAAAGGTCGCTTGAATTCTCCCCCCCCCTCTCTCTCTCTCTCTCTCTCTGTATGTCTCTGCCTGCCTGTCGTCTGTCTGCCTGCCTGCCTGCCTGCCAGTCTGTCTGTCTGTCTGTCTGTCTGTCTGTCTGTCTGTCCGTCTCTCTCTCTCCTCTCTCTCTCTCTCTCTCCTCTCTCCTCCCCCCCCCCTTCTCACGGATGGCTATTCGTTTTTAACCAGCAAAGAAGTATTCCTTACTATCATTATCTATTGTCGAAATCATATAGCGGTGATGATAGTGCTGGAGTATTTTTTCTTCACACTTTTACCGATTCTCCGAATCAGCAGGAACTCACTGGTTTGAAAAACTTCATATGGCGCGCGGCGCCCCCCCCCCCCCCCCCCCCATTCCCCGCTTCACTTTCTCTCATTTTTTTTCTATGGCTCATTGCGGTCGGCTTGGCTATAACAACCTCTGTCTGTCTGTCTGTATCTCGCTCTCTCAAGCTCATGAAACGGGTTACAAAGACAATTCTAAAGGGATTATGAACAGGTCGTGAATTCATTTGTCGTTGAGTGCTGTCCATGATGAAAGGAACAGCCATTACTTTGCCTGCTGGAATGATCTTAGTCATCTGTTTTGTAAAAAACAACAATAAAAACATATACTACTACTGCTGCTGTTACTACTACTACTGCTACTGTTAATTATTATCATCATTACTATTAATATTATTATTGTTACTAATTATTACTATCATCATCATCATCATCATCATCAAACATCATCATCATCATCATCGTCACCAGCATCATTTCTCTCTTTTTTTCATTTTTGTTTTTTTGTTTTTGTTTTAAAGAAGACTGACATTCCACTCAAACTCTACAGCATCACCTTAGTCATTCTCATTGTGTCATCATCACAACAAATCCCAATCCTGCAGCTTCTCATCACGCCCTGTTCTCGACAGTGACCTCAGCATCAAGGTCCTCCTCAAGTCCACGCCCGTGTCCCTTGGCGTCAAAAGCCGTGGCCACCAACTGTAAGTCCACGCCCGTGTCCACTGGCGTCAAAAGCCGTGGCCACCAACTGTAAGTCCACGCCCGTGTCCACTGGCGTCAAAAGCCGTGGCCACCAACTGTAAGTCCACGCCCGTGTCCACTGGCGTCAAAAGCCGTGGCCACCAACTGTAAGTCCACGCCCGTGTCCACTGGCGTCAAAAGCCGTGGCCACCAACTGTAAGTCCACGCCCGTGTCCATTGGCGTCAAAAGCCGTGGCCACAACTGTAAGTCCACGCCCGTGTCCATTGGCGTCAAAAGCCGTGGCCACCAACTATAAGTCCACGGAGACTGTCGTTGGACGGACGCGGTGGTGGCGCCCTCTACAGGGAGACGTGCTCACATCCGTGAGTTCCGCGACCACGCAGCTACTGGCGTCGGTAGAGAGTGATGCCCTGCGTATGTTGCATCAGAGCAGGCGCCGCTGAACACCCCCCCCCCCCCCCTCCGAACTGACGGGGCAGCAGTGTAGTGTCTCCTCTGGTGGGTTGCCTCATAACGACTGGGTATCGACTGCTCCCTTTAAAGTGTCCACGGTTGTGTGCGGAGTGGAGAGATTGGACGACGCGAGTGTAATGTCAATAACGTCCAAACTCTCTTAGTTGCTGGACTAGGTATGTTTTAGTCTCATTCTTTCATTCGTTCGTTCATTTCGTATGTGCGTCTAGATTTCATGCTTTGAGAACGGTTGCATGCGTGTGTGTGTGTGTGTGTGTGTGTGTGTGTGTGTGTGTGTGTGTGTATATATGTGTGTGTGTGTGTGTGTGTGTGTGTGTGTGTGTGTGTGTGTGTGTGTGTGTGTGTGTGTTTTGAATGTGTGTGTGTTTTGAATGTGTGTGTGTTTTGAATGTGTGTGTACGTGTGTTGACTGCGTGCGCGCAAAGAAAAAAGAACGAAAGAAAGAATGAAAGAAAAAGAAAAGAAAGAAAGAAAGACTAAGAAAAGAAATGGAAAGAAAGAAAGACTAAGAAAGAAAGAAAGAAGAATAATTGTGCTGGTATAGCGACCAGGTCAGATGATTTGAGGATTTGCTCTCCCAGATGGGACAGACAAGGCAGCAGCTTGCCCGCTGCCTATCGTTCCCGCTTCCAGCCGTAATGCCACCAGATGTCTGTGAACTGTTGTGATTGATTTCATCGATTTCTTGCTACCACACGTCCCCTCTCTTTCTCTCTTTTGATCCCATCCTCTCACTCACACACACACACACACACACACACACACACACACACACACACACACACACACACACACACACATACACACACACATACTCTCTCTCTCTCTCTCTCCCTCCCTCTCTCTGAAATTTCTATTACTTTTTTTCTATACTTCTCTTTGTCACAAGTCGTCAGAGCGAAATGTTTGATTGATTCCTTGTCTGTGGCTTTTTGGAAGTAGGCTTACATACTCTCTCTCTCTCTCTAATTCTCTCTCTCTCTTTCTTTCTTTTTTTCACTCCTCTCTCTCTCTTACATTGTCTGTAACTTTCTCCCTCTCCCCACCTTCTCTCCCTCTCTTTGTGCATGTGTGGATCTCACTCTCTCTCTCTCTCTCTCTCTCTCTCTCTCTCTCTCTCTCTCTCTTCCTGTCTTTGTCTCTCCGTCTGTCTGTCTGTCTCTTTCAAGCGCGCGTACGCGAGCGTGTGCGTGGTGTGTGTGTGTGTGTGTGTGTGTGTGTGTGTGTGTGTGTGTGTGTGTGTGTGTGTGTGTGTGTGTGTGGCGTGCGCTTGAAAAGAGAGAGAGAGAGAGAGAGAGAAGAGAGAGAGAGAGAGAGAGAGAGAGAGAGAGAGAAAGAAAACAAATGACAAAATGGCGACTCCTGGTTCTGACAGAACTAGGACGAAGAAAATCGGTTCCAAAATACAGATTCCTGTATAGAACGCAATACAAGGTTT
>CM065734.1:47835696-47838196 GCA_033310375.1 Conus canariensis
GTTAATGAGGGAGGGAAGGGGATGGAAGATAAATGGGTGATAAGGTATGATTGGGAGGGGGGGGGTGAGAGAGAGAAAAAAAAAAAAAGGGAGGAGGGTAATGTGTGTGTGTGGGGGGGGGGGGGGGGAGGAAGGGGGGCAAGAGAAGGAGAGCTCATATCTCTTCATCCACTATGGGGTGGGGGGTGGGGGTGGGAGGTTGGGAGGTTCATATTAATTGTGTTGTTTAAAAAAGTAAACAATGCTGTGGGATGATGTTCACTGTAACAGGTGAAATAATGTGTTGGCATCAATATGCTGCTGTTTGTTGAGAGAAGATAGCAGTGATCAATGAAAAACAGGGTATCATGTGTTGCACACACACACACACACACACACACACACACACACACACACACACACACACACACACACACACACACACACACAAAGGGGGGGGGGGAACACATGTAAACAATGTTCTAGGTGAGTTAAGATCGTGTGATCATAGTGAGACTAACTGTGGAAAATTTTTTACACACCACACACACACACACACACAAAGAGGGGTAAAAATTATTATCATTAATCAGTCACTGATGGGTGATGATCATATGAGATCAACGGTAGTGTAGGAAGAGATTCTTCTCCGTTCCCTTAGGCAGGAATGGTGGAGGTACTGGCAAGGGCTTCTGTATGGTGAAGGCCCTCCAGTGGTCAATAAGGTTTTGCATTCATCAGTGTGTTGGCAGGCCAGGATTCTTCTTTTGGTGTTGTTGGGACTGTTCCACCGTCATTGGGGCTGCATGGATTAATTGCAGACCGCCAGGGTGGAGTATTGCAGAGATGTTATGTCATAGTCTGGAGTGCCCGGTTCTCAGTATCACAATGATGGTCTTCTTCGTTTACTTAGGTCGGAATCCTGGAGGTAGTGACGGAGGCTGCTGTATGGTGAAGACCCTCCAGTGGTCAGTATGGTTTTGCACTCATTGGTGAGTTGGCAGGCCAGGTTTCCACTTTGGGCCAAGCTGGGAATGCTCCGCTGTCTCTGGGGCTGCACTGCATTGATGGTTTGAAAGACTCACAGGTGTGGAGTATAGTGGACCTGTCATGTTGAGGTCAGGGGAGCCTTATCCTCAGTCCAACAATGTTCACTTGGTCTGATTTGGGCGTCCGGTAGTATGCATCCCTCTTGTTGAAGTCTGGGTGCTGCTCAAGTCATCTTCCTATTTGTCTCCTTGGAAATATTTTAGATTTATTCCAAGGAGACTACCTTTTACAGTTGGGGTTGCTGTCCTTCCTTTGTCAGTTGGTCAGCTTCTTCATTTCCATATAGTGCAGTGTGAAGGTATTCACTGGATGGGAGTATTGTCAGTGACTGATAATGGTAATAATTTTAAATCAGTAGTACCAAGGTGGTGACCATTGTTATACAAGTGGAAAAATGCAGTGGTGATGGTGCAATGGTGCAAGGTGGGGGGGCATAGGAAAATACCAATGACCTGTGGGTGATGCTCACTGGCATGGGTGAGATCAGTGGTACTGTAGGATGATAGTCACTGAGGTAAGTGGAATAATAAGGTGGCATTGGTATAATATTGCAGGTTGAGAAAGTGGGTGGAGGGGGGTTGGGGTAGATGACTGGTGGGTGATGGTCATGTTTCATTGGAGATACTGTAGGATGATGATAATTGTTGGTATAAGTGGGATGATGTTGTGGCATGGTGTAAAGTGCCGGTGGGGGAATGGGGGCAGGTGTTTAAAGATGGGTGGATGATGATGATGGTAAAGGTGTAGGTATGGTCATAGTGGTGTAGGATGATGGTCATTTTTGTAAAAGGAGTAGGAGAGTGCATTAGTAAGTGTGATAATGCCAGTGGTGGAGTAAAGGAAATGGTTATAAAGACTGATGGATGTTGATAGCTGTGATGAGATCTACAGTACTGTAGGGGGGTGGCAGTCGTTATAAGTGAAATAATGTCATGGCATTGATGTAGTAATGCCAGTTGGAAAAAAAAAAAAAAAAAAAAAAAGGGATGAAGAATAATGGATAATTGGTCATTGTCTTGAGTGGGGTAAACAGTGCTATAGGATGTTGTTCATTGCCATAAGTGAAATAGCATGATGGCATTGGCATGATAATGCCAGTTGAGTTTAAAAAAAAAAAAAAAAAAAAAAAAAAAAAACCAGAACAACCACCACCACCACCAACAACAACAGCAACTTTGGGGGGGGGGGGGGGGGGGGGCAATGATAAATGACTCGGTTGGTGGTAAAGGTTGTATCTATAGATGAAATTATATCTTATGAATGGTGGTAATAATGTAATGATGATGGTGGTCATATATGGGAATGTGGGGGGGGGGGGGGGAAGGGGACACACACAAAACACACACACACACACACACACACACACACACACACACACACACACACACACCCACCGACAACACATGTACATGCATCCAAGCATACCTGTATGTCTAGGGGTGATCATGAGATACAAGATACAATGGGGACA
>CM065734.1:47845696-47853196 GCA_033310375.1 Conus canariensis
GAGAGAGAGAGAGAGAGAGAGAGAGAGAGAGAGAGAGAGAGAGAGAGAGAAGACGGAAGGAGAGAGAGAGAGAGAGAGAGAGGAGAGAGAGAGAGGAGAAGAAGAAGACAGACAGACAGACAGACAGACAGACAGACTAACAGACAAACAGACATTCAGACAGACAGACAGACCTCCACAATACACGCACAAACGGACGAAACAGTCCCAGAAAGACCAAAAAACCCACCGTCACGAGATCCCGTACCGCGCTCCGAATCGGATTTTCCCGAACGCATTCACTTCCCTACTACACTAACACAATCAATGAACCCATAAATATCTCATATTCATCTGCTGTCATTGCACCTTTCGCTCTGCAAATTTCCAAGCATGGAAGAGAAGAGATTTTTCCAGAAGTGATCGTAGGCCTGGGTGTTTAGTGGAGAGGAGAGAGAGAGAGAGAGAGAGAGAGAGAGAGAGAGAGAGAGAGAGAGAGAGAGAGAGAGAGAGAGAGAGAGAGTAAGAGGCACCTTTTTGATCTTGAAAATAGTCAAACGAACTCACGGGAAACACACACACACACACACACACACACACACACACACACACACACACACACACATACACACACACACACACACACACACACACACACACACACACACACACACACACACACACACAGAGAAACGTACAGGAAACTCGGTTTAACTGGCATTAAAGGAAATCCCAAATGAGGAAGAGAACAGTAAACAGTAAATAATAAACAAGTAGGGTAACTTTTGTTTCTAATAACGTTCTGACATCCCCCCTCCCCTCCTCTCAGTCCCCCTTCTCAATCCACCCTGCCACCAATAGGACTAATGATCTCTGATTAGTAGAGAATTCCCTCGGAGATTTTACTCTCCTGCAAACAGGAGGGTTAGGAGGCGTGTGTGAGAGTGTGTGTGTGTGTGTGTGTGTGTGTGTGTGTGTGTGTGTGTGTGTGTGTGTGTGTGTGTACCTCTATGTAACAATACATCATGTTTTTATGTATGTATGTATTTATGGTGTAGGGTGTACGGCGCATGGAGCTTTTGTCTCTGGAAACGGTGACAATACGCAAGCACGCCTTTCTTTTCATAGGTGGACACATTCCCTCTATTGCGTTGCACACGACTGATCACAGTCAGTTTTGGAGTGTCGGTGGCTACATTCAAACGATGCACGTTAAGAGATGCGTGAAGGCGTGAACCAGCAAATCAAGGGATACGTAAATGTGTGAACCTGCAGGTGAAGAGATACGTGACCGTGTGAAGCAGCAAGTGAAGAGATACGTGACCGTGTGAAGCAGCAAGTGAAGAGATACGTGACCGTGTGAAGCAGAAGTTAAGAGATACGTGACCGTGTGAAGCAGCAAGTTAAGAGATACGTGACCGTGTGAAGCAGCGAGTTAAGAGATACGTGACTGTGTGAAGCAGCGAGTTAAAGATACGTGACTGTGTGAACCAGGAAGTTAAGAGATACGTGACCGTGTGAAGCAGCAGTTAAGAGATACGTGACCGTGGGAAGCAGCGAGTTAAGAGATACGTGACCGTGCGAAGCAGCGAGTTAAGAGATACGTGACCGTGTGAACCAGCAAGTTAAGAGATACGTGACCGTGTGAAGCAGCGAGTTAAGAGATACGTGACCGTGTGAAGCAGCGAGTTAAGAGATACGTGACTGTGTGAACCAGGAAGTTAAGAGATACGTGACCGTGTGAAGCAGCGAGTTAAGAGATACGTGACCGTGTGAAGCAGCAAGTTAAGAGATACGTGACCGTGTGAAGCAGCGAGTTAAGAGATACGTGACCGTGTGAAGCAGCGAGTTAAGAGATATGTGACTGTGTGAACCAGGAAGTTAAGAGATACGTGACCGTGTGAAGCAGCGAGTTAAGGAGTGACGGGGATCACGGTAAGTACGTGACCGTGTGAAGCAGCGAGTTAAGAGATATGTGACTGTGTGAAGCAGCAAGTTAAGAGATACGTGACTGTGTGAAGCAGCAAGTTAAGAGATACGTGACTGTGTGAAGCAGCAAGTTAAGAGACACGTGACCGTGTGATCCAGGAAGTTGAGAGATACGTGACTGTGTGATCCAGGAAGTTGAGAGATACGTGACTGTGTGAACCAGAAAATTAAGATACGTGACCGTGTGAAGCAGCAGGTTAAGAGGTACGTGACCGTGTGAAGCAGCAGGTTAAGAGATACGTGACTGTGTGAACCAGAAAATTAAGAGATACGTGACCGTGTGAAGCAGCAAGTTAAGAGATACGTGACTGTGTGAAGCAGCAGGTTAAGAGATACGTGACCGTGTGAAGCAGCAAGTTAAGAGATACGTGACCGTGTGAAGCAGCAGGTTAAGAGATACGTGACCGTGTGAAGCAGCAGGTTAAGAGATACGTGACTGTGTGAAGCAGCAAGTTAAGAGATACGTGACCGTGTGAAGCAGCAAGTTAAGAGATACGTGACTGTGTGAAGCAGCAGGTTAAGAGATACGTGACTGTGTGAAGCAGCAAGTTAAGAGATACGTGACTGTGTGAACCAGAAAATTAATATACGTGACGTGTGAAGCAGCAGGTTAAGGGATACGTGACTGTGTGAAGCAGCAAGTTAAGAGATACGTGACTGTGTGAAGCAGCAGGTTAAGGGATACGTGACTGTGTGAAGCAGCAAGTTAAGAGATACGTAACTGTGTGAAGCAGCAGGTTAAGGGATACGTGACTGTGTGAACCATCAAGTTAAAGAATACGTGACTGTATGAACCAGCAAGTTAAAGAATACGTGACTGTATGAACCAGCAAGCTAAAGAATACGTGACTGTATGAACCATCAAGTTAAAGAATACGTGATTGTATGAACCAGCAAGTCAAGAGATGTGTGACTGTACGAACCAGCAAGTTAAGAGATACTTGAATACGTGAACCAGCAAGTCAAGAGATGCGTGAATGTGTGATAAACCAGTCCAAATCACGCGTGCCTTGAGTGAGCCACGCCAATAACGGCTCAACAACATGCGTGTGAAAGAACCAATTCAATGGTTCCCCCTTCGGCTCCACACGGTCTCCGTACTTTAATCAAATAACCTCCTCAGTGCCGCGCCTTGACGGAGAATCGATCTAATAATAATCCTTCAAGCGCCGTGTCTGGGGTGAGTTAATCTGATCACCCGCCACTACTGTGTCTGGAGAACTGTCTTAGACAACTTCATCAACGACCAGCCTTTCCGCGGGCACACCTGGGTCAGTGAGTTCCACAGCAACTCACTCTGATTTCACTGTTCTGCCTCTGTCCTGTTGGGGGCTCCTTTCCTCTTCACCTCTGCCTCAGCGCCTCTTCTACAACCGTTTCTGGGTTGTCCTCTCTTCCTTCTCCACCCCCCCCCACCCCCCCCCCCCCCCCCCGGTGGGTTCTGGGTCAGGGTCTGACGGGTGGTGTTGGATGCTAGGTACCTGGGAATGTGTCTTATCCAGCCCCACTTCCTCCTCTGGATCTGTGTGTAGTCACTGACCCCTGAGTCACTGACCCCTGTCCCCGCCCTTTGCCACCACTGCTCCTTGCTGGCTTTGCCTGGACACTGGATGTTCGAAATATTGCTGAAGTGAAATCATAGGTCAGATGGACAATAGTTGGTTGCAAAAGTGAGGTGACTGCAGGCAGAAATCTATACAAATCTGTAAAAGTTTTTGAAAAAATAACTTCACCAAACAACATGGACAAACGAATCACGAGAGAAAACACGACGCGTTTCGACCTCTTAGGTCTTCTTCAGGCAAGATAAACAACGCTCAGGACAACGAAAATGAAGTACGAGCAATCACTTATCTTTGTCAAATTCAGATGAAAAATGTTTTTCTTCTTTAATGAACTAAAAAACAAAATCCCAAATATCAGGTGGGACACCTCTGAGCAGGATTTTCATGGAGTCTGCCGTGTATTACGTTTTACGTTAATTCAGTCCTGCAAACGGAACAAAACTGTTTTTTCTTTACGGCTACCTGTGGCACATTGTAAACACTCCTTCGGGTTTGGACGGGTTTGGAAGAGTTTGTTGTCCGTCTGCGAGTTCCATTCCTCTTGATAGAGGTCTTTGACAAAAGCCCGAGCTTTGGGTTTCAGATCAGTGTGAGGGACAGACAACCTGCTCAACTCTTTCTTTGTAACATTCTTGGCACGTTGACCAACCACTTCAGTCCTTCGAATGCCCACATGACCGGGAACCCAAGCAGAATCATGCTGTTTCCCCATCCGATTCAGAGATGTGTACAGTTCAAACAATTTCAACAGTAGCAGGAGAACTGAACTTAATAATGAACAATGTAGAGAGTGACAAGGCTCAGATTAAACGCTCAGATTATCAGAATTTTGAAAAGCACACAATCTCTGACATCACAACACGAACGTCGAGCACTACACAACCACAAGACACCGAAAGTCTCCACGGGTACCCAGCTCACACCACATGGAATTAGCGTCACACTGGATACCAGTCATAAGGGAGTTTACAGAATACGGCGAATCAGGAAGCCCAACCAACATATCTATTACAGAAAGAGACAGTGAAAAGCTCACACACATGAAAAGCGTCACCTGATACAGTCATAAGATACAGAATACGGCGAATCAGAACCAACCAACAATCTATTACGAAAGAACAGCTGAAAAAAGCTCACACCACAAATGCTTATCATAAAAATGAAAGAGACAGACGAAAAACAAAGTTTAAACGAGACAGACGAAAAACAAAGTTTAAACAATCTCGTCCCTGATTCAGCTTCTCTGCAATCAGAATCCACCCAATCTCCAACACAAAGAAGATTAATGTCGTCTTTAAGAGCGAAAAGTCGAAAAAGGAAATCCTTCCCAATTACATTCAGCCCTCATTTTATTTCGCCGCTCCAGACAGAGCAAAAACCTTTGATTGGTGGATTAAGCCGTGGAAATCCTCCCCGTCCATTGGCTGAAGACAATATCTGCACGCCGAATCCATGATGGATCGATGCGGCACCCTCCGCTTTCTCTCAAGTTCCAGGAATATCAAGGGGAGCTTGACCTCAGCACTAATTGCCTGACCAATCGGCAGGGGATCTGGCCACGGGAGGGTAATGTGTGAGGGAGGGAGGGAAGGAAAGCAGGGAGGATTGTCTCTCCATCCCGCTGTCTTCATTATCGAGTCTTTGAAGTGGCTGAGCGGTAACAAAGATGAGGATGGAACAGGATTAGCGCCTTCGCCTTTTTGCTGGCTGGAGTCCATGCAACACTGAAGGCAGTCACACTCTTGCTGACGGCTTGCGCTGCGTACGGTGGCGTCCGCCCACTTCCGCGTGTCAATGTCGCTTGAGCACAAGGGTTCACGCCGAGGTAGAAGCTGCGTGCAGATGGTAGGCCTCCCTTGCAGAACAGCAGACAAGAAGAAGACGGCATACATAGTAACCTGTGAGGGCAGCCAGCCAACTGAACAGTTCTCTCGCCAGGAAGTGGTTAGCTACCAACGCGGGTAAACGAGGACCCCGACAAAGGCGAGAAGATGGAAAACGAGCCGAGATGGAATTATAACCCCCACTGCTTATGAATGAATGAATCTTCTGTTTGATAAAGTGCGTTCACCATAATTAATGCCATTACATGGACCACTCTGCTTCTTTGATGGTCACGACTGAACACGTCTGCACGCACTGCTCCCTGATATACTGATCATTTCCTTCTGGCTTAGGACAATATCCCTTCCCTTTATCTGTGTGTCTTGTCGGTCTGTATCGGTCTTTGTTCCTCTGTGTCTTTGAAGACATGCACATCACAAAACGGTCTTTGTTTCTGTGTGCCTTTGAAGACATGCTCATCACAAGACACAACTGCCTGATATGTGAACTAGACGCAACTTTGATCTCAGAACACACAATACAGACACGTCTAATGAGATTCCATTCAGCTTCATCTCTCCGTAAGGATCATTTATGGAAAATAATCTACTCAATAACTTCATCATCTGCTCTACGTAGGCAAAAGAAACCCGGATATCAAGATCCAAATCTATAATTGTTCAGGCAATGCCGCAATGTTCAGAAGAGAAACCTGGAGGAAACGTTTTTGAAAGCTTGATATGGAGTTAATATCATTGTAATAACAGAACATATCAAATCAATCCTGTATGACACGGCGCTGTTTATTAAAGGCGAATGTCTCCTCTTGAAAATGCCACACGGACATGAACAAAATTAGCTCAATAAGCAGGACAATGAAACGCCTATTCTCCAAATTGCTACAACGCCCATGATCATACGTCACAACGACGGCTTATCTATGCATATTACTCGGGTACAGTTCCATAATTAAAGAATCTTTACCACGGAAAGAAAGGAAAAGTATGAGGAAGGGAGTGGCGTGTGTGTGTGTGTGTGTGGTGGGGGGGGGGGGGTAAGTTCCACAATAACCATGTCGTCCCTTCACCTACTTCATCTCACCTGTGAACTGCACACACAAAACCCTGACGTCACAACGCGAGCCACGAACGAGGCACAAACCAGCGGAGACTGAAACTCTCCAACGGCTGGGCAGCCAGATAACTCGCTGGGGAAACTCACCGCACGTACAACCCGTGACGGATCGATGTGACGTCGTTCAGTTTCTTCTCAGGGTCCGGGGGATATCAAGAGAAAGCTTGACCTCAGCGCTAATCACCCAACCACAGGGCAGGGAGAGGAAGGGAGCGAGGGGGGGGGGGGGGGGGGAGGAGGGTCTGGAATCATGCTGATGAGAGAGGGGGATGTGGGGGGGGGGGAGTGGAAAGGAGGGGGAGTTTCCTTATACCTTGCTGCGTTCATTAGTGCGTCTTTGAAGAGCTCGGTTGGTAGCTGATAGAACGGCACAGGGACCCTGCCTGCCTGGCTAATTGATGTCTTGTTCTTTCCTTCTGGCTTAGGGACGATTCCTCGGTCTGCTCTGGTCGGTGTCTCTCTTCTGTCTGTCTGTGTGAGTTATTCCCATAGCTGTGAGAGAAGACATCTGGACGCTTTTCAAAGAATCACTGCGTTTCTGTTGTTCTGTCTCTGTGTCTGTCTCTCCTCTCTCTCTGTTTCTGCCTGTCTCTCTTTCTCTCCTTCCCTCCGTCTCTCTCTTCTCTCTCTCTCTCTCTCTCTCTCCCCCCCCCGTCTCTGTTTCTTTCTCTGTCTCTACATCTCTGTCTGTCTGTCTCTTTCATTCTTTCTTTCTCTCCCCCCCCCCCCCCCTTTTCTCTTTCTTCATGGTTTTAGTTGTACAGATCCTTCCTTCCCTTGCGTCCATCACGTTTTCAAGTAAGTCTGTCTTCTGTTATCAATGAAAGTAAGTCTGTCTTCTGTCGTCAATAAAGTAAGCTGTCTCTGTCGTCAATGAAAGTAAGTCTGTCTTCTGTCGTCAATGAAATGATAATGTTACAAGGAATCTTGCTTTATATCTGTACATGTCATTTACAAGGAGGAGTGATATGACCTAAGTAAATGCACATGTTGAACATGTTTATATTTC
>CM065734.1:47860696-47863196 GCA_033310375.1 Conus canariensis
AACAAAAACAAACAAACAAACAACAACAACAACAACAACAAAAAACCTTTGGTGGAACATCTCTTCACATGGTTGTTCATAGAATCACGGTAAATTGTCGTCTGTGACATCATGTAAGGTCCCAGCACTCTGTGAGCACATGTTTTACAGTGAGTAGTGCTACATCACATGGCAGGGCACTGCTGAATTCTCCCCTGAAAAATAGAGATCAACTTACTTGCCTGTGTGTAGTTGATAAAAAAAAAAACCAACCTGTTTCTTCGAGACGGTCGTCAGTGGCAGACGCTAAAAACATTTGACGGTTTGGACGGATTGAAAAATAAAAAGAAAAAGAAAGATTTGGGCAATTTTGAAAACACCTAAAGATTTGTTTCAAAGTGAGGTGACTGCAATCGGAAATTGAAACAATTCCTAAAAAAAAAAAATAAATAAAATAAAATTGTGAGCGAGTCCGTCAAACAAGGCAAAACACGACGCGTGTCGACCTCTTAGGTCTTCATCAGGAAAGATAACTAACGTTCAGGACAATGAAAAACGAAGAACGAGCTAGCAATCACTTATCTTCTCACTCACCTTCTCCTTTTTCGTTTTCATTGTCCTGAATGTTGTTTCTCTTGCCTGAAGAAGACTAAGAGGTCGAAACGCGTCGTGTTTTGTCTTGTCTTTCGTTTGTCCCCGTTTGTTCGGCGGACTCACTAACAATTTTTCTTTAAAACCTAAAGGTTTGGACGGATTGGACAGAATTTGTTGTCCGTCTGCCTGTGTCACCAACCCTCTGCGAGAGGTCTCTGACGTGAGTCAGAACCTTTCGGTTTGATGATCGGTGTGAGGGACAGGAACTCTGACCAGTTCTTTATTTCTGGTATTCTGGGCAAGTTGATGACGAGCCATCTCTTTGCCTCGAGTATCGACATAGCCTGGAACGCAAGCGAAAACTATGCTGTGACCGTCGGATATCAGAGTGGTTTACAGAGAGATAAAATTAGTATCAGGAGCTGAGGATGCTCGCGGTCATCACCCTGAAGACAATGACCGTATACACCACCCTGTAGACACTGACCCTACAGACACCCTGTAGATCCCGAATTTACAGACAGTCCTGTAGATGCTGACCCTACAAACAACCCTGTAGATACTGACCTTATGAACAACCCTGTAGATACTGACCTTACGAACAACCCTGTAGATTACTGACCCTACAGACAACCCTGTAGATACTGAATCTACAGACAGCCCTGTAGATACTGACCCTACAGACAACCCTGTAGATACTGACCTTACGAACAACCCTGTAGATACTGTCCCTACAGACAACCCTGTAGATACTGACCTTACGAACAACCCTGTAGATACTGAATCTACAGACAGCCCTGTAGATACTGACCCTACAGACAACCCTGTAGATACTGACCCTACAGACAACCCTGTAGATACTGACCTTACGAACAACCCTGTAGATACTGAATCTACAGACAGCCCTGTAGATACTGACCCTACAGACAGCCCTGTAGATACTGACCCTACAGACAACACTGTAGATACTGAACCCTACAGACAACCCTGTAGATACTGACCCTACAGACAGCCCTGTAGATACTGACCCTACAGACAACACTGTAGATACTACCCTACAGACAACCCTGTAGATACTGACCCTAGACAGCCCTGTAGATACTGACCCTACAGACAGCCCTGTAGACACTGTCATGTAAGCACTGCCACTAACGACAACTCTGTAAACACTGACCCTTCATACAAACCTGTAGATACTGACCCTATAGACAACACTGTAGATACTGACCCTACAGACAACTCTGTAGGTACTGACCCTACAAACAACTCTGTAGATACTGACCCTACAGACAACCCTGTAGATACTGTCCCTAAGACAAGCCTGTAAATACTGACCCTACAGACAGCCCTGTAGGTATTGACCCTACAGACAACCCTGTAGGTACTGACCCTACAGACAGCCCTATAGGTACTGACTCTAGAAACAACCTTGTAGACACTGGGGATCCTACAGAAATCCTACAAATCAGTCTACAGACAACCCTGTACACCCCGACCCAAACGGCCTTGTGCAAACAGGTGGAAATCCTGCAGACACTTTAAGAAGATCCTGCGCTAACCAACAACAGCGAAGACAAACAGACAGACATTCAGAAAGAGACATACACACAGACAAACAGACTGACAGACATCCAAAAACAGACAGACAGACAGACAAAAAACAAAACAATAAACAGACATCCAGAAAGAGACAGACAGACAGACATCTAGAAAGAGACGGACAAACAGAAATTCAGAGAGAGAGAAGACAGACATACAGACATCCATACAGCGAGCGACAGACTGACAAGACAGACATCCGGAAAGAGACAGACAGACAAACATCCAGAAAGAGACAGACAGACATTCAGAAAGAGACAGACAGACATCCAGAAAAGAAGACAGACATCCAGAAAGAGACAGAGACAGACAGACTTTCAGAAAGAAG
>CM065734.1:47870696-47890696 GCA_033310375.1 Conus canariensis
TTTGCCGCGCTGCCACACTATGCTGTCTGCTCTTCTTGTCTCCGTCCCACCATATGCCGCGCTGCCACACTGTGCTGTCTGCTCTTCTTGTCTCCGTCCCACCATTTGCCGCGCTGCCACACTGTGCTGTCTGCTCTTCTTGTCTCCGTCCCACCATTTGCCGCGCTGCCACACTATGCTGTCTGCTCTTCTTGTCTCCGTCCCACCATTTGCCGCGCTGCCACACTGTGCTGTCTGCTCTTCTTGTCTCCGTCCCACCATTTGCCGCGCTGCCACACTATGCTGTCTGCTCTTCTTGTCTCCGTCCCACCATTTGCCGCGCTGCCACACTGTGCTGTCTGCTCTTCTTGTCTCCGTCCCACCATTTGCCGCGCTGCCACACTATGCTGTCTGCTCTTCTTGTCTCCGTCCCACCATTTGCCGCGCTGCCACACTATGCTGTCTGCTCTTCTTGTCTCCGTCCCACCATTTGCCGCGCTGCCACACTATGCTGTCTGCTCTTCTTGTCTCCGTCCCACCATTTGCCGCGCTGCCACACTATGCTGTACATAATTACCGGGACTCCAACAGGAACATCGGTGGAAATGTTCGCCAGGGAGAACTCGGCATCCTCCTGCGAGTGCCAACGCCCCCGTTTAATGGTCCAACATTACATCCACCACCAAAGCTCTGGTCCAGCCGTCTACTCTCTTTTTTTTCCATAACATTTAGCTTTTACAATGCTTAACACAGTGAAGAAAAAAAAAGAAGAGAAAAATCCCCTCTCCGCCCATCCACCTTCTCCACCCCCCCCCCATCCCCCCACGTACAAACATTCACCCGCTCCCTCCCTCCGCATCCACTCTCTTTCCTCCCCACTCCCTCCCTCCCCACATCATCAATCTGTCGCGAAAGTGTTGACCAAACATTGCTTACAACATGTATCTATCTTTTTACACGGCTACGTTGTGATGTGCAATAAAGTGTCATTCAATCAGGCACGTATATTACAATTATATTAAAGTGTATGCATGTCCGGGGTGGATTTAGTACAGGTGGACAGATCGATGAATACATATAATATACATCAGGGAAGGAGAGACAGACGAAATTATTGTCAGACAGAATGGGTTGGCCCTTACGAAGCTGAGAGAATGCAGACATTGTGAATCGTTTTCCAACATTTATACCAGTGACTCTCATTGATAGTTATAGTAACAGGTCCCACCGTCTCTGTATACATTTGGTTTTTATTTGACTAAGTCACTATTCAATGTGGTCGCACTATCGTCATTGATGTTTTCCGTCCCTCCCCTCCCCTCCCCCCTCCCACCTTGTTGTATGGATTTTTGTTTTGTTTGTAAACTGGATCTTTAAAGACTATCTCGTTGTTGTTGCTGCTCTTGTTGTTGTTGTTTTTGTTAAAGTTGTCACTTCTAATACCGCTGCACTCACCATTTCATTTCTAGAAAGGTATTTCTCTTGAGTTCAGTGTAAGAAAATTTATTCCCATGTAAATGGTAGAATTCTCTCGTAGGAAACAGTGACATGGCCGCCCGGATGTTGTTAGTGACCTGCACGACCAAAGGGAACCATGGGAAGACGATGCGACATACTGATCCTTCGTCCACTGCATCTCTGAACGGAGCAACACGAAAGTGCTGGGTTCAGTGGAAGTGCATCGAGTTCTCAGGCTGGTGTTGCGGGTTCGAATCCCTGCGTTGGCACGCAATTGAAAAATGGCGGCAATGCTCCTGCTGCTGCCTCTTCACGTGATGTCGTTCTGGTGGTACCAGAGTGATGGTGGATAAGTCTGCGCCCCTTCCCATACACCTCTCCAACTCCCACACCCCCTCAACGTCTGGAATGTATCCGGACGTGGGTTTCAACATTAAAGGTGACAAATGACATCAAATGATGCTGTACAAAACTATCGATTTTCTCCTCATCTCGTCCTCCTTCCTGTACCATCGGGGCGTGCGCACGTACAGACAGACAGACAGACAGACAGACAGACAACACAACAACACACACACACCACACACACACACACACACACACACGCACAAACACACACACAAAACACACGAAAACACACACACACACACACACACACACCACACACACACACACACACACACACACACACACACAGCACACACCCTCGCACACTCCCACGGACCATCTTCCCTCCTCAATCATACTGTAGTAAAAAAAAAAACGTACAGCAGAAGATTGAAAGGAGTGAGGGGGGGGGGGGAGGGGGGAGAATACTGGAACATGACGAAGAGGCTTTGAGGGATAAGGATGCGGAGAGAGAGAGAGAGAGAGAGAGAGAGGAGAGAGAGAGAGAGAGAGAGAGAGAGAGGGGGGGGGGGAGGGGCGGGGAAAGCCGTGCTGGGAGGAGAAAGGAGGATGACGAGGAGGTGGTGAAGGAGATGAAAACTTGTAACAAGGAAGGGATGATGAAAGGAGGAGGTGGAAGGAGGTGGGGGAGAGAGAGAGAGGAGAGAGAGAGAGAGAGAGAGAGAGAGAGAGAGAGAGAGAGAGATGGAAAAAGAGAGCGAAAGACAGAGAGTTAAGGAAAGAGGAAGAGAGAGAGAGAGAGAGAGAGAGAGAGGAGAGAGAGAGAGAGAGAGAGAGATGGAGAGAGTAGAAAAGACAGAGAAAGAGAGAGAGAGAGAGAGAGAGAGAGGGGAGGGGGAAGAAAGAGAGAAGAGAGTGAGAGAAGAGAGACAGAGAGAGAGAGAGAGAGAGAGAGAGAGAGAGTGTGAGACAGAGACAGAGAGAGAGAAACAGAGAGGGAGAAAGAGAGAGAGAGAGAGATGGAGACAAAGAGAGAGAAAAAAAATATATGTAAGGAAAGAGAAAGAGAGAGAGAGTGAGTGAGAGATACAGAGAGAGAGAGAGAGAGAGAGAGAGACAGAGAGAGAGAGAGAGAGACAGAGACAGAGACAGAGAGACAGACAGAGACACAGACAGAGAGAGAAGGGAGAGAACCAGGATGGAGGCTGATCCGGATTTGCCCCCGATCTTAACGAACCATTGATCAGAACGCTCCTCGTACTCTGGGACCAGCCAGCCCTCAAGCTGCCGATCACATCGATCACCACTGACGCCTTCAGGCCACCACCAAAGGAAGCAGCAAGCTGGAGGGAGGGATTGTTGGAGATCGTGCGTTCAGCCGCAGCGAAACGTTGGCCACGATCATATATATATATATATATATATATATATATATATATATATATATATATATAATACATATAGATAATGGTAGTAAGTACCAACAAAGATTTAAAAATGCTCAACACGTACTGGGAGCAACATTTGTTAAAAGGTAAGGCTTAAAATTCTATCTACAGCGCTGTTTCATGCGATTGCAATCGTCATATATATATATATGTATGTATTTGTATTGTATGTATGTATGTATATATGTATCTTATAGTGAACGAAAAGTTCCAACGCGCTGTTGTTTTTTTTTTTTTTTTTTTCTGCTTACACGCGAAAAAAAAGGGAAAGAGAGGAGGTGAGAGAGAATCGGACGGCACTGTGTTCAAATGGAGAATTAGACCTGAATATTTATGTTTCGTTTTTTCATTTATTTATTCGTTTTTTCTATTCATTTATTATTTAATTTATTTATTTATTTATTCATTCGTTTACCTATCTATTTATTCATACATTAAATTATCTATCGTTTTTTTATTTACTTACTTTTTTCTGATTTACTTACTTATAGACTGATTTATCTATCTATTTTACCTATTTAGTCATTTGTCTGTTTATTTATTCGTTTATTCGTTTATTTGTTTATTTATTCACTCATCTATTCAGTCACCTATTTTTACTTAATTACTTTAAAAAATAAGGAGGGGGGGTTGGGGGGGGGGGGGGAAGAAGACTCGCAGGAAATCGCAGATACAGTGTCGTATATTCAACTTTCACACGTAATAACATATGTATTCAACCAGTTAGAAACTACACATCTGACAGTAGTCACATTGTAATATTGATATTACTGCAATACCAGAGCTTCATGCGGTACCTCCAATGCCTCCTTGGGAGCACCTAAATGCTTCTTTTGATTACAAACACACTTTGTTAAAGAAAAGTGATAATGTAAATATTTTAACAACTGAAGTTCGTGAACATCTAGAAAACAGCTATTCAAATCATTTTAAAGTGTTTACAGATGGGTCGGTAATGGAATCCTCTGACAGTGGTACTGGCTTTATAATACCAACTTTAAATGTCAGGAAATCATATTATTTAGGAAAGGAGTTTTCAGTCTATACCTCAGAATTATATGCAATACTGAAGACTTTGACTTACATAGATGATACACCAATTGCTTTCTATCAAAATTTTACTTTGTGTTGATTCCAAATCTGTTTCACAATCACTACAGCGTTGGGACTGTGTAGCTAGAAAAGATTGCTTTTGGAAATAAAGCATCTATTGCATTGTTTTATAACTCTAGGCATAAGAATGGATTTTTGTTGGGTTCCATCTCACTGTGGTATCAAGTGGAATGAAATAGCAGACAGTCTTGCAAAAGAAGGAGCAAATAGAAACGCTGAAAATTTATCAAACAATCCCTTAGATTTACCTCTTGTGAATTGATCCAAATTATGGAAAAGTATATACATAAGCAGAATTTTATTTTAAAAAATGGCTACTTTACCATAGTGCTCAAGGCACATTGTTAGATTAATTCATAAATTAAGGCTGAATACTTGGAACACTAAATATACTCTTGAATACCTGGAACACTAAATATTCTCATGGTATTACTTGTGTTTGTTGAGAAAATATTTCTGTACATCATCTTTTGTTTGAATGCTCAGTGTTGACCTCGCTCTATCAGGAGAAAGGTATTGAGAGGTATAACTTTGATAATGTCAATGCTGTCTTGCATGGTTCATATGTTGCTGAAATTGCCATGGTTAATTCGCAGTCACAGGTTGCAAAATCTTAATAAAGATCAACAATTTTGTGTACCACCAGGGTATTTCACTTATATAAATATGCATACATCAGATGTGGGTTTGACAGTACTAACGTGGATGATAAGTTAAGTATGGAGGTGTTTAAAAAAAAAAAGTGTCTAATATCATCTGGCGATGAAAAGACATTAAATAAATCACTGAACTGAACTGAACTGAACTGATCAACTTTCACATGATAGTTACTCCACCTACCACCCGTCTATCCTCCATTTCATCTCCTCTTGGCCGAAAACTAATTCCGACGATCATGACCTAAGCTAAAATGTCGAAGAGCGTTGCTAAAACATGCTAGCGGACGCAGCAGGGAATGATGTACAACGCAACGTCATGACCATTGAAAAGGAGGAGCAGGTCTTCGGAGAAACATCAAGAAACAATCACATCAGATTTCTCAAGCGGTCACACAGAATCCTGCACCATGAGATTTACAACACACACACACACACACACACACACACACACACACACACACACACACACTCTCTCTCTCTCTCTCTCCTCTCTCTCTCTCTCTCTCTTTTCCTCCCTGAAAACGCTGAATTTGCAGGAAACAAAAATCGACTTCCTTCCACCTCCAATCGCATCTCCGTTGTCCCCTCCCCCTCCCCCCCTTCCTTCCCCCTTTCCCTCACCACATCACGTTTTCTCACGCGGATATATACAGTTCTGTACCAAAAAATAAATTTTCAAAAACTTCACGTGTTTATGAAAAACAAAAACAAAACTACTTTACGCACAAAACACAGATGAACTCCCCTGACACTCCCCTCCACTCCTCCCCTCATCTTACCCACCTCCCCCCCCCACCTCACCTCACCTCCACACATCTCAAACTGCCAAACAAAGACAAAAAGAAGAGGGTGTGTGCCTAACCCTTTCCCCTCCAAAAACGTTGATCCGACACAAAACCAAGATCGACAACTCTTGCCCCCCCGTTCCGCCTCCGTTTCCTCTTCCACTCTCTCTCTCTCTCTCCCTTACCCACCACAGTGATCATGCTCTCCTCCTCGAGAAGCATCAAAAGCCTGCAGACATGTGCGTCCAGCAACCAGCAGACTGAGACAGACAGACAGACAGACAGTTGTGCCAGAACTTTGGTTCTCTTGGAAGAGTCCGTCTACAAGCCCCCACCGCCAAAAGGCTTGAGTCAGTGCTTAGAGAACCGCCAGAGCATCCACACTCTCCATCACCGCTGGCTAAGCCCCAGGGGAAAAACAGCGACAAGCTCTTCTCCTTATGAAAGCTAGACACTCAGCCAGTACAAAAACTGAAATATTTCCTTGCCAGGTTTTTTTTTCTTTCTTCTTAACAATATTGCAACATGGCACGACAAAGAAAAACAAAGTTAAAACCAACCAGAATGAAGAACAAGAAACGGAATATTGATGAAAAGAAAGAAAAAAAATGATATTGAGCGATCGACTGGATGAACTATGAGAAGAAACTAGTCTGGTTGTTTTCTGTGGCTTCTGATTCCTTTCTCGTGATCTCCCTGGACGCTCATTTCACACCCCCCCTCTCCTCCCCCTTCACACACACACACACACACAACACACACACACACACACAACAACACAACAACAACACACAGAGCGAGCAGCACGACACAGACAAACAGATGACGAGAGAGACGACGACAGAGAGAGCGAGAGAGAGAAGAGAGAGAGAGAGAGGAGGAGAGAGAGGGGAGAGAGAGAGAGAGAGAGAGAGAACAGAAGAGACAGGAGCAGACGAGAGAGAAGAGAGAGAGAGAGAGAGGACGGAGGAAAAGAAGAAATCAAGGAGAGGAGAGAGAGGGAGAGAAGAGAGGAGAGAGAGAGAGAGAGGAGAGAGAGAGAGAGAAAAGGGAAATCAGGAGAGAGAGAGAGAGAGAGAGGGAGAGAAGAGAGGGGAGGGGAGAGAGACAGAGACAGAGAGAGAGAGGGGGGGGAGGGGGGAGAAAGAAAGAAAATTAAAGGAGACAGAGACAGAGAGAGAGAGAGAGAGAGAGAGAGAGAGGAGAGGGAAGAAAGAGAGAAAATCAAAGGAGACACACACACACACACACACACACACACACACACACACACACACACACACACACACAGAAGAGAGAGAGAGAGACAGACAGACAGACAGACAGACAGACAGACAGAGCAGAGACAGAGAGAGAGAGAGAGAGAGAGAGAGAGAGAATCAAAGGACAGAAAAAAAAACGCTTCAGATAAAATATTCTCCATCCATCCACCCCCCATCCACCCCCTTGCCGATGAGTAGGTCCGCTGATGTCCCTCACGGACGGTCCAGGATGATCAGTGTGCTGATGACACACCCTCCACACAAGTCACGTAGAAGCGAGGGACAGAGAATCACAAAGCTTCAGAGAGACTGCCCTCTCCCCTCTCCCTCCCTCCGCCCCCCCCCCCCCCCCCTCTCCAACGTTGGGTAGCTAGCTGACCGACTTCACGGACGGGTCCAGAACGGGTCACGTTGGTGGTTGAGAGACCGACCCGTCCAGAGAAGTCACGTGGACGCTGAACTGTCCAGAACGACAGACGTGACCTCCACTGGCTTCCACTGGCTTCCACACAGAATTAGGTAGGAAAAAAACACGTGCGAACTGTCTCACACGTGGGGGCAATCTCTTTTGGTGTTTACTACTGGTTGGTCGTGGAGCTTAGCTCGCCAGAAGCGTGGAGGTGAAGGGAGGGGGGGGGGGGAGGACGGAGGGCGGAGGGTGGAAGGGGGAAGTGGGGCGTGGGGGTGGGGTGGGGGGATCTGTGGGGGGGTACACATACAAACACATGCGCACGCAAATACACACGCACACACAACCACACACATCATACACACGCACATGCGCTCGTGCACCACGAACACTGGCACACACACGCGGGCCCGTGCCCACAAACCACGTGTACACTCACCACAAGACACACACACACACACACACACACACACACACACACACACACACACACACACACACACACACACACAATGATAATAATGGCACAGCCAATTTTAGGTAGGTACTCAAGGTCTGACCAGCGCGTTGGGCTAATGGTAGGTCAGACAACTGCTAAGTCGTAGCCATGAAACCCTTTTCTTTAATTCTCTCATCTTAGTCTTCAATTCATGTATCTATCAGCTTTAAATCATGCGCACAGTGGTTTCAAAAGGTAGCGGATCTGGTGTAACGTGTATGGACCAGTACGCACGCAGTGACCCCTCATGATGAAACTGAAACTGAAATCACAGCAGTCCACCAGTACCCGGCCATCCAGTGGATACCCTCACATTGCAACATACAGGGCAACAAGGAAGCTGACCCACTGGCTAAGGAAAAGGAACAGCAGCCTAAGGCGGACCTAGAGGCCTCATTCAAAGAAGCCAAGACCACTGTCAGGCGGACCTAGAGGCCTCATTCAAAGAAGCCAAGACCACTGTCAGGCGGACCTAGAGGCCTCATTCAAAGAAGCCAAGACCACTGTCAGGCGGACCTAGAGGCCTCATTCAAAGAAGCCAAGACCACTGTCGAAGAGAAGCAGACATAACAGGTGGCTTCAACATCACACCCGAACTGCAACACAAAGGGTACCTGTCACTTCCTACCCAGACTAGACCAAGTGAGCGTTGTGAGTCCGAGGACAGGGCACTCCAGACTCAAGCATCACCAAAGTCAACGCTGGTGAGTCTTCAGGGTGCCCCTGTGGTACAGTCCTCCAATGGCTGTGGAACAATTCCTGCAGAACTGTCCCTCCAACACACCAACACCTCCGAGCAGAGAGAGACCTGGCCTGCTGACACAACGACGAGGGAGAAGCTTTGTGGACCTTCTAGGAGAGCCTCCGCCGTACAGCAACCTTCGTCAACGCCTCTCTGAGGTTCCTGTCTGAGTGTATGGCGACGAAGTCTCCATGTATGCTGGTTGTATGGGCAAGAGCCTAGCGCTTTAGGTTGTGGTCAAGCTCTTCACGATCGACTCAGCAACGTCGTCTGTCCGCCTCTTTTTTTCTTTTGGTGGTGGTTTGCTTATGAGTGGATAATCTGTCCCTAACTGGAAGAACGAGTTTTGAAACACAGATCATGACTGGGTGCAGGCAGAGATGGGGGGTGGGGTTGGAGAGTTGAGGAGGGGTGAAGATGGAGGGGGGGTGGGAGGGGCTGTAAAAGCCAACCAAACACTATACTGAACCCACCAGGACGACAACACGTTAAGACAGGCAGCAAAAAAAACCGCCATTTCTTTTCTTTCAAAAATCGGATTTGAACCCGAGTATCTTCTATCGAGTTTCTACCACTGCGCCATCCTGAAACCGATGCACGTCAAACACGTGACTTTCTGAGCCTAGAGACTTCCTTCGTGGCATCAGCAGGGTGCCTAAGGCTTTGAACACAAGGTAGACACAATGACGTCACAAGGTCTGCATTCGTTTAAAAGAAGAAAGAAAGAAAGAAAGAACATGCCGGGGAACGATTCCAACCACGAACGTCAACAAAGTGACGTCATCGGAAAAAATAAAAATAAAAACAAAAATGCTGCGTATGCGCCGAAATCTGATCCGAATTTCAAAGTCCACAGAATGACAGTCGCAAACACAGAAAGAAAGAAAACAAACAACCGACAGCTAAAACCCGAGAAGCGATTCCCCGTAAAATGACGTCACAGCCGATTCAAAGTGTGTGGCAGCGAGCTATACTGAGATACATTCCGATCCCAGACAAAAATAGCGTGATGTTCTAGAGGGAAATAAAACCGTGACAACCATACTGCCACCGCTTCTACCAGACCCCCGCTGAACAGGAAGACGTCATAAGGGGAAATAAAGCATCACAGAGCTGCCCATGAAGATTGCAAATAACACTGTCACAGCCTCCACTCGAAACAGTACATAAACAGATAAATAAGTAAATAAGCAAATAAATAAATAGATGAATAAAATAAATGGTGTTTAGAAATAAAAGGCCTACAAAACTGCTATGGACGTTTCCCGCAGTTTGATATATAAAAAAAAAACTAAAGTGAATACGCGTAGATATATCTTTAAACACGCACGCACGCACGCACGCACCCACCCACCCCACACACACACACACACACACACACACACAATGGGCGTACCCCTAGCGAACGCCAAGTTAGCCAAAATCAAGGCCGGTAAATATCGCGCTGTCTTCTATTCGCTTGGCTTTCCACACATGGAGCGATACTGCTCTTTTGTCCTGTTCCTTTGTCTATCTAAACAAAAAAAAAAAAAAAAAGAAACACACACACACAAAAAAAGGGTTAAAGTTCCCCTATAGCCTGTCGGCCGTTACGGGCAGTAAACAGTCAGAGAACTCTTCACATCCAGGGCACGGCATGATGGAAAGCGGAGCCCATCCTCATCCTTCCGCCGCGCCTTCAACCTTCCCTGAACTGAATCAGGTACCCATTTGCTGCTGGAAGGGTGGAGAGGTTTTTTAAAAATTATTTTTAAAGCCGGGATTAAAAAAAAAAAAAAAAAAACCCGACCGTCAGCTCCAGCTGGCAAACACTTCGGACGCCCCTCCTCTCCCCCCCCCCCCCCCAACCCCCCTTTCGCTTGCAGGTCCTGAGAAAAATATTTTATGCACTTACCGTTCGATCAGGTCGCAAAGATCAGCGAGACTACATTTGGGAACGGCGATGGCTGCGTTACCATAGGTAAGAGAAGATAACCTATTGACGTAAAAAAAAGAAAAAGAAAAAAAAGCCCAACGACAAATTCAGGTGCTCTTTTCCGCCAATGGATCGCTTTGTCTTATTTTCTTCGTGGAGCTCCTTTCAATAAACATAATTATCGTCTCTCACCTACGGCTATACAGACACTGCTTATTAGGAAATAATGTTTTATTTTTGCTCGGTTGTGGAATAACCAGTCGGTTGTTTTTCATGTAAACGAATTTGGTTTACATTGCTCCCGATTCAGCCAACAATGCAGGCCATTTGACAGCGGGGGAAAAAAAGAAGAAAAAAAAAAAAGCACAAAAATGTCAATACTAATTTCACAAGATTCCATGACATATTCCCACGGCTATGAGGCAGTCACCCTGTCTGGTTTCTTTTGCTTTCTGTGTGTGTGTGTGTGTGTGTGTGTGTGTGTGTGTGTGTGTGTGTGTGTGTGTGTGTGTGCGCGCGCGCGCGCGTGCGTGCGTGCGTGCGTGCGTGGTGTGTGTGTGTGTGTGTGTGTGTGTGTGTGTGTGTGTGTGTACGGTGTGTGTGTGTGTGTGGGGGGGGGGGGGGGGGGGAGGGGGAACGCGCGCGCGTGTGTGGCAAACCGTGGTTAGATGAAAGGTGGTTAGGTAAAAGGTGATTAGATGAAAGGTGTCATATAAAACGTGATTAGATGAAAGGTTGTCAGGTGAAAGGTGATTAGATGAAAGGTTGTCAGGTGAAAGGTGATTAGATGAAAGGTTGTCAGGTGAAAGGTGATTAGATGAAAGGTTGTCGGGTGAAACGTGATTTGATGATGAAAGGTGGTGTGGTAAAATGCGATTAGATGAAATGTGGTCAGATTAAAATGTAATTTGATTAGAGGTGAGTAGAACATACTTAGATGAAAGGTGGAAATATAGTGTGGTCAAATGTGATCAGATGAAAGGTGGAAATATAGTGTGGTAAAATGTGATCAGATGAAAGGTGGAAATATAGTGTGGTAAAATGTGATCAGATGAAAGGTGGAAATATAGTGTGGTAAAATGTGATCAGATGAAAGGTGGAAATATAGTGTGGTAAAATGTGATCAGATGAAAGGTGGAAACATAGTGTGGTAAAATGTGATCAGATGAAAGGTGGTGTGGTAAAATGTGATTACATGAAAGGTGGTGTGGTAAAATGTGATCATATGAAAGGTGGTGTCGAAAAACGTAATTAAATGAAAGATGGTGTGATAAAATGTAATTAGATGAAAGGTGGTGTGGAAAAATGTAATTAGATGAAAGGTGGTGGGGTAAAATGTAATTAGATGAAAGGTGGTGTTTTAAAATGTGATTAGATGGAAGGTGGTGTGGTGAAACATGATTCAATGAAAGGTGGGGTGGTAAAACATGATTAGATGAAAGGTGGTGAGGTAATATGTGATTAGATGAAAGGTGGTGTGGTAAAACATGATTAGATGAAAGGTGGTGTGGTAAAATGTGATCAGATGAAAGGTGGTGTGGTAAAATGTGATAAGATGAAAAGTGGTGTGGTGAAATGTGATAAGATGAAAGGTGGTGTGGTCAAATGTGATAAGATGAAAGGTGGTGTGGTGAAATGTGATAAGATGAAAGGTGGTGTGGTCAAATGTGATAAGATGAAAGGTGGTGTGGTGAAATGTGATAAGATGAAAGGTGGTGTGGTCAAATGTGATAAGATGAAAGGTGGTGTGGTGAAATGTGATAAGATGAAAAGTGGTGTGGTAAAATGTGATAGGATGAAAGGTGGTGTGGTAAAACATGATTTGATGAAAGGTGGTGTGGTAAAATGTGATAAGATGAAAGGTGGTGTGGTCAAATGTGATAAGATGAAAGGTGGTGTGGTAAAATGTGATAAGATGAAAGGTGGTGTGGTAAAATATAATTAGATGAAAGGTGGTGTGGTAAAATGTGATTAGGTGAAAGATGATGTGGTAAAATGTGATTAGGTGAAAGGTGGTGTGGTAAAATGTGATAAGATGAAAGGTGGTGTGGTAAAATGTGATTAGGTGAAAGGTGGTGTGGTAAAATGTGATTAGGTGAAAGATGATGTGGTAAAATGTGATTAGGTGAAAGGTGGTGTGGTAAAATGTGATAAGATGAAAAGTGGTGTGGTGAAATGTGATTAGGTGAAAGGTGATATGGTAAAATATAATTAGACGGAAGGTGGTGTGGTAAAATGTGATTAGATGAAAGGGGGTGTGGTAAAATGTGATTAGGTGAAAGGTGGTGTGTTAAAATGTGATTAGGTGAAAGGTGGTGTGGTAAAATGTGATTAGGTGAAAGATGATGTGGTAATATGTGATTAGGTGAAAGGTGGTGTGGTAAAATGTGATTAGGTAAATGATGATGTGGTAAAATGTGATTAGATGAAGCGTGGTCATGTAAAACGTGACTAACCGAAGCCCGAAGTGCTGAAAATAACGCAGGGGCCAAAACATCTCAGAAACGAGACTGGGCTTCGAAATAGCGGAAGATAAACTAATTAAGGAGGAAAATGAAGGCAAGAAGAAGAAACAGAAGAAGGATAAGGAGAACGAGGTGGAGGAGAGGGGGAGGAAATGGAGGGGGGACGAGGAGGAGAAGGAGAGAAGAGAGGAGGAGGAGGAGGAGGAGGAGGAGGAGGAGGAGGAGGAGGAGGAGGAGACGAAGGTGAAGGACAAGGAGGAGGAGGAAGAGGACGAGGAGAAGAAAAGAAGAAGAAGAAGAAGAAGAAGAAGAAGAAGAACAACAACAACAACAACAAACAACAGCGACAACAACAACAAAGAAAGAAAATACTGAGGAGGAGGAGGAGGGGGGGGGGGGGCAGAAGGAGAAGGAGGAGAGGAGGAGAGGAGGAGGAGGAGGAGGAGGAGAAACGCTATACATTCACACACTGAGTATACCTTTCAAAGGAAAAAATACACCCCCTCTCCAAAAATGAATGAAGAGCTGTTAAAAAAAAAAAAAAACTAACAGAAGATCATTTAAAGGAAGGACTCGCACAACTGAAGCCATAAGAAGAGAGAAAGAGGGTGAAGGGGAAGAGAAAGAAGGAAAGAAAAGAAAGAAAGAAAGAAAGAGAGACAGAGAGGGAGGGACGGAGAAGGAGAAGGGGAGAGAGGGGAGAGAGAGAGAGAGAGAGAGAGAAGAGAGAGAGACAGAGAGAAGAGAGAGAGAGAGAGAAGAGAGACAGACAGGAAGACAGAGGACAGAGACAGAAGAGTCGCACAACCAGAAGAGGAAAAACAGAGAAAACCGGAAGAAAGCTGATAAATACAACTGAGCCGGGTGTAAAGAGGTCATCATCGCATTCCATCGTCCACGGCACCATGACGTTTTGGGCACGGCGGGCGTCCAATCACTTGCAGGGAGGTAAGCACTTCTGGCACTGGCTGTGTGACCTTTCCCCAGTGGGCATTAAGCACCGACAAATTATCCTCATCACCAACATCACACATAGAACAAAGAGATTGAAACAAGAATAGCGGGCAAGGGGGATAGGCGAGCAATTTTCAAGGGAAGAGAAGAAGAGAGAGAGAGAGAGAGAGAGAGAGAGACAGAGAACAGAGACAGAGGACAGAGACAGAGACAGAGAATGTCAGACAGACCGACCGACTGAACGACCGACCGACAGACAGATACACAGACAGACAGACAGCCAGAGAAAAAGAGAGAAGCACAGACCAACAGACAGACAGACAGAGAAAAAGAAAGAGAGAAACACAGACCAACAGACAGAACAGAGAAAAAGAAAGTGAGAAACAAGAGTTGGAAATAAAAAGCGAGGGGGAAATCCCACTTCAAAAGCCGGCGAGTTATTGATTTATTTACCTCTTCGTTCATTGAATTTTTATTTCGACACTCGCCACGAGAAGAGAGGAAGATTCCTCATCTCGAAAACTCTCCAGTTTTCTGTCATACGTTTTGTCTGTTTATGCCTCTCTCTAATTCTTTTCCTTTCTTTTCTTTTCTTTCTATCCTCAATTTCTGATTGATTTATCTGCTTGACACAAAGCAGGTCTGTCAACACCGCTCTCATTTTCTCACTCTCCCCACGCGCATTCAACTCGGCTCTGCTTCGTGTTATTTGTCAGCGGGCGTTTTCAATAGTCCACCCCCTCCCTCCCACCTCCCCCCAGAACCAATATCCCCAAACCCACATTCATTGATAAATGACCACACCATTCAAGAGAAACAGCATCGTTCACAACAACACCCCCTGCAACTGTGAGCTGTGTTCCTAGCAAAGAGGCCAGCATCGTTCACAACAACACCCCCTGCAACTGTGAGCCGTGTTCCTAGCAAAGAGGCCAGCATCATTCACAACAACACCCCCTGCAACTGTGAGCCGTGTTCCTAGCAAAGAGGCCAGCATCGTTCACAACAACACCCCCTGCAACTGTGAGCTGTGTTCCTAGCAAAGAGGCCAGCATCGTTCACAACAACACCCCCTGCAACTGTGAGCTGTGTTCCTAGCAAAGAGGCCAGCATCGTTCACAACAACATCCCCTGCAACTGTGAGCTGTGTTCCTAGCAAAGAGGCCAGCATCGTTCACAACAACACCCCCTGCAACTGTGAGCTGTGTTCCTAGCAAAGAGGCCAGCATCGTTCACAACAACATCCCCTGCAACTGTGAGCTGTGTTCCTAGCAAAGAGGCCAGCATCGTTCACAACAACATCCCCTGCAACTGTGAGCTGTGTTCCTAGCAAAGAGGCCAGCATCGTTCACAACAACACCCCCTGCAACTGTGAGCTGTGTTCCTAGCAAAGAGGCCAGCATCGTTCACAACAACATCCCCTGCAACTGTGAGCTGTGTTCCTAGCAAAGAGGCCAGCATCGTTCACAACAACATCCCCTGCAACTGTGAGCTGTGTTCCTAGCAAAGAGGGCAGCATCGTTCACAACAACACCCCTGCAACTGTGAGCTGTGTTCCTAGCAAAGAGGCCAGCATCGTTCACAACAACACCCCTGCAACTGTGAGCTGTGTTCCTAGCAAAGAGGCCAGCAGAAGTCTGTGTTCGTTGCACTGCTGAGCGCAACAAAATAAAAAAGGGAAGGATGAAGGGAAAGAGAGAGGGGACTCGAGAGGGAGGGAGAGAGAGAAGGGAGAGGGAAAGAAAAGTATTTCATACACCAGAAACACGAAAAGGGAAAGGGAAAGGGAAAAGAAAGTATTTCATAACCCAGAAACACGAGAAAAAAAATGCTACAATTCAAAAACAGTTTTTTGTTGTTGGTGCTCCAGTGTGTGTGTGGTGTGTGTGTGTGTGTGTGTGTGTGTGTGTGTGTGTGTGTGTGTGTGGTGTGTGCGCGTGTGCACGTGTGCATGTGGTGTGTGTGTGTGTGTGTGTGTGCGTGCGTGCGTGCGTGCGTGCGTGCGTGTATGTGTGTGTGTGTGTGTGTGTGTGTGGGTGTGTGTGTGGTGCGTGGTGTGTGTGTGTGTGTGTGTGTGTGTGTGTGTGTGTGTGTGTGCTACGTTCTATTTTTACTTTCTTTGATTTTTTTCCCCTCCCAATTTGTTTTTTTAGTAGGACCTCTATATCACTATATTTCACCCTTCTCTTCTTTTTTCGTCACTGGTTTCCACTTACCATGCAAGTCTGTGTGTTCTGTAATTGACAGACAAGACGACTGATAGGTTATCTGCAGATGTTTTTCTAACCCTGGACGCTTCCGGACCATAGTTACCGGGTACTCTATATAAGTCGAAATGAAGAGACATACTGAAACAGAGAGAGAGAGAGAGAGAGAGAGAGAGAGAGGAGAGAGAGGGGGGGGGGGGGAGGGAGGAGAGAGAGAGTATGCCTTCAACCACTCGATGGATGCGTCCCTGAGAATGTGGCTCTCAAATCGCCCGACTGACACTGCAGGTGTCTGTATCTCTCGGGCCCGGCTTGTCGCCCGGGATGTAATGATATCATGAAGGGAAGCGTAGGGTGCAGCCCTGTCATGTAGTTTCAGACCGAAATGGAATTTCGCAGCAGCAGCTTTGATTATCTTGCCCCCGCTGCTGTGGCGTCTGCTGCTGCTGCTGCTGCTGCTGTTACTTCTACAACTACTCCTAAAATAGCCAATGCTACTGTCACTTTTCTTACTACTACTACTACTACCACTACTTCTACTACCACCACTACTGCTGCTGCTCCTGCTGCTGTTGCAACTGCTGTTGGAGTTGGTAGTGATGGTGGTGCGACTACTAGTACTACGATTACTACTGATGCTGCTGTTGTTGCTACCGCTACTGGTGGTGATAGTGGTGGTGATGGTGGTGGTACTACTACTATTACAACTGCTGCTGTTACTGCTCCTGCTGCTGCTACTACTGCTGCTGCAGTTTCTACCACCATTACTACTGCTAGTACCACGACTACTACGTCTACCACCGCCACCACCACCACTACTCCTACTCTTGCTACTATCGCTCCTGCTGTTGCCACTACTTTTACAGCCGCTGCTGCTGCGGTGTGCTGGTTCTCTTCCTCTTCTCCCTTTTCCTTCCCCTCCTCATCCTCCTCATCTATCACTTACCCTGTTTCTATTATTGGTGGTGGTGGTGGTAGTAACAGAAGTAATAAATACCATGTGCACTTATTTACCACCACCACCAACAACACAGCAGCAGCAGCAACAACAACAAATTAAAATTCAGAATAAAGAATCTAAAAAGCTCTCCCAAACATTCATGTTTACGCCATTCTGTTCCCCCCATTTTCAGATTCTACCTGTTTCCAGAGTTTACCCTGGCTGCAAAGCGCTCATTCACGGCCCGTTTTTCTCCGGCACCAGATCAAACAAACTGTATCGATCTCTCCGGAGCTGAAGTTTAGAAAATGGAGAGAGGGATTACCGGGGGAAGAAGGAGAGGGTGGTGGTGGTGGTGGTGGTGGTGAGACTGGAGGTAGTGTAAGCGGGGTGTATGAAGGTGTGGGTTGGTTGGGAGGGATGGTGGAGAGGGGGGGGGTGAAGTGTGTGTGTGTGTGTGTGTGTGTGTGTGTGTGTTGTGTGTGTGTGTGTGTGTGTGTGTGTGTGCGTGCGCGCGCGCGCTGTTGCTTCTATCGCCACAAGTTATTATCAGACTCCTCTTGTTTTTCCCCTGGTGTTTGTGCTCAACGTTTACTTCTTTTGGAACTTTTTTTTTGGCCTCGTGTTTGTGTCCCACTTTACCTCTGTCTGAGCTTGTCCACAACAGACTTTGTCTCCATATTTTACCTCTGTTAGCCCAATTTTTTTTCCATTCGTGATGTTGTCCATATTTGTCACATGTTGGACCTCATTTTTTCGCCTCTCGTGTTGGTGTTCCAATTTGGTCTCTGTTGGCCCTTTACCTTTTTTTCTTCAATCCCTCGAATTTATGTCCACATTTGACCTCAGTTCACCCTTAATTCCCACCCACCCACCGCGCTGTAACTGTAAGCGTGTGTCCACGTTTGACATCTGCCGTGACTTGATTTTCTCCTCCTGCTAACGTGTACATTTTGCCTCCACCGGCCATTCATTTTCACCCCATCTACGTGCTTGGCTTTTCTCCCCCCCCCCCCCCCCCATTCTCACTCGTGTTTTGTCTGTATTTCATTTCTGTTGGCCCTCATTTTTTCACTCTGGTTTGTGTTCACATTGTACCTCTGTTGTCCCTTGTTTTTCCCTTTGTGTTTGTGTTCACATTGTACCTCTTTTGTCCCTTATTTTTCCCTTCGTGTTTGTATTCTAATCGTACCTCTTTTGTCCCTTATTTTTCCCTTCGTGTTTGTGTTCACAAATTACCCCTTTTGTCCCTTATTTTTCCCTTCGTGTTTGTATTCTAATCGTACCTCTTTTGTCCCTTATTTTTCCCTTCGTGTTTGTGTTCTAGTTGTACCTCTGTTGTCCCTTATTTCCCCCCTCGTGTTTGTGTTCACAAATTACCCCTTTTGTCCCTTATTTTTCCCTTCGTGTTTGTATTCTAATTGCACCTCTGTTGTCCCTTATTTTCCCTTTATGTTTGTGTTCACATTTTACCCCTTTTGTCCCTTATTTTTCCCTTCGTGTTTGTATTCTAATTGTACCTCTGTTGTCCCTTATTTCCCTCCGCGTCTTTGTGCTCACACTGTACCTATGTTGTCCCCTATTTCCCCCCTCGTGTTTGTGTTCAAACTTTACCTCTGCTGTTCCTTATTATCCACCTTGTGTTTGCGTGTTTACCTGCTGCTAGCACTTATTATTCTCCTCGTGTTTACCTCTGCTAGCACTTATTGTTCCCCTCGTGTTTACCTCTGCTGGCACTTATTGTTCCCCTCGTGTTTACCTCTGCTAGCACTTATTGTTCTCCTCGTGTTTACCTCTGCTAGCACTTATTGTTCTCCTCGTGTTTACCTCTGCTAGCACTTATTGTTCCCTCGTGTTTACCTCTGCTAGCACGTATTGTTCCCCTCGTGTTTGTGTTCACATTTTACTTATGCTCGCCCTCAGTTTTCCCTTCGTGTTTGTGTTTCACAGTTTACCTCTATTAACCCTTTTTTCACCTCGTGTTTGTGTTCACAGTTTTACCTCTATTAACCCTTTTTTCACCTCGTGTTTGTGTTCACAGTTTACCTCTATTAACCCTTTTTTCACCTCGTGTTTGTGTTCACAGTTTACCTCTATTAACCCCTTTTTTTCACCTCGTGTTTGTGTTCACAGTCTACCTCTATCAACCCTTATTTTTCACCTCGTGTTTGTGTTCGTTTCTTTTTTTTGCAGGCCCTGATTTTTCCCCCTAGTGTCAGAGTTCACATTTAAACGCTACTGAACCTTATTTTTTTGTTACCTCTCTGCTAGCCGTGATTTTTTTCTCCTCCTGTTGTGTGTTCACACCTTATCTCTGCTGGCCCCTTTTTCTCCGTCATTTTTCCAGATGTTTGTGTCCACATGTTAAGCTTGTTAGTCCTTATTTCTCACCTCGTGTTTGTGTCCACAATTTCTTCTTCTTTTTTTTTCTTCACTTATTTCTTTTTACATTTTACTTTCTGCTGGCTTTTATCACCCCCCCCCCCCCCCCCCTCGTGTTTGAGTTCCTGTTTTACCCCGGTTTGGCCCTTGTTTTTCTTTCCTCCTGTGTTTCTGTCTACATTTTTTTTTTTTACCTCCGTTGGTCTTCTCTTTCTTTTCCCCCTCACGTTTGTGTCGGCATGTTACCTCTGTTTGCCTGGTGCAAAGCAGGCAGAATCCGATTTCTTCTTCTCCTCAGCCGACGAGGCAGATCAAACAGCCCATGTGCACTGAACTCTCTGGGAATCACGTTTTGATAATGAGAAGGGAGGTGGGTGTTTGAAAGCAGGGACGGGGGAGAAGGGGGGGGGGGGGAGGAGGGTGATGGTGATCGCT
>CM065734.1:47893196-47895696 GCA_033310375.1 Conus canariensis
TTCCTTTAAAAATTTGTTACAGTTTCCGCCAGCAGTCAGTCACCTCACTTTTGAAACTGAGAATGCGTGAGTGTGACAGCCACAAGAATATCACAGGGATGGTTCGTGGTGCATCGTTGGAGGAACGAAAGATGGCTGGAAGGCTTCATGAAACAGAAAACGGTTGTGGAACAGGCAAAGAACACACCCACCCACCCATCCACTCCCACACACACAGACGGGGAAAGGGGAGGGAAGCCAGGCTGACAGAGGAGGAAAGGAAGACAACTGGAGGAGATGGAAAAACAGCATGTTAACAAACAAGGTCAAGACAAACACGTTTCCTTTTTCCATGCCCTAGCTGGGTGTGAAGAAGACATACTTGTCGAACCTTCACTTGTCCGTTTTGCATTGTGTCTTCAACAAGCGACACTTTACTGTCTGTTTCGTGCCTTTAGACCGTGTGATATCATTGATTCTGGTGAAAACATGTTGAACAGAAGATTCATATATTCGTAGGTTCATTTTTATTTATTTCTCTTTTTTTTTTCCTATTTCGGTGAAGCAACGAGCCCTTTAGAATCCCTACAAATTATAGAATTTGTGTTCGGCTCTGTCCACACTGGTCAGCTCATCAAGAACCGGTGATTAAGGAGTCCACAGAAGGGGTCAAGACGAGGAAAGCTTAACAACAAAATGAAGAAAACAAACCTGACTGAACCAAACAAACGTTTTCAAATGGATTGTTACTTTTCCCGGTGACTTCAATACAAAATATTTGCTAAAAATCGGATTTTTTTTGCCCATTTGAAGTTCACTAACGTCGCGTGTTTACCGACCTGAAGTGTTTTCTACTTGTCACATTGTTCTGTGATTCAAAAACCAAAATTCTGTAGTTCTAAACTGATCATCAGTAGTAGTTTCAAGTGCAGTAGAGTTCTACAGTGGTAACGAGTTCAGTAAACGAGCGTTCTGTAGTTTCAAACCTCATCCGCAGGGGACAAAATGAGAACTGAACGTTAAGCTGCGTCTGCCTTCAGCCGACATACAGATCACTCAATCAATCAATCAATTAACCAATTAATCAAAGAAATAAAAACTACAATCAAAACATTAGTCACACCCCGATTTAAAAAAAAATCTATTCTGCGTTTAAGAACATCTCCACAAAAGAAAAAAAAAAGAAAAATGTGCGAAAAAGACAGGTTCCAATTCAGCCTACACCTCCTGACGGAGAAGACAGGAAAAGGGGAATAATCGCAAACATAAATAAATAAATCGATGATTCAATGAGCTCTCCCGAGAGACAGCGGAGTGCAAGGGCTAAAGTGCACAGAAGTGGAAGAACCTGGAATAGCGCAGTAATGTGTCCTAAGGGAGGGAGGGAGAAGAGAGAGAGAGAGAGAGAGAGAGGAGAGAGAGCAATGAGAGAGAGAGAGAGAGCAATGAGAGAGAGAGAGAGAGAGAGAGAGAGAGAGACAAAGAGACAGACAGACAGACAGACAGATAAAGAGAGGCCAAGTGAGACAGACGAGAGAGAGAGAGAGAGAGAGAGAGAGAGAGAGAGAGAGAGAGAGAGAAAGACAGACAGATAGACAGACGAATAGACAGAGAGATAGACACTCAGACAGACAGACAGAGACAGAAACAGAGAGATCAACACACACACACACACACACACACACACACACACACACACACACACACACACACACACACACACTCACACACAACAAGAAGAGAGGAGAGAGAGAGAGAGAGAGAGAGAGACAGAGACAGAGAAAGACAGACAGACAGACAGAGACAGAACCAGAGAGAGCGGCAGATACACACAAATACAAAAAAAAACAGAGAGAGAGAGAGAGAGAGAGAGAGAGAGAGAGAGAGAGAGAGAGAGAGAGAGAGAGAGAGGCTGACTGTTTAATAACCCAGTGCTATCATGGGTTACCAATGGACAAGGAAGATGGTATTTCCATCCGGCACACGTCCCTACAATTCACTTAGGAAATGAATGCGCACACTAGGATTACACAAGGTGTAATATCATATGTAATCACACACACACACACACACACACACACACACACACACACACACACACACACACACACACACACCACAACGCTGAAAGTGGTGTGTGTGTGTGTGTGTGTGTGTGTGTGTGTTGTGATGAAGAGAGAGAGAGAGAGAGAGAGAGAGAGAGGAGAGGAGAGCAATCCACTTCACTTACCACTCTGTACTCACTTACGTAACCACTCAAATCCTGTCCCTATCACTGCAATTTTTTTTTTTCGTATTGTCTTTACAGTCAGCGACCGATCAAGCACAAAAAAAACCCCAGAATTTTTTGGGAAAAAAAAATCGAAAAGAAAAAACCTACAACAGCACATCCATTCAAGGGGCACCTTCCCTCTCCTTTCGTCACACGGGCTCGACCAGCACGACGACGACGATGACGATGATAACCGATGTGACACCTCCTACCTCTACACACAGAGACCCACACACACCTCCCAACACT
>CM065734.1:47900696-47903196 GCA_033310375.1 Conus canariensis
AGAGAGAGAGAGAGAGAGAGAGAGAGAGAGAGAGAGAGAGAGGAGGAGAGAGAGAGAGAGAGAGACAGCCAGACAGACAGACAGACAGAGACAGAGACAGAGAGAAAGAGAGACAGACAGAGATAGAGAGAGAGAAAGAGAGTGAGAGAGAGAGACAGACAGAGACAGAGACACACACAGACAGACAGACAGAGAGAGAGAGAGAGAGAGAGAGAGAGAGAGAGAGAGAGAGAGAGAGAGAGAGAGAGAGAGAGAAGATAATGATATATCATTCCCAAGGGTGTGACAACGGACTGGTTCAAATTATTTATACGTTCCCATGGAAACAAGGGAAATGAAATAGAAACTGAGCAAGTCGACAACAGAGAGGGAGAGACAGAGAGAGACAGAGAGAGACAGAGACAGAGAGAGACAGACAGAAGAGAGAGAGAGAGAGAGAGAGAGAGAGACAGAGACAGAGACAGAGACAGAGAGACAGAGACAGAGAGTGCCACAACAGTGAGAATCGGCGGCTGAAGTAAGAATGACGGACAAGCAATAATTCTTTCCCTTTGATGCCGTATGCTAACAGGTTCGGTGGCGCCCACTAAAATTACCCTATCACTTTACTCCCCCGGGGACGATTTGCCAGCTTGCCAGACATTAGTTCCCGTACAGGTCCCGTACTGACTGGCCAAAATTAGACCAGGGGCGGATCATTGCATGCAGAAAAAAGGAGAGGGGGGGGGGGGGGGGCTTTTTTCTTTAAAAAAAAAATTCTGAAAGGTCAAACATTTAATGAAGGGAAAGGGGAGACAAAATTCATTTTCGTTTGCAGAATGAGGCACTCTCATTCTCTCTCCCTCCCTCCCTACCTGTCTCTGTCTGTCTGTCTGTCTGTCTGTCTGTCTGTCTCTCTCTCTCTCTCTCTCACACACACACAACCCCCTTCCTCCATCCTTCTCTTGCATAAACAAACACACACACTCTCTCTTTTCCTTTCTCTTAAATACGCGCGCGCGCGCGCGCGCGCCACACACACACACACACACACACACGTACACACACACACACACGCAAGCACACACACACATACGCGCGCGCGCGCACACACACACACACACATAGAGCGCTACACGCTCATACACCCCCACTCTTTCATCATCCCTCTCTCGCTCGCTCTGCTTCTTCGTCTTTGTCTTCTTCTTTTTCTCCTTCTTCTTCTCCTCTCTCTCATGAAAATTCAGACACTTCTTTTTTTTTATAGCGAAATATTCAAATCTACTGTGCCCAATATCAATGTGGTATTCCTTTATCGAACTTTGATGTCGTAGTCATGAGCTACACACTGAACAAGGCCGTAACAACAGCACTCTTGAGGGAATGGAGTTTGAATAACTTGTGGTATATGTCGTAGTCACGAGCTACACACTGAACAAGGCTGTAACAACGGCACTCTTGAGGGAATGGAGTTTGTATTACTTGTGGTATGAATCTGACATAAGATGAATTTCACTGGATTGTAGAATGCCCCAAATTAAGATACCATTCAAAATAAATTTCCATCTGTTCACTCAAAGGAAAATCTTTATAGTCTATAGTTGTAATTGTTGTTGTTGTTATTATCATATCTTGTCAATCTGAAAAGAAAAGAAAGTATTACTAAATCTAGCCAGATTTACTAAGCATGAAAGAGTGCCTTAATCACCGATGTCTTTTTGTCTTCACTATACTGGTTTACGTTTTCTTCAACAAGTTCTGTCAGCACAAGGATCCTAAGTGTATTAAGGACATCGAGACTTGATCAAGATTCAAGGTTTTTTTGGTAATCTTTGACCCAATATTGCTCCATGATCGCACACAAAAATTAATATTCTTTGACTTCTTCACTGAACCGTTAGATTTGAAAAGATCAGGGTGTATACAATTAAGTTCTGCGCAAATATGTCACCACATGGGATTTGTCGTTTGTTTATATGTTGTTTTTTTCATCAATGCAATCACTGCTCCACAATATTTCTACCTAGAACACAGAGGAGAAAAAAAAGAAAGAAAAAAGTTAGACATGGTAGGAAAATCAGAGAAAAAAAAGGTAGGAAGAAAATGTAAGATAAGAGAACATACAACAAGATCAGAGAAAACACACCCACACACACACACACACACACACACACACACACACACACACACACACACACACTAAAAGCGACAGGAAAGTACTAAGCCTACTACACGAAGCACATGGTAGCAGTGAAAAAAAAAAGAGGCAAAAGGAGCGGACAAGCGACAAGCGTAGTTAACAAAACCGCAGACCACGTCAGGAAAAAGACAGATGGGTCTGAACGCGTCCCTGTCTCTTCCCCCCCAACGTGCCAGTCAGTACCCCCCCCCCACACACACACAGAGCACCCTGATTGGATTGACACGGACACAATGCAGGGTGTCGGACAGATCTCGACCCACGGCCTGGCGATTCCATTATCTGTGGCTAACTTCGTTGGGTCGCTACTACAACTGACCG
>CM065734.1:47908196-47918196 GCA_033310375.1 Conus canariensis
GTACGATAGGGACGTCAAGGGTTCTTCATTACACGCACTGGGGCGATGGTCACAGAAGAGTCAAGCGAACCCGGGGGTATCCATGTCCACAGCGGGGAGCAACCCTGAACCCTGACCGTACTTCCCTTCGTCCCAGGCCTTCCCTTAAGAGGGTCAGTCAACCCATGGACTTCACTCCCCTTAGGCGACAGGTGGTGGGTGGCTCGGGGGGTGGTGGGGGGTGGTGGGGGGTCGGCGGTCATTTTGAGGGCGAAGGCCTACAGGGAGCGCGCGGGAAGGGCAGGGTGGGAAGGGGGTGGGAAGGGGGTGGGGGTGGGAGGAGGGTGGGGGCCGGGTGCGACTATGGAAGGCTAGTGGAAAAAAAAAGAGATCGTTCAGCGTTTTTTTATGTGTGTGTGTGTGTGTTCTTCAATTTAATGTCTATACACATAAGTGATTTTAGACAACCAAAAATAAATAAATAAACAAGGTAGAAAAGGAGGAAGGGAGGGGAGAAGGGGTGGGTAGACAGGCAGCTGAAGGAGATAAAGAGATAGAGAGACAGGGAGATAGAAAAAGATGAAGAAGTATAAATGGAAAACGGAAAAAGAGAAAAAGGAGGATCAGAATGAGAATCGGAAGAAAAAATGTTAACATGAATAAAAATTGCAACCTACAACATAACTAGAATAACATTTTTAAAAATCAAATGAACGCTAAAGGTAACAGGATAATAACATTTACACGTGAAAATAGAATTATTAAAGGAATCTAAAAATGGTACTCTGAACAAGTCCTAAAACAATGTCACAAATCAAAAGGGGTTTTATTAAAACCTCCTTCAGGGACTTTTCCGAAAAAGTAGGCAGATATGTTTTCATTTTTCTACAGTGGAAAAGTATATGTTCATTAGAAATTTTCCCACCACAAACACATGTGATGTTGGAAGTGAATTTCGTCTTAAAAGCATTAAGTTTGAATCTATAGGCAATGGGATCCTGTGTGTGTGTGTGTGTGTGTGTGTGTGTGTGTGTGTGTGTGTGGTGTGTGTGTGTTGTGTGTGTGTGTGCATGTGTGTGTGATGCGTGTGTTGTGCGTGTGTGCTGTGTGGTGTGTGTGTGTGTGATGGTGAGGTTGGAGTAGAGAGAGGAGAGAGAGAGAGAGAGAGAGAGAGAGAGAGAGAGAGAGAGAGAGAGAAGAGCACGTAGGAAGAAGCACAATTTATAAATGAGAGCCAGTAGCTACTGAGATGATGTAATATGAACAGACAAACAAACAGACGGACGCGAGTGAAAACATAACATCCTTGTCGCAAAAAGAAAACACGTGCTCCCTCTCTCTCTCTCTCTCCCTCTCTCTTTCATTCTGTTTCTCTCTCTGTCTCTCTCTCTCTCTCTCTGTTTCTCGCTATCTGTCTGTCTCCCTTCTCTCTCTGTCTCTCCCCTCTCTCTCTCTTTCTCTGTCTGCATATATATATATCTCTCTCCCTCTGTCTGTCTGTCTCTCTCTCACTCCCTCCTCTCTCCCTACCTCTCTCTCTTCTCCCCCCTCTCTCTCCCTCTGTCTGTCTGTCTCTCTCTCACTCACTCCCCTCTCTATCTCTGTTACTCTCCCCTCTCTCTCAACACACCATGGTCTGGAGCTCAATGAGTGATAGTTTGGGACACGCAGCAGCGGACGGATCCGGTCAAGAAAGAAAAGAAGGCAAAAGAGAAGATAAAAGAAAGATGGCCAGAACAGAGAAGGAAAGAAAGAAAGCAAAAGAGAAAGATAAAAAGACAGATGGTCAGAACAGAAGGAAAGAAAAGAAAGCAAAAGAGAAAGATAAAAAGACAGATGGTCAGAACAGAGAAGGAAAGAAAAGAAAGCAAAAGAGAAAGATAAAAAGACAGATGGTCAGAACAGAGAAGGAAAGAAAAGAAAGCAAAAGAGAAAGAAAGATAAAAAGACAGATGGCAGAACAGAGAAGGAAAGAAAAGAAAGCAAAAGAGAAAGAAAGATAAAAAGACAGATGGTCAGAACAGAGAAGGAAAGAAAAGAAAGCAAAAGAGAAAGAAAGATAAAAAGACAGATGGTCAGAACAGAGAAGGAAAGAAAAGAAAGCAAAAGAGAAAGAAAGATAAAAAGACAGATGGTAAGAACAGAGAAGGAAAGAAAAGAAAGCAAAAGAGAAAGAAAGCTAATAAAAGACAAAAGAGATGGTCAGAACAGAGAAGGAAAGAAAAGAAAGCAAAAGAGAAAGAAAGATAAAAAGACAGATGGTCAGAACAGAGAAGGAAAGAAAAGAAGCAAAAGAGAAAGAAAGATAAAAAGACAGATGGTCAGAACAGAGAAGGAAAGAAAAGAAAGCAAAAGAGAAAGAAAGATAAAAAAGACAGATGGTCAGAACAGAGAAGGAAAGAAAAGAAAGCAAAAGAGAAAGAAAGATAAAAAGAACAGATGGTCAGAACAGAGAAGGAAAGAAAAGAAAGCAAAAGAGAAAGAAAGATAAAAAGACAGATGGTCAGAACAGAGAAGGAAAGAAAAGAAAGCAAAAGAGAAAGAAAGATAAAAAACAGATGGTCAGAACAGAGAAGGAAAGAAAAGAAAAGCAAAAGAGAAAGAAAGATAAAAAAACAGATGGTCAGAACAGAGAAGGAAAGAAAAGAAAGCAAAAGAGAAGAAAGATAAAAAGATGGTAAGAACAGAGAAGGAAAGAAAAAGCAAAAGAGTCATAAAATAACGGTCAAAAAGGCATTGAAATGTGACCAAAAGAACAGAACTCTCGCTCTCTCTCTCTCTCTCTTCTCTCTCTCTCTCTCTCTCTGTACGTACATACGTGTGTGTGTGTGCATGTGCGCATGCTTGCCTGCGCACGTGCTCTGTATGAGCGTGGGTGCTGTGTGCGTGGTGTGTGTGCGTGTGCGTGTGAGTGCGCGCGCGTGTCTGTGTGTGTGTGCGTGCGTGCGTGCGTGCGTGTTGTGTGTGCGTCCGTGCGTGTGTGTGTGTGTTGATGTGTGTGTGTTTGTGTGCGTGCGCGCGCGCGCGTGTGTGTGAGTGTTGAACAGAAACGGGGAGGACGTGAAGTGGGGGCAGGAAGACAATGCAGATGTTGCATTCTCCAGGAACTTGTCTTGTTCACAGGAGAGTCAAGAGAACCCGGGGGTATCCATGTCCACAGCGGGGAGCAACCCTGAACCCTGACCGCACTTCCCTTCGTCCCAGGCCTTCCCTTAAGAGGGTCAGTCAACCCATGGACTTCTCTCCCTTAGGCGACAGGTGGTGGGTGGCTGGGGGGGGGGGGGGGGGGGGGGGGGGCGGTCATTTTGAGGGCGATCAGGTTCAGGATCAGGTTCAAAGCGGCAAAGAATCGAGAGGGATACGGGACGGAGAGTGCACGAGAGAGAGAGAGAGAGAGAGAGAGAGAGAGAGAGAGAGAGAGAGAGAGAGAGAGAGAGAGAGAGAGAGACGGACAGACAGACGGGCAGACAGACACTGCGACAGAGATGATTGTGAACCAAGAGAATATAAGAGCGCACGCTATTGTGTGTGTGTGTGTGTGTGTGTGTGTGTGTGTGTGTGTGTGTGTGTGTGTGTGTGTGTGTGTGTGTTGGATATAGCATTTGTGTGTGTGTGTGTGTGTGTGTGTGTGTGTGTGTGTGTGTGTGTGTTGTGTTTGTGTAGTGTGTGCGTACGCGCGCGTGTGTGCGTGCGTGCGTGCGTGTGTGTGTATGCGTTTGTGTATGTGACAGAGTGTGTGTGTGTTTGAGTGTTTGTGTGTATGTCCGCACGCAGTGACACCTCCTTGATTAAAGTGAAACTGAAACTTTATAATCATGTCCTTTTTGTTTCTTTCTGTTATTTAATGTTTGTCCTTTGTCATTATAGAGCGAGTGACCTATACTAGAGTTATCATATCTCGCTGTTGTTACTTACCTCATCTGTTGTATCCTCTCTCTCTCTCTCTCTCTCTCTCTCCTCTCTCTCTCTCTCTCTCAAGCTTAATACGCGGATGTTGCCATGGATTTTTCACCCCTCGGCCCTCCCCCCCCCCCCCACCTTTTTTTTTCCATTATAGCCATGCGTCCTAGCTATTTGAGTGGTAAACATCGGATTATGTAATTTGTGGAAGATGACGAAATATAGGTTTTTTTGTTTGTTTGTTTTTTAATACGTGGGTCTTGAAGCGGGGATTAGGCGAAAGCGGGAGTTAGAGGTCGGGGTGGGGGGAAGATGGGAATAGGTGGGATGGGACTTGAGGGTGACCGGGGGTGGGGGGGGTGGGGGGGATTTCTTAGAGGAGCAAGCCTCATGCATTGCCTGACTGTCTATAGTTTGCTTTCTTTTTTGTTCTCCAGTCTTCTTTAGTTATATTCTCTCAGTTCTCTCTCTCTCTCTCTCTCTCTCTCTCTCTCTCTCTCTCTCTCTCTCTCTCTCTCTCTCTCTCTGAGTTCTCTCTGTCTGTCTGTCTATTTGTCTCTGAGTTCACTCTCTGTCTCTCTGCCTCTGTGTGTGTGTGTGTGTGTGTGTGTGTGTGTGTGTGTGTGTGTGTGTGTGTGTGTGTGTGTGTGTGCGTGCGTGCGTGCGTGCGTGCGCTGATTTACGGCTAATCTTCACAAGTTTGTCTGAAACTAGACTAGACTGACCTGTTTAACACCGGCCCTTCATTAAGGACCATAACCCTGAAATGAACAGGTCAGTAACAGTCCCTCACAACTCAATACGTCATCCGTTTCCCTACCACCACCCTCTTCTTCACCCTGTCACTCTTTCTTCTTTTCCCGTGCCCACCTCCCTTCCACTTCCCTCTCCCCCCCCCTCATTCTTTCTCTCTCTCTCTCTCTCTCTCTCTCTCTCTCTCTCTCTCTCTCTCCCTTCCCTTTTCCACCTTCTCATACCTTCACCTCTGTCTCCTCTTCATTTGATCTCTCTCTGTCTCTCTCTTTCTGTCTCTCTCCCTCTCACGCATCTCTCCCCTACACTTCTTAACCCCTTCTCCTTCTTCTGTCTCCTCTCTCTCTTTCTCTTTGCACCCCCTCTTGCAGTCTCTTCCTTTCTGCTTCCTACATCTCTCTCTCCCTCTCTCTCTCTCATCCCCTCTGTCTGTCTGTCTGTCTGTCTGTCTGTCTGTCTGTCTTCTCTCTCTCTCTCTCTCTCTCTCTCTCTCTCTCTCTCTCTCTCTCTCTGTGTCTCTCTCTTACACCGTCTGTTACAATGCCAAGAAATCAAATACACGAACCGCAATCAGAAAAAGAATTTGAAAAAAAAAATGCTCTCTCATTTTTTTCCCCATCAGTATGAAGTAATAAAGAAAGAAAGAAACAAACGAAAAGAAAGAAGAGAAAAGAAATAAAAAGAAACGAAAGGAAAAGAAAGAAAGAATATCCCCCCCCCCCCCCCCACCACACACACACGCACCCCTGTGTTTTCTTGTCCTAATAACGCCGCATATAGCAGCGTCGACTCAGCCAATCGTGCCCTGCTCTGAAAAGGCAGACTCCGTTCCCTTCTTAACAAGATCGTCAGCCATCGATTGCTTTCGGTCAGCACCATGGATGATACACCCCCTTCCCTTCCCTCCTCCTCTCCCCCCCCCCACCCCCCACCCCCACATCTCCGTCTTTGTTTGACACTCTTCTCAACACCCCCCCCCCTCCCCTCCCTCTCCCCCACAGGATCCCATTGGATGAGTGTGGCATGTGTATGACGTGAAGCCGGGTCGGCCCTGTCTCAGCTCATCTGTTTGCTTGTTCACAGCTGCCTTGGTTTCCTTATGATGTGGCGTGGGCTTCCAGTCTTCAGGATTTTGTGTTTTTGTTTCTTGTTGTTCTTTCCATTTCTTCCTGGCTCTTTCTGGTTATGCAGTCTGTGTTTCTTTTTTTTTGTTTGTTTGTTTTTCTATACTTTGTCTTTTCTTTTGAGTGTGTGGACAGCAAGCGCGCGCGCACGCACGCACACACACACAGTGACACACACACACACACACACACACACACAGTGACACACACACACACACATACGCACGCATGCACGCACACACATGTACACGACACAACACACACACACACACACACACACACACACACACACACTCACACGCACGCACACACACACAAACACACACATACCACAGACACACACACACATATATGTATATATATATATATATATACGCGCGCACGCTAACAGTTCAGCTTTGAGTCTTTTGGGAGACTTGAACTGATTGGAAGGAAGATAGGTTCATTTGGCATGTGTCATCCTGAATGACACTGCTGAATTGAATTAACCCTTTCCTACCAGAAAACTCCTTGTGTGTGAGTGGTGTCCGTGTTGTGTGGTGATCTCTATGTAGTCACGTCAATCCTGTCGTCTCCCCTCCACCATGTGTGGTATGCTTTCATCCTCCTGTGTGCTGGGTTGTCTTTCTGTCAACAAGATAACTCCCCAAATTACAAAACCAGTTACAACGAATCTCGGTGGAAAGATCGAAAGCGGCCGTAGAACGAAGCAAATCAAGTCTCCCACCGATACCTAATATGAAATGTCTGAAAGGGAGGATGCCAGATTTATCTATCAAAAGAAACACGCAAACAGACGCACGTTGTGTTGCGTTTATCAACTGTTCATAAAAAGTGGTATCATATACTGCGGAAACCGACAAGTGGTGTGTCGCCTCTCTCAGTGACCCACTTTTACTCCCTGTCAGATGTGAGCGTGGTTGCACGTGATATGCATGAGGCCCGCGGCAGAGACACGAGGATCCCGGGGAGTTCTTTCACACGGCCTAGTTTGGGGGGATCCTAGCTAGTTTCAGAGCATTCTCATCGGGTTCGCATCGTTCAAGACAACCTAGAACTAACTAGAACTAACAGGTCTCGCCACAGCCAGCGAAATCGTCAGAACTGCCCTCCACTGAAAAGTTGTGGTATATCCTTCATTGGCGTGCCCCCGCAATCTCCCTTCACAGAGTGCTGGCTATCTTTTCTGAGGGAGGAGCAGCACAAAATCCTCAGAGAACTATAGCCAAAACCTTCTACCGAGCTTGAAACAGTCGCTGCACCGTCAGCACCCACACCAACGGAGGCCCAGCATGCGACTGAAACCTTTGAACAGAGAACGATTTTGGACAGTAACCCTTTTTGGTTGTTTACCACCATTTTGTAATGTCGTTGATTACGCCCAAATCGGTTCAATATGAGAAATTGTGTTTTGGTTCGCTTTCAGTGAAATACAGTTCATGTAATTACAAATTTGGATGCGTTTTGCGATACCATACCCCAACTCTTTTTTCTGAAAACACTGTTAGTATAGTGCGGCGCAGCACAACTCTAAACATCAGTTGATAGAACAGGCTAGATGGTAAGGTATGTAGTAGTGCTTTCATTTTATGTCTTTACATTAAACTATGTGATATTAGACGAGAGAGAGCGAGAGAGAGAGAGAGAGAGAGAGAGAGAGAGGAGAGAGCGTGTGTTTACACATGTGAGTGTGTGCGTGCGTTTTGTGTGTGTGTGTGTGTGTGTGTGTGTGTGTGTGTGTGTGTGTGTGTGTGTGCAGGCGTCGGTGTGTACATATAATCACACAAAGACCGCCAGCTCCACGTCAAATACCTAACCGGACAATGCAAAGGTAAGGTATGTCTGACAGGGTACGTGATATGATTTATGGTAGGTTGTGGCACTGTTGTCAAACATGCAGCATGGCATAACAACAACAACAATAAAATGGCAAGCCAGAGTGCCAGCACAACCCTGGCACAGTACACCACCCAGCATCCAGCAGTGCACATCAACAGGGAGCACATCACAACGGATCAACTCACACAGCGGTGCCTGCCATGCCAACCCGGCGAACTGGCCTGCATTGTTCAACACTGCGGAGCAACTCTTCAACAGTGTGTAAATTTGCTCCGCCGAGGTAAGAGGATGTTGCTTATAGTCCAGCCAACCGCAAAGGGCTGAATCAGGGCTGTCATGGCGTTCAGGTCAACTCACAAGTCACACACACACACACACACACACACACACACACACACACACACACACACACACACACACACATATATAAGTAAAACAACACACACACACACACACACACACACACACACACACACACACACACACACACACACTCATTCCCGCAACCCTTTCAAACACACCTAAAAACACACCGGAAAGTTGGTTACAACTCTTTCCTCCGTGAAATCTTAGATCAGATGAAAAATGTCAATTGCCCTAAACTATTCAAAGATCACATCAGGTGGGGTATCGCCGAACAATATGGACAAAGGAATCCCAGATCAAAATTCGACGTGTTTCGACCTCTTAGGTCTTCTTCAGGCAAGATAAACAACAAACACTCAGGACAGCGAAAATGAAGAACAAGCGATCACTTATCTTCGTCAAACTCGGCGCAAGATGGGCGTTGAATGAAAGCGAGGCCGCTGGGAAGGAGACGATCTGGTTAAATATTCCTCTTTTTATCATTTTTTCAACATTTTTATCATCATCATTATCATCACTATTATTGTTATGGATTGCTATCATTCAATACCCATCTTAAGCCGAATTCGACAAAGATAAGTGATCATTGCTCGTTCTTCATTTTCGTTGTCCTGAGAGTTATTCATCTTGCCTCTAGAAGACCTAAGGGGTCGAAACGCGTCGTGTGCTGTCTTGTGATTCGTTTTGTCCACGTTGTTCGGCGGAGATGTTTCAGAAAACACATTTTAAAGATTTGTGTAGATTTCCGCCTGCAGTCGCCTCACTGTGCAACTAACTGTAGAAGAAACGCCTCTCAGCATCTCTTTTGTCTTTCGCTCCGACGCCCGGCACTGACAGAACCCATCCCTCTCGCCCGATGCCCCGGTCCCTGCAAAGCGACAAACCGCACGCATCCTGCAAATCTTCTGGCATCGATTTTCAGGGGGGGGGGGGGGGGGGGGGGGGGGGGGGACCGTCCCGGCTGACAACATGGATGCAAGGGTTGTGCTGTAAGGGTAAGAGTTACGCCCCTTTTACTTTAAACCCCTCCAAACCATCCCATCCCATCTCTGCCCCCTTCCTCCCTCCCTGGGGGGACGGCTGAGAAATGGAACGTCTGTCGCTGAGGGGGGATAATGGAAGGAAAGATGGAAATGTACGACAGTGTAGGAAGATGATGATGACGATGATGATATTGGGAGGAAAGGAGAGAACGGAAGGGGAAGGGAGGAAAACGTAGAGAGAGAGAAGAGAGAGGGAGGGAGGGAGGGAGGGAGAGAGAGAGGGGGAGAGACAGAGGGAGAGAGAGGGAGAAAAAGAGAGGGAGAAGGAGAGAGAGACAGAGAGAAGAGAGAGAGAGAGAGGAGAAGGAGAGAGAGAGAGAGAGAGAGAGAGAGAGAGAGAGAGAGAATGTGAGAGAGAAAGAGAGAGGAAGAGAGAGAAACACACACACACACACACACACACACACACACACACACACACACACACACACACACACACACAAGAGGGACAGAGATAAGATAATGTTGCTTATAGCCCAGCCGACCGCAAAGGGCCATATCAGGGCTGTCACTACGTTAGAAACAACTCACAAGTCAATTCATTCACACAATTCTTTACAATACATCTTCTAAAAACCCATCCGAAAGTTTGTTAAAACAAAACTTTCCACTGTAAAATCTCAGATCCGATGAAATATGTTAATCTCTTTCAAGAACTCAAAGATCGCGTCAGGCGGAACGTCTGTGAACAAGGTTTTCATGGAATCTGCTGTAAAATGTCTGTGTCTTACATCACGCAAGTCCCAACACTCTAAAAGAACATGTTTCATTGTGAGTGGCACATGGCATGGAATGCACCATGGAACTTCTTCACTCTTTAAAAGGTATGAATGGATAAAATACGAATGGCCGGTGTGCAGCCGGCATAGAATTGTTTCTTCTTCACGACCACCAGACGTAGATGAGAGGAACTCCTTTAGGTTTGGACAGATCTGAAAGAGTTTGTTATCCGTCTGTGTATTCCAATCCTCCTGCAAGAGGTCTCTGACATAATCA
>CM065734.1:47923196-47925696 GCA_033310375.1 Conus canariensis
AACTACTGTGGAGGGGAATACAGGCTTTTTAATATTAAGTTAAGAAACAACTGACATGTGATCAGAGGTGAGGTAGTGGGAGACACTAGTCAACTGAACAAGGGGGTCAGACTGACTGTCAACAACCCAGTCAATGATATGACCTGACCTGTGTGTGGGTTCAGTCACAAGCTGTACCAGATCGAACTGTGTAAACATGTCTTCCAACCTGGCTACCTGTTGCTCTACGTCGTAATGAAAATTAAAATCCCCTAGACGTTGCAATAGGCGAGAAAGTCTGGAAACTGTTGGTGAAAGAGGGCATCAGTCATCCTTACTTCCCTTGCTTTCCTTTTCTTCCTTCTTTGTTTTTCTCTCTTCTTCTACCCTTCATCCTCCTCTTCCTCATTCTCCCCCTCTATGTGACACAAGAAATCTCTGTCTGTCGCTCTTTCGACATCTATCTATCTATCTATCTATCTATCTATCTATCTGTCTGTCTGTCTGTCTATCTATATAGATACAGATACAGAGAGAAGGGGGGGGGGAGGTAGGGAGAGAGAGAGAGAGAGAGAGAGAGAGAGAGGGAGGGGGTTATTCATAAACGTAAAGCACACACACACACACACACACACACACACACACACACACACACACACACACACACACACACAAAAAAAAAAGAGGGATTTTACGATCTCCCCCCTCTGCACCCAGTTTTTAGTTGTATTTTTCCACAGGTTTTGTTGGGCAGAGTTGTAAAGAGGCCCTCAACGAACCCAGTTTTTTACCAACTGAGATTCATCATTTATTCATTCCACGATTCAGTTGTTCAATCATCATTTTTTCCCTTCTTCTTCCGAATCTGCTTCTTTATGTGAAAATGTGCATTCGTGACTGTGCCCACGTATGCATAAATATTTCTTCGTATTTGGATCTCTCTCTCTCTCTCTTCCTCTCTCTCTCTCTCTCTCTCTCTCTCTCTTTCTGTGTGTGTGTGTGTGTGTGTGTGTGTGTGTGTGTGTGTGTGTGTGTGTGTGTGTGTGTTTGTGCGCGCGCGCGTGGGTATGTCTCTGTGTGTATGTGAGTCTATGTGTATATGTGCGTGCGTGTATGTGCGTGTGCCTCTCTCTCTCTCTCTGTGTGTGTGTGTGGTGTGTGTGTGTGTGTGTGTGTGTGTGTGTGTGTGTGTGTGTGTGGTGGTGTGTTGTGTGTGTGAGAGAGAGAGAGAGAGAGAAAGAGAGAGAGAGAGAGAGAGAGAGAGAGAGACAGAGACAGAGACAGAGACAGAGACACAGAGAGAGAGAATACACTTATTGTGTTCACAAAATCACTATCAGATTTGTTCATTCGTACGTGTTACAGATTGTACCTCTGTAAGTGTTCCTTTTTATCTGTTTCAAAAGTAGACAGAACCGAAAAAAAATACCCATTCAAATTCATCAATTGATGAAACAACTTATCGATCAATCAGTTAATCTACTAATCAACCAAATTCAACCAGTCCATCAATCAACCAATTAATCAACCAAATTCAATCAATCTATCAATCAACCAACCAATCAAGCATCCAGTCAATCAGTCTTCTACATCATCTTCTTCCCTCTTTGACATTCACCCGTTCATCTATTAGGCAGGGACTCCTTCGTCTTGTGGCCTCAGGGCTGGCGTCGCATGCAGCAGGCAGTACACGTCTCCCGAATGAGCCAGAGACATCCCTCGTCTGGGCCCTGTCTCCTTGCCTTCCCTTCTCCCCCCCCCCCCCCCCCCCCAACACCGACCACCCCCATGTCTTCTCCTTACCCCCTTCCTCCTCTCCTCCTGTATTACCCTTATCACCCTTACACATCATCATCATCATCATCATCTCATCATCATCATCATCATCACCATCGTCATCATCATCGTCATTGTTATCATCATCATTATCATCATCATCATCATTGGGAGGGGGGGGGGGGAGATGAGGAGAGAAGGTTTGAAGAAGCGAATTTCATACACACCTGGAGATTCCAGTCCCATATTCCTCCCTCTGTCTCTCCCTTTCTCTTCCCTCCCCCACCCCCTTCCTTCCGCCCCCACACAGAAATTCGACATGCCCCAACGGTTATAGACCTTCGTAGAACCATTCACGCTCGTGCGCGCGCACAACAAACATAAATACACACGCCCGCGCGGGCACACACACACACACACACACACACACACACACACACACACACACACACACACACACACACACACAAAGGGAGACAGACACCCACAGAAAAAGAGACAGACAGAAAGCAGGAGAAGAACAAACAAGAACGGACAATAGAAGAAACAGAAGAACAAAATGAATGGAGAGAAGGACGAAGGAGAAAAACAACAACGATCTCAGTAACATGAAGACAGTAGCAAGGACAGAGAGAGAGAGAGAGAGAGAGAGAGAGAGAGAGAGAGAGAGAGAGAGAGAGAGAGAGAGAGAGAGAGAGAGGAGAGAAGAAGAAGAGGAAGAAGAAAAAGAAGAAGTAGGAGGTGG
>CM065734.1:47928196-47933196 GCA_033310375.1 Conus canariensis
AGGGAGAGAGAGAGAGGTACAGAGAGAAAGAGAGAGAAATACAGAGACAGAGAAAGAGACAGAGAGGGAGACAGAGAGCGAGAGAAAGAGACAGACACGCAGACGCACAGGGACAGAGACAGAGATACATAGAGAGAGGCAAGCAAACAGAGAGAGAGAGAGAGAGACAGACAGACAGACAGACAGAGACAGACAGACAGAAGGACAGAGTGAGAGAGATAGAAAGAGACAGACGAGAGAAAGAGAGAGACATACAGACGGGGACACACACACACACACACACACACACACACACACACACACACACACACACACACACACACACACACTGATATATAGACAGACACACAGAAAAAAACAGAGAGAGATAAAGACAGGGTCAGACAGAGAGACAGACGGAGACAAAAATAACAGAGAGACAGACAGACAGAGACAAAAATAGAGAGAGAGACAGACGGACAGACAAACACACAGAGACCGAGACAGAAAAGCAGTGAGAGGGACACACACTTTATTAAAGAGAATCACCACACACACACTTTGAGAAGAACAAAATCAAATGGAACAAAACAATCAGACACACACACACACACACACACACACACACACACACACACACACACACACACACACACACACACACAGAGGCTTACCTTTCCTCGCCGCAGTCTATGATGCCCTGCTTCCTTCATTGATAATCCATTCATGGCCACACCTGAAACCATTCCAACAATGTCACTGATAATCCACTCATGGCCACACCTGAAACCATTCCAACAATGTCACTGATAATCCACTCATGGCCACACCTGATACTATTCCAACAATGTCACTGATAATCCACTCATGGCCACACCTGAAACCATTTCAACAATGTCACTGATAATCCATTCATGGCCACACCTGAAACCATTCCAACATGTCACTGACAATCCCTTCATGGCCACACCTGAAACCATTCCAACAATGTCACTGACAATCCATTCATGGCCACACCTGAAACCATTCCAACAATGTCACTGATAATCCATTCATGGTCACACCTGAAACCATTCCAACAATGTCACTGATAATCCATTCATGGCCACACCTGAAACCATTCCAACAATGTCACTGATAATCCATTCATGGCCACACCTGAAACCATTCCAACAATGTCACTAATCCATTCATGGCACACCTGAAACCATTCCAACATGTCACTGATAATCCATTCATGGCCACACCTGAAACCATTCCAACAATGTCACTGTAATCCATTCATGGCCACACCTGAAACCATTCCAACAATGTCACGGATAATCCATTCATGGACACACCTGAAACCATTCAACAATGTCACTGATAATCCATTCATGGCCACACCTGAAACCATTCCAACAATGTCACTGATAATCCATTCATGGCCACACCTGAAACCATTCCAACAATGTCACTGATATCCATTCATGGACACACCTGAAACCATTCCAACAATGTCACTGAAATCCATTCATGGCACACCTGAAACCATTCCAACAATGTCACTGATAATCCGTTCATGGCCACACCTGAAACCATTCCAACAATGTCACTGACAATCCTTCATGGCCACACCTGAAACCATTCCAACAATGTCACTGATAATCCATTCATGACCACACCTGAAACCATTCCAACAATGTCACTGATAATCCATTCATGGACACACCTGAAACCATTCCAACAATGTCACTGATAATCCATTCATGGCCACACCTGAAACCATTCCAACAATGTCACTGATAATCCATTCATGGCCACACCTGAAACCATTCCAACAATGTCACTGATAATCCATTCATGGCCACATCTGAAACCATTCCAACAATGTCACTGATAATCCATTCATGGCCACACCTGAAACCATTCCAACAATGTCACTGATAATCCATTCATGGCCACACCTGAAACCATTCCAACAATGTCACTGATAATCCATTCATAGCCACACCTGAACCATTCCAACAATGTCACTGATAATCCAGTTCATGGCCACACCTGAAACCATTCCAACAATGTCACTGACAATCCATTCATGGCCACACCTGAAACCATTCCAACAATGTCACTGATAATCCGTTCATGGCCACACCTGAAACCATTCCAACAATGTCACTGACAATCCGTTCATGGCCACACCTGAAACCATTCCAACAATGTCACTGACAATCCGTTCATGGCCACACCTGAAACCATTCCAACAATGTCACTGATAATCCATTCATGGCCACACCTGAAACCATTCTAACAATGTCATGACAATCCGTTCATGGCCACACCTGAACCATTCCAACAATGTCACTGACATCCGTTCATGGCCACACCTGAAAACCATTCCAACAATGTCACTGACAATCCGTTCATGGCCACACCTGAAACCATTCCAACAATGTCACTATAATCATCATGGCCACACTGAACATTCAACAATGTCACTGATAATCTTCATGGCCACACCTGAAACCTTCCAACAATGTCACTGATAATCACTCATGGCCACACTGAAACCATTCCAACAATGTCACTGATAATCCGTTCATGGCCACACCTGAAACCATTCACAATGTCACTGATAATCCGTTCATGGAACCTGAAACCATTCCAACAATGCCCAGTCAAAGACCAGGCAACTCGTAGAATGGTACGGTATACAGTGAAGTTTGGCGTGTTGTGGCGTGGTGTGGTGTGGTGTGGTATGTGTGGTGTGGTGTGGTATGATATGGTATGGTATGGTATGGTGTGGCATGGTGTGTGGTATGGTGTGGTATGGTGTGGTATGGTATGGTGTGGTATGGTGTGGTATGGTATGGTGTGGTGTGGTATGGTATGGTATGGTATGATGTGGTGTGGTATGGTATGGTATGGGATGGTATGGTATGGTATAGTATGGTGTGATGTGGTATGGTATGGTATGGTATGGTGATGGTGTGGTATGGTGTGGTGTGGTGTGGTATGGTATGGTATGGTATGGTATGGTGTGGTATGGTATTGTGTGGTGTGGTATGGTGTGGTATGGTATGGTGTGGTATGGTGTGGTATGGTATGGTGTGGTATGGTATGGTGTGGTGTGGTATGGTATGGTGTGTGGTATGGTGTGGTATGGTATGGTATGGTATGGTGTGGTATGGTATGGTATGGTGTGGTGTGGTGTGGTATGGTATGGTATGGTATGATGTGGTGTGGTATAGTATGGTATGGTGTGATGTGGTATGGTATAGTATGGTATCATATGACATGGTAAAGTATCGTATGGTGTGGTAAGTATGGTATAGTATGGTATGGTATAGTTTGGCTTGGCATGGTATGGTATAGTATGGCATGGTATGGTATGGTATCGTATGCCTGGTATAATATGGTATACTTTTGCATGGTATGGTATGGTATGGTATGGTATGGTATGGTATGGCACACGCACTACAGAGAGAGAGAAAGAGAGAGAGAAAGAGAGAGAGGAGAGAGAGAGAGAGAGAGAGAGAGAGAGAGAGAGAGAGAATGAGTGAATGAATGAATGGATGAATGAATGAATGACTTATTGAGATCAGCTTACACAGCCCATTCTCATGGGGAGAGCACGGTGGGGACAGGGGCTGTTCATGTAATAGACATCAAAGAATAAACGTCCAATCCATGGCAGAAAATTAAAATCGCAATAAGGAAACCACATCACACAAAGAGTTTTCCAACTGAACACTGATGTCACTATCAACATGATCGCCAACAAGTTTATCCACAGTCATCAAGATTTCCGTTTTGACAGCTGTGCTGTTGGAAGTCAGTTTCACGTCTCCGAAAGCGACTGTCACAGACCGTTTGTCACACTTCCCTTCGTCAATTTCCTGCTGAATGTCATTGTGCTGTGTATCTCGTGTAGGCTGGTACAGCGTGGGAGATGGGTGGTTATCACACAGCAACATGTCACCACAAGCTGCTTGGCTGTTGTCAGTACTGACATTATAGAACAGGCTTGGTGGCGTCGGCAAACATAAATTCGACGGAGAAGATGAAAGTTCTGACGAAGACGGACGGACGTCCGTCGAAAGCTTTAAGTAAGTGCTTGTTTCCCAGCGGAGTGACCTGTTCAAATCTGGTAGTCGTTATGTCGACCCCTCAGCAGTTAAAACTTCCGCAACGTCTCATACGCGATTTCGACCGGACGGTCATCAAGATTTTTCGTGAACTGGAAGGAGCGCACCGAGCTTTAGCGAGATTCCGAAACCATCTGCATTTCACGCTACACTGCAAACATCACAGTGTCGTACCGACCAGCTTAAAGATCAAGTCATCAGTCAAAGGAAAAGCTGCAAGCAACATCTTATTCCGTACGGAACGGGCCCTGATGAACGAACCCGTAAAGCAGATTAATCTGCGGATCGAGGGATTAGAACAACGTATCCATCTCCGTCCGAACAGATTGAGTGCAAACGTTCCGACCGAGATACTAGCGGAAGTGAAGGACTGGGTCGAGGCACCTCAAAACTTGGAATGGAACAAAGTACGCATGCGCCAGAGGAAGAAGTTAAAGAAACTAATGGCAAGATCGAAGCGTGACCAGAACGATCGGATTCCAATCGTACCTGTGACAGAGGAAGAGAGGCGCAGGGTGAAGAAGAGGTGGGTTGTAAACCTATCGGAACGTGAACTTTCTGACTCTGAACAGCTAGTGCTGGAAAAGGGACTCATTTCGCTGTGACCCCGGACAAACTCCCCATCGTGGACTACATCACGTGTATCAAAACCGCCTGCAGACAGATAGGCCCGTATTCAGAAGAGGCGTCCCATCTGAGGTCGGAATGTGTCAACATCCTGAAACAAGCACAACCGCCGAAACCCAACATTTCCGTGGGGGAGAGGCGAGCATTGGTCCGACTTAGGAAAGACGACACGATCATGATACTCCCGGCCGACAAGGGTCGGTCCACGGTCATCATGCCCAAGTCCCTGTACCATGACAAAGCTAGCCAACTGTTGGATGACAGGAA
>CM065734.1:47940696-47965696 GCA_033310375.1 Conus canariensis
TAAAGGGAAGAGAACTCTATTGGACCCTACAGTGATGGACTCCAGGCCAGGCAATTAACGGGACTTAGCATTACGCCTGCAGCCTTGATGGGCGACAGAGTGATAATCCTTGGTCTACATTTCTGCACCACTTCACCAATGATTGCAGTCATGTACACACACACACACACACACACACACACACACACACACACACACACCCGCGCACGCACGCACACACATGCACACACACACGTACGTAATCTCTCTTTCTCTCTCTCTCCCTCTCTCCCCCACACTCACCTATTTACAGACGCTAACAACCCCTGACCACATTCACACCACACCTACACACAGGCACAGACACTTAAACACACGTACACAGATCGCAACACACACTACCACACACACACACACACACACACACACACACACACACACACACACACACTCACCTATTTACAGATGCTAACAACCCCTCACCAACATCCACACCACACCTACACACAGGCACAGCCACAGAAACACACGTACACAGATACGTACACACATACATACATACACACACACACACACACACACACACACACACTACACCACATACACATACATACCCACACACACACGCATGCACCACACACACACACACACACACACACACACACCACACACATGCCTATCTCGGACGCAAACAACCCTCACCACACGTACACATAGTCACAGACACAGACACAGACACAGACACACACACACACACTATTCCACACACACACACAGATACACACGCATGCACACACTACACCACACACACACACACACACACCACACACACACACACAAACGCCACACAGTACACCACACACACAAACACGCACACAGTACACCACACACATACGCACACATGACACGCACACCAGGATAGCGTGGGCCGTAGATGATTATGAGCACACACACACACACACACACACACACACACACACACACACACACACACACACACACACAACACACACACACACACACACACACACACACACACACACACACACCTTCTGACTCACGCTCAGGCGTGCGTAGATTTGAAACTTTACAGTGGAATACCAACAAGTAACTTCTTTTGTGCTCGTAGTCTTCAGAAAATGCCCACACCTGAGCTACACACACTAGTACTCTGCCATCCCCCCCCCCCCCAATACCCCTGCCTTCCTCCCCTATGCTTATCTCTCTCTCTTTTTCGCCTATTCCTCATCTCTTCCATTCTTTCAAGGGACTTTCGTGCGGAAGATTCTCGAGAACATAACTTTGCACTCCCAGCTATCTTCTCTCTATGTTTCCTCTATTCTTTTTTTCCTCTATTCTCCACTTTAACTAAAACTGCTAACTTGTTCAGGAACAAAGGGATGGTGGGGGTGGGGACGGGAGGGGCAATGCAAAGCGCTGATTTAATTAGTTCGCGAGGGTCCCAGGGGAGGAAAGCAAGGAGACTAATGACGCCATTGAACGTCACCTACAGCGCCGCCTGGCAGGGCAAGACTGATGATGGTGCGGGCAGAAAGGGTAAAGGGGAGAGAACTCTTTTGTACCCTACAGTGGTGGACTCCAGACCAGGCAGTTAAAGGGACTTAGCATTACGCCTGCAGCCTTGATGGGCGACAGAGTGACCGTCCTTGATTCACATTTCGTCCTCCACTTCACTAATGACTGCAGTCATGTCGCTGTGTGTGTGTGTGCGTGTGTGTGTGTGTGTGTGTGTGTGTGTGTGTGTGTGTGTGTGTGTGTGAGAGAGAGAGAGAGAGAGAGAGAAACTCTGGGGTGTGTGTGTGTGTGTGTGTGGTGGTGTGGTGGTGGTGGTGGTGGTGGTGGTGGTGTGTGTGTGTGTGTGTGTGTGTGTGTGTGTGTGTGTGTGTGGTGTGCGCGCGCGTGCTGGCGTGCATGCGTGCGTGCGTGCGTGCGTGCGTGCGTGTGTGTGTGTGTGTGTGTGTGTGTGTGTGTTGTATAAGTGTGTTCATTCGCATAAGTGTGAATGCCAGTGTGCATGCGTGTGTGTCAGGAGCACATGCACACACACACACATACGCACACACACACACACACACGTGTAGGTAGGTGTGTGTGTGTGTGTGTGTGCGTGTGTGTGTGTGTGTGTGTGTGTGTGTGTGTGTGTGTTGTGTGTACCTGCACATCTCTGTGTGTGCGTGTATACGTGTGTGTGTGTGCGTGCGCGCACGTGCTGCGTTCATGTGTGTGCATGCTTGCATGCATCCTTTCATGTGTGTGCGTGCTAGCATACATCCTTTCATACTCTGATTTAATGAGATGACCTAGGGGAGGAAAGCAAAGAGACTAATGACGCCACTGAACGTCACCTACATCGCCACCTGGCGGTCAAGACTGTTGGTGACATGGGCAGTGTTTTCACCTAGCCTGGACACACACACACACATACACACACACGCACACACACATACATACACACACTCATCACACACATACTCTCTCCCTCCCCCACCTCCTCTCTCTCTCTCTCTCTCTTCTCTCTCTTGCTCACACGCGGGTGCATATGAGTTTGAAACTTCACAGCAGAGGAAGTAGGACAGGGAAGGGAAAACGCACACGTAACTTCTTTTGTGGTCGTAACCTTCAGAAAATGCTCACACCTGAACCACATACATTAGTACTCCCATTCCTCACCACCATCATACTCCTCTCTCTCTCTCTCTCCTTTCCACCTCCTCCGTTTTTGGAAAAGACTTTTTGTGCAGGTTCTGGGGAACTTTGCTCCCCCACCCATCTTGTCTCTCTTTCTCCTCCTCCTTTCCCTCTGCTCTTCCTGTTCTGATGTTTTTTTTTGTTTTTTTTTGCTTCTTTAACTAAAATTGCTAACTGGTTGCAGGGCCAAGGCAAAGCACTGATTTAATAAGTTCGCGACGGCCCCAGGGGAGGGAAGCAAGGAGACTAATGACGCCATTGAACGTCACCTACAGCGCCGCCTGGCGGGGCAAGACTAATGGTGGCGCGGGCAGAAAGGGTAAAGGGGAGAGAAGTCTTTTGTACCCTACAGTGGTGGACTCCAGGCCAGGCAATTAACGGGACTTAGCATTACGCCTGCAGCCTTGATGGGCGACAGAGTGACCATCCCTGGTTCACATTTCGTCCTCCACTTCACTAATGACTGCAGTCATGTCCCTCTGTGTGTGTGTGTGTGTGTGTGTGTGTGTGTGTGTGTGTGTGTGTGTGTGTGTGTGTGAATAGTTATTTCTTTGTCGTGAAATTCATCGGAACAGAAACAATGAAATGAACAAATCAGTGCAGAAAAAAAAAACTGGAACAAACTGTTCTCTCTCTCTCTTTGTGTGTGTGTGTGTGTGTGTGTGTGTGTGTGTGTGTGTGTGTGTGTGTGTGTGTGTGTGTGTGATGTGTGTGTGTTTCTCTCTCTATCTCTCTCTTCTCTCTCTTCTCTGTTGTCTGTCTCTTCTGTGCTCTCTGTCTTCTGTCTGTTCTCAAACTGTCTGTCTGTCTCTCTCTTTCTCTCCCTGTCTATCTGCCCTCCCCCTTTCTCTCTCTGTGTATATATATATTTTTTGAGGGAACCACATAGTTATGAAAGGAGCACACAGAGCTGAAAGTAATTGGCTGTTCCCAGGCGGCTGTTCAAAAAAAAGGTGAAGATCTCTGCTACTTTCCCTCTTTGACATTGAAGATTGAGGCTTGGATTATCTATTTCCGGGTTCCTCTTGTCATTAACTGGCTTGGTGTATGAAACGGTCAATACTGGAAGATTGCATCTATCTTCCTCTGGTCGATGCCAGTTGTGGGATTTACAATCAATTCTCTGCTGAAGAATTTTGAGCTGGAAACACTGTCTTCCTCTCTGTCTCTGTCTGTCTGTCCGTCCCAACCTTTGGCTCTCTCTGTCTCTGTCTCTGAATCTCTCTCTCTCTCTCTCTCTCTCTCTCTCTCTCTCTCTCCCCCCACCCCCTCTTTTTCATTTCAAAATTTCCCCAGATTCTCTTTATCATCACTGATCTCCTAACTATACCAATAATATTCACAACGAGATACCGTCTAAAGTTATTATTGATCTGCTACTTGTACAAATAATGTTAACACTGAAATACAGTCTAAAATTTTCAACATTGATAAAACGGAACCGCTGCACCAATAAGTATTGGTACTGGAAGAAAAAACGACAGGCTGACCATTCCTCTGTCATTAAATACAATGACTTGATAAATAAGCATAATTGGGGTGGGAGGTAGGGTGGGGGGGGGGGGAGAGAATGTGGGAGGGAGAGAGGAAAAATGGGATTAAACAAAAAAAGAAAAGGACGGTAAACTGTCAACATCAAAAGCTCAATACTAGTAGCACTGACAAACCGGCTGTCAACGAACCACGTGACGAACCAACTGACCAACCAACCAATCACGATCCTTCCCGCTGCGCCCTCGGGGATCAGTTCCCTCTGAGTGAGCTGGAATTCGTCGGTGACCCAGTTTTAGCAGGCTGCACACCAAAAATGAATGCGCCAAGGCCTTACTTAAGGTGTCGAGTATTTATAGACTGGCGCCATTAGACTGTTGTAAGAATGTTTCTTGTGTCTGGAAGTTGATTCTCCTCATTTTCTTTCATATGGCCATCAAGGTACAAGCCAGGTGGTTCCAAGCAGAGGGATTAGATTCAAAGGAATGGGACTATTTTGGAGAAACCCTATGGCGCAAAGAAAGGGCAACGGCTGAGTGCAAAGGCTTGAAATGTGAAGTCAAATAAGGGGAAGGTATGTATTTGAAGATTGTGATTTCATAGGTGAAAATCTCCCAAAACAAGGAAAATAACTGGTGGGGAGTTGCTCTTTTGATCAGTTATCATTTTAACATTAAATGCTAGCTCAAACTGACGGTAGGCTTCGAAACACTTACATGGATCATATAGTGGTTTAGTGCATAATCCTAATTGTGGCCTGTGACCAGCAAGTGGAGTAGGGAAGAGAGGTCGGTGAGTGTGTGTGTGTGTGTGTGTGTGGGGGGGGGGGGGGGGGGTGAGGGGTGTGTGTGTGTGTGTGTATGGGGAGGGGTGGATTGAGGGAGCAGGAATGGAGGCGATGGGCTGGGATGGCGTGGGGTCGGGAGGGAGGGAAGAGCTGGGGAACCGCGGGATGCCTTTCGCCTGTTCCGGCCGCAGTATCCAGCATCCAGTTCTTGTGATGATCATGTCAAGACGGATGATCCGAAGAGGACAGAGACAAGCGAGATGGTCGCCTCCTTCTCCCTCTGCTGAGACTGTCAGTCAAAGCGGAGTCTGGGGTTGAGGGAGTGGGGGCGGGGTCGGGGGGGGGGGGGGGGTTGGAGGGAAGGGAAGAAGAGGGTAAGGAAGTGGGAGGAGGTGTGAGGTGGTGGTGGTGGTGGTAGCTTTTGGGATGTCCGTACGCTTCGGCTCAAATGATACACACAACTCAGGTTTTGTTTGGGGGGTGGGGTGGGGCGGGAGGCTGAAAGGGAAAGAACTGTGTGTGACAAACGGAAAATCCGGAACGTACACTAGGATGGATAAACACGCATTCACGCGCACGCACACGAACAAACAAATAAACACACTACACACACACACACACACACCGCGCGCGCGCGCACCCACAACACACAACACACACAAGCCGCGCGCCACACACACACACACACACGCACGCATGCTCACACATACACACGCACGTTCTCTCACGCACACATACGTACACACAAACGTACGCACCATTCTACACACACACAACACACACATACATACATACACACAAACACACACACATAAACGTACGCACCATTCTACACACACACACACACACACACACACACACACACACACATACACACACACACACGCAACACACACACACACACACACACAACACACACACACACACACACACACACTCCTGTACCATAGGCCGAGGCTCCTTCCATCCGTATCATTTTGATCTGTTGAGCCTAGCAAGCCAGCGTTTACTTTCATGCTTAAAGCTTCATGCTATCGATTCTTACTGTTAAAAAATGTGTATAACATTAATTCACAGTTGAAGCCCTTCACACCAAAATCGTCCTCAGTCGTAAGAAGTTTTTTTCCCCTCTTTCTCTGACCCCACCCCCTACCGTACTCTAACCCACCATCCACCTCCTACCCCCCCCAGCACCTCATCCTTCCTGTCCCCCTATTCACCCCAACCTCCTTCCCTCCCCAACCCCTACCTCCCCTCCACCCCCACCCCCTCCTCCTTCCACCAACCCTGACTAATCAAATAAAGTGCGAAACACTTCACTCACTGCCATTAACAACAGCCTGTGGCTATGATAAGGGTGGAGATGATCACTTTGATGTGGGTGGGTATGAGCGCTGAATCAGGGTACCTATCTCAACGACTGTGAGGGTGTTAGTCAACGGACACCTGCGCTGGCGCGCGGTAGGCCTGGGACGGTCTTGGGAGTTCGTTCCAGTCGGTTTTCACATCTACTCTCACCTATCAGTGATAAGCGAGAACCGCCCTGAGACTCCTGTGGGAGGAAGGGGGGGGGGGGGGGGGGAGCTATCTGTTAATGCATACACCATATCGTCACAACAACAACAACACATTTTTCTTTAAGATGCGCAGTGAAAGTGGTGATGATTATGTTGCCAGGGCCAATACGTTTCCTGTTCGTTTCATTTGACTGAACTGAGTCGGGTCTTGAAGAGAGGGGAAGAATGCAGAGAAGAGGAGATGAACGAACGACGATTTGATGGATACTGAATCAACTTAGTGATGCTGGCTGGTGGCTGGATGGAGGAACGGTTGAGTAAGTGATAGAATGAAGGAAGGAAGGAAGAAATGGATAGATGGGGATGGATGATTAAAACGACAGAGGAAGGAACTGATGGATGTTTGGATCAATAAATGAATAATAGATGAATGAACGAATAATTATTACATGCCTGAGTGGAGTGTTAGACCAGGTTACCAATTCAGTGGAGGAACTGACGAACCAATGCATCCAAGACCGCATGAAAGACTGATGGATTACAAACAATGCATCCAAGACCGCGTGAAAGACTGATGGATTACAAACAATGCATCCAAGACCGCATGAAAGATTGATGGATTACAAACAATGCATCCAAGACCGCATGAAAGACTGATGGATTACAAACAATGCATCCAAGACCGCATGAAAGACTGATGGATTACAAACAATGCATCCAAGACCGCATGAAAGACTGATGGATTACAAACAATGCATCCAAGACCGCATGAAAGACTGATGGATTACAAACACAAAAGAAACAAAAAGATGAATGGACAGATGAACGGAGAAACTGCCAAACAAACGTCAAAACAAGCGAACGAATGATGGGTTGGATGAATAAACTACAAGGGAACATAAAAGAGCACACACCTCAGGCAAAACGGAACTGATTCTCCACCCGCCTTTTCACCTGGATCGGCCCTAAATTAATGGATCCGTCCCTTGGGCCTCATTTCATCTTCTCGCTAAATTTGCTTCAAATCAGCTCAGTGAATCTTGCGTCATTCATGCTGACGGTTTCTAACTCCGCCATTCGTGATCACATCCGCTACCAACAAATCCCGTATCACAACTTAGTGGTTCTGACCCTTAGCCTCAACCTATCTCCTCAACACGTTTCGCTACAAACGGTCTGGTAGATTTTGCATCTTCATGCAGGCAGACAGACAGACGAACAAACCAACAGACGCAGATGAAGTACAACTTCTTTGATGGAGAAAAGACAGCAAGATAGGTGAATGGACCAATGGTTGGAGAAAGACAAAGAACAGAAAAGCTAAAGAATAAATTCATGACAGACTGAATAAAGTTGGATGTATTAAAGACTTAAAAGTTGTCAACATCGAGATTATTAAGTATACAGACAAATACATGAATGAGTAGCAGCAGCAGAAGTAATGGCAGAACAACCACCACCATCACCACCACAACCGGCAATAGAGACAGTCATCATAATTGTGTTAGCAGTGTCCTGTAACGGCAGCTGTCAAGGCAACAGAGATAGTCGTACCAGCAACAATGATGATACCAGCAGCAACATCAGCAGCAGCTGCTGGGAACGAAGTAGCAGCAGCGACAACAACAGAGCCAAAAGCCGCAGCAGCAGGACAACTGAGTTGTTGTTGCCGTGAACAGTTCAGTGCGGCGCCCCGATGACTGAGAGAGAGAGAGAGAGAGAGAGAGAGAGAGAGAGAGAGAGAGAGAGAGAGAGACAGAGAAGAGGAGACAGAGACAGAGACAGAGAGAGCAGACAGAGACAGACAGACAGACAGACAGAGACAGAGAGAAAGTCAAAGTCAAAGTCAAAAGTCAAAATGTTTTAATTGTTAGGCCTCTGGCCCATACGATGGAGGTACATAATAATCAGAGCATTCATCATGCATTCATACGCATATCAACTGTACATTGTTTTCGTAAACTAAGTGACTTACATACATACATAGACAACTTATTAATTGTTACAAGATTTTCACATGCAAGTAGTAAAGTAAGTTTGGATAGGGATGGATTTTTAGAATACTTAGCAGGAATGAATTCGTCTCTAAGTTCCTTGTATTTTGGGCATACAAATAAAAAGTGTATTTCATTTTCAATGATGTTAGAACAAAAAGGACAATCCCTTTCATTACTGTGTACATTCGTTCTGAATTGTAGATAACTATGTTTAAGGGGGGACATACCAATCCTGAATTTAGCGAGACATCTTCGCAAACGAAAATGATTGATTTGACGTAAATACATTTTGCAAGATATAGTATCATTAAGACTCAAATAAATTTGAAATAAATCATGGTTTTCCAGTGCTGCATGCCATTCCTGACTAAACGAATCAATAAGCCTTTGTTTAAATTCTGAAATAAAAATATTAACATTTCCCACACCCTGGGCTTCCCACACAATCCCCAAACCATATCGGTATAAAATATTTCTGACTCTACACGCGCAAGTGACATAATGTTGCGATTGAAAGTATAATAATATCTCATAACCTTTTCTAGAATATATATTACTGATCCAAATTAACTAATCTAAGCCAAAATTTTATGCATATAATATACGTATTTACAAATATAGGATATCTACCTGTTTCCCGGTAAATTAATTGTCTAGGTGCTTTAGGACTGAAAACCAATAAAACGTTTTAATGCCGACTGATGAACCTTTTCAATGTGTTCTTGATCAGTAGTTAATCACCAAATGTCCGATCCTTATGTAAGTATTGGCTGTATTTGGGAGTCAAACAGTTTATAAAATATTTCAGGTGAATGTTCACCTAAAGACCATAATACTCTAATAATTGCTGCTACACCCTTTCTTGCTCTAACTGCTAGGTCTTTGAGAGTATGTGAAAAAGAAAGTCTAGTAGAAAGGTAAATTCCAAGGTATTTATACATATTGACAATTTGTAGTTCTTGGTTCCCAAAAGACCACTTTTCAGATGAAGACAGATAACCACCATTTCTAAAGACAACTACATTTGATTTATCCAGGTTGACAATAAGATCCAGTCGGTTCGCTGTTTTTAATAACACGTTCAACTGATTCTGAAGACCTATAACACTATCAGAAAACAAAACGACATCATCGGCAAATAAAAGTATGAACAACTCAATAAGATCAGGAGATAACTGAACGCCATGCCTACCACATCTCAAAGAGAGAGAGAGAGAGAGAGAGAGAGAGACAGACAGACAGACAGACAGACAGACAGACAGACAGACAGACAGAGACAGACGGAGAGAAAGCAGCCAGCAAACCAGGCGGACAGATAGATAGACGAGATAGAGGGAGGGAGAGAGAGAGTGAGAGAGAGAGAGAGAGAGAGAGAGAGGGAGGGAGAATGAGGGTGGAAGCAGGGAAGAGAGAGACAGAGACAGAGAGAAGACTGACAGACAGATAGATAGACGGGAGAAGAGAGAGAGAGAGAGAGAGAGAGAGAGAGAGAGAGAGAGAGAGAGAAAGAGAGAGAGATGGGAAGAGAGAGGATGGATGAATTAACACACACACACACACACACACACACACACACACACACACACACACACACACACACACAGAGAGAGAGAGAGACAGGGAGAGAGAGAGAGTGCTGTTCCGCCAGTGTGGGATTCCATCCCTGTCTAACAGGATAATGGTCAGTGGAGCAAAGACCACAATGCTTCCCGCGCCACTGCCACAGGAAAGGAATCAACGAGCAGAGTTCCGTAATCATCATCACCCTAATGATCATAATGATCAGGATAATTGCAGATGGGGCTGATGGTAATCCTAAGGCTGCTGCTGCTGCTGCTGCTGCTGCTGCTGGGTTGTACTACGAATGTAAAGTACATCGTTCACAAAAAAAATAGAAGAAAGAAAATATAGGGAGTGTAGTAAACGAGAGACTGTCCAAAAACCAAAACAAACATAGACAAAATACAAGTATAAGTAGTGGAGGAAAACAAGGACAAGTCAAAAAACGATTCTTCTGTCATTCAAAATGTATTATTAGGCGAAGGTCTGTTTACAATAATTGAGGGACAAAGAGGTGGAAGATGACGGCATGTGAATAAAAGCATCCAATTCTTCATTCTACCCTCCACTGAATTCTGTCCGTCACGTCAACGACACCGTTTGGCGTCATATACTTTACCATGTCAGACCATAGCATTCAACGGCAGTTAGCCAGCTCTGTCAGGCCGAATTTTTTCCGTGGCCAATGCAGTCATAAGACAGTCACGTGATGTCACCCCACTTCCGGCCCCGGAAGAAGCCAGTGTCAACTTCCTATAAGTCATTCATCTTCGGCCTGCCGTCAAAGCAAGATAAGTCTTGTGCTCTGTCTCGCCTATACTTGCCTTTGTGTTAACTTTGCTGTGTTTTGTTCTATACTTGATTCAGTTGTGGCTTGCAAATGTGAGGCTCTTGGTGGGAGCGTATTTATCAAAAGATTTGTCTCTTTTACCGGCACTCTCGGGAGCGTATTTATTAAAAGATTTGTCTCTTTTACCGGCACTCTCCCGCGACTTTGTTACTCGCGATCGTCGGCACCGCTCGCCGGTCGTGTTCCCCCACCATATTGCCGAGCCTCGGGTTCAGCACGCATTTTGTGCTGGTTCCGGCTTGCACTAGACCCTGAGTATTTTTGCCGTGTGAGGCTCTTGGTGGGAGCGTATTTATTAAAAGATTTGTCTCTTTTACCGGCACTCTCGGGAGCGTATTTATTAAAGATTTGTCTCTTTTACCGGCACTCTCGCGACTTTGTTACTCGCGATCGTCGGCACCGCTCGCCGGTCGTGTTCCCCCACCATATTGCCGAGCCTCGGGTTCAGCACGCATTTTGTGCTGGTTCCGCTTATTAAGGTTTAGGGCTCAATAACTATCACACCTGTACTCTTTACCCTTCACAGGTAGAACGTGTTCGAGTAAGGGTGTGTGACACTGATCTGCTTATTAAGATTTAGTGCCCAAGAACTATCACACCTATACACAGTGATACTCCACGTGTAGAGATTGCTATTAATAGCCATACCAGTCACACGACCGGTGGCGTGTACGGGTAGTTCGAGTTTTCAGTCGATCTCTCGAGCACTTTGCACGACACCACACGGACGATCGAGATTAATTGATTTTCTCGATCGGCCACCTTGTCTCCTCTTTGCGGTCGTGTGTTCCGGGTTTGCTCTATCCACCTGTGCCCAACATGGTGAAGGACACCGCCGGGTCGAGCCACTCCACTGCTCGGAGTTCGCTCAATTTCCCGGAGAACCCGCGGGTCGATTCCATCTCGGAGCAATCCGTTCGCACTGATGAACGTACGGTTCGGGTAGACAGAGACGACTTCTCCGCGGAAGGGACGCGTGATCTTCCTCGTCTACCAAACCGACGGACGCACGACCGCGGCGTCCCAAGGCTGATAGGCAAGCGGCCACCATTTCAAAATGCCTTTCATTTGATCTGCCTGATAGTCTAAGGGCAAAGCTCCCCTCAAGGTGCTGCCCAGAAAGTCTAATGGCAAGGCTCCCCTCAAGGGGCCCGGCCGAGCAAAGACTAGCCAACGGAATTCGCCCTCCCCCACCCCTTCTCCATCGGCCAGCTTGCCCTCTAGCCTACGGACTCGCTCGGAGACTTCTAACTATCATGCTGAGTCACGCGAATCTCGGCCCCCGGGGCACCTTGCCGAGCCGCGGACCAGCACGGGTGACGGATCTGGGATGGAATCACCATCCGTCACTCGCCTTGATGAGTCACGTATCTCTTTTTCCCCCCAAATTGATACGTGCACTCATAGCGCTCGGCCCCACCGGGCACAGGTGCAGCCAACACCTGAGCTCGAGGAGCGCTTCGACTCCGGAAGCAGCCTTATGGTCACCCCGACGCACGACCTCGGTGGTGTCCATAATCCTGGGCGTGCGGGCACGCCGCGCCATGGGCCCGGCCGTGCCCATGCACAAGGACGGTCGACCTACCCCGATCGAACGTCACCTTCTTCCCTAGGGGTATTGGACGTTGGGGAACCGACCTTTCGGATCCCCATTTGGGCAACGTCCGCGGTCCCGCTCCTCCGGGGGGAGGATCTACCAGCGGGACCAAGGGTAACCTGACATATTCCTCCAGGGGGAGGAACACGGGACCGCATCCTGACCAATCCGCACTTTCGCGGGTTGGGGGCTCGACTTCCGCATCCTCCTCCATACCATTATGGCCCTCCCAGGCCCATTCCAAGGACGTGTATGGTGCAGTGCACGGACCTGGACGGGGACGACAGGCCACGGCCTCTCAAGCCCCCCCCCAACAGTGATTCAGGTTACCCGGGTCCCCGGGGACTTTCTGCCTACAAGAAGAAGAGGGTCTCGTGGCTACGACTCGGCGGATGTCTGACCTACGCATTCGCCCAACGCGCTGGTCAGACCTTGAGTGCGGCCTACCTACCATGGTTTTTCCCCAGGGCCGCCACAGCCCGTTTACCTCCCCGGGGACCGGTGGCTCTATGCCCCCGAGAGAGACCAGTGGCTTAACGCCAACACCCAGCACGACCAGCTACATGGTCGAATGTGGCACCCGGCCTCACTTACCTGGGTCGACCTTGGTCTCCCTCCTCGGGCGCTGTCCTATCGGCAGGACGATGTCCCGGCCGCCGATTATAGGGCCACCGGGGACACACTACAGGCACCCCTCGACTTACCTCCTGAAGACGGGTGCTATGAACCCTCTCAGGACCAGTACCTCCCTGAGGCGGACGATGACGAGGAGCTAGCCCCCACCTCATTGTACGATGTCCGCACGATAGAACGGTGGCGACCAGACCTCGTTAGGAGGGAGGCCGCACCCGCTGACGAATTTCTCTCCCTCTCCCCCGGCCCAGAGATCTAGACCAATCTACCCAAGAACCCCTCAGTCGCCTCCTTGTTTACGGACAATCCCGTGACCAGGGAGATGGGCATTTCCCAGTCGGACCGTCGGTTGATCCCCCACCTGCCCCCCCCCTACTTCCGGCGCCATCTCCTTTAAGAACCTAAAGGAATGGGTCCGAGTAGCCAGGATGGGCATCCTCCACACCACGGCGGGACACACCTACTTGGACATGCCCCTTCAGCGAGCGGAGGCTCTATGGCCGGAGGACGATGGTGCCATCCCAGTACCGGGGGACCCGGGCTCTGAGGCGCACCAAGAGCCTGACCCTCGCTTGTTCAGCGATCCTTTCATGCGACACCTAGTTAACAGGATTTCGCATCACCTTTCGGCTGCGGCGGACAGCGCAGCCAGAAGCCACTTCAACTGCTTGTTGGTCGCGAGAGAGGCCGTGCTGGCGCGGACCTCTCTCTCCCCGACGCTTAAGGCAGCCCTGCGATGCATCCCGGGCCAGGTCCAGTCGCTCTTTGGCGACTACTCGGCTGACGTCATAGCACAAGCAGTTGAGGAACGCAAGCAGGCTGTGTCCTTTGCGCCCAGGCCACCGCCGGAAAAAATTCGGCCTGACAGAGCTGGCTAACTGCCGTTGAATGCTATGGTCTGACATGGTAAGTATACTAGCCAAACAGGGAGTATAACACAAACTCCCCATTTTGCAGCGGTGAGCTGGAGTCTGTTTTCGTCCTTTGGGCGAGCCTCGTCAGAAACCCCGACAGCAGTACAACACCCACAAATGCATCCCGCCTGAAGCGCTACCGAAGGAGGTTATGTAGTACGGTTTTGAATAGCCCCCTCGGTTTTGAATAGCCCCCTCCCCTCACTCCCCGCTTCGCCTCACTCTGTCATATTTGATTAATTTCCCACTAAATCTGTTAAATGTTCTTTTTTGTGTAGATTCTAAATCAGTCCTGCAATCCCTTGCTTCATCATTTATTTACAAGAATAATGTTGCCTTTGAAATAAAATATCTAATTCATTGCATTCAATTGAAAGGGTCTAATGTTGACTTTTGTTGGATACCATCCCATTGTGGAATTTACGACAATGAGTATGTTGACCATCTCGCAAAAAATGGGGCGAGAAACACTTTGAATGCTATTGAATTGCCCTGCAGTTTATCTTCAGTAAAAATGTGTAACATAATAGAAAATTTAACGATTTGACGTTTTTTTTTTTCTCTTCTGGGACAAAGTCTTTTTCATGACTGAATACTCAATGTTCAAGTAGATCAATTGTTACCTTGTCGTGCAGACTTTTGTTAAATTCTTTAAAGACAAAGTACTGTAAAGACATTGAGTGTGTCTGCTCTGCAGAACTGACAATTGAACATATACTGGTAAAATGTGCTTCAATGAAAACTTTCCTACCTCCGGAAGTCGTAGAATGTATTCTGCCTGTTTCTAATGTCAAGTTATTTTGGTATCAGTTTAATCTTTTCAATCTTTCAATATTGGGATTAGCTAGTTATTTGTTATGTAGTCCTATTGCTCGTTTCTTGTAACTCTCTCTCTCTCTCTCTCTCTCTCTCTCTCTCTCTCTCTCTCTCTCTCTCTCTCTCTCTCTCTCTCTCTCCTTCCTCTTCTTCTTTTTTTTTCTCCCCGTTTTTAAGATTTTTTTTGATGATGTTAAAAAATTAATAAAGTGCTGCTGTTTTTGATGCTAGAATCTAAAATCATCGACACGATGAAAGGACTTTAAATAAAATAACTAACTTCGCCTCACCACCTTCTCTTCCCCCATTAAAACACCACAAGATAACTCCCCCGTGAAAGAGGTCTTCTTCGTGTCAAAGAGTAGAGTCTGATTCGTTTAAACGCTAAATGTGACAACTGGTGAGTTTGCCTGGCATTTACAGAACGTGAAGGTGTTTTCAGATTCAACTCATTTTGAAACTTGACGAACAGAAGACCCTGGGGAGATATTTTCTTTCTATTTTTTCCTATACTGTATCTTTCGCGTGACGTTTTTGGGAGGCACTGCATTGTGATTTTTCTCTTATGGCGTTGAGAATACCCTGCAGAATTATCAGTCGGATACATTTAGAACGGATCTTGGATCCGCCTTTCGATCCGGATCTGGACCACGGATGCACCACCGTTTGACGGTTTCATCATAGCTGGTCTTTGCACCAAGTTTCGTAAAGAATAGTTCAGTACTTTTTGCGTACTCTGGCTGACAGACACACCAACCAACAGACAGAAGAACAATGTAATAACCTGTTCGGCTGAGACAGCAACTCACCTTCAGAGTGCTCCGACTCAGAAGACTCGGCGCCATTCTCGGGGGCAAACCATGGGAAGGGCGAGGCGCCGGGAGAGTGCAGAACCTTCGTCGGCGATCGGAAGAACTCGGGCATTTCCGCCACCGTGTCGCCGAAGTCGCCTTCGTAGTGAGACAGATAGTCGTCGTCGGCGTCACATGATGTAAGGCTCGTCTGCCGGGAGATGTCGGAGGGGCTGAAAACAAAAATGACATTCTCTAATCATTATCATCATCATCAGCAGCAGCAACAGCAGCAGCAGAAGCTGCAGCATAAAAAGTATAATTTTGTTGATGATAATAAAACAGTAATAATAATAACAATTCTAACAATATTGAAAATAAAAACAATGATCATGATGATGACGAAGATTGATGAAAATGATGACGATAACAATATGATGATGATCATAATGATGATCATGATGTTGATAATGATGATGATCATGATCACGATCATCATGCTGAAAACGATACACGTAATTTAAAACCATTGATTGATTTTTGTTTTATTTAATTCCTTTTCTTGCTTTTTCGAAGATGTTGAATTCGGTTTAATGTCTAGTCACACATAGGTGATTAAAACATTGTTTGAAATCTTTTGTCACTTAAATGTTATCAGTGACATTTAAATGCTCTCTCTCACACACACGCACGCACACACACACACACACACACACACACACACAACGCGCGCGCGCGCGCGCGCGCACGCACACACACACAAACACACACACACACACACTCACACAACACACACACGCACACACACACACACACACACACACACACACACACAGACAGACAGAGAGACAGAGACAGAGACAGACGGAAAGATAGACAGACAGAAACACACACACACACACACACACACACACACACACACACACACACACACACACACACACACACAACAAATAGCGAGGGGGTGAAAAGGCGCTGCAGACATGAATGTCCAGGGACAGAGAGAGAGAGAGAGAGAGAGAGAGAGAGAGAGAGAGAGAGAGAGAGAGAGAGAGAGAGAGAAGGTCTTTCGCTCTGATTGAGAGAATGAATGAGGATAAGCCTTAGCCCAGCCGACCTCACACACACACACACACACACACACACACACACACACACACACACAACACACACACACACACACGGGGAGGGAGAGAGAGAGAGAGAGAGAGAGAGGAGAGAGAGAGAGAGAGAGAGAGAGAGAGAGAGTAACAGACACAGACAGACAGACTGGCGGAGAAAGAAACAGTGAGGGTGACTTGAAAATAGCATTTAGAAAAGCAACTGTAGTACATGCTTTAACGTAACCAGTATAAACATACAAAAAAATCATAGCTATGTAGTTAGGTACAATTTTATGAAATAATATTTATTCTCGCAAAACGGGCCCTATCAGATCGCATTCCCCCATCAAAAGTTTTTTTTTTCTTTTTTCTATACAATCTCACATTGGATTTGTCTTCAATAATCAAGCAGACAGACCAGCAAACAGAGACACAGGGTAAAATGTTACGAATAGTAATAATCAATTTCACCCTTTATTATATAAAAAATGTTACCAATGCGAAATAGACGTGATCACATACTTTCATTGAAGCGCTCAAACAGGTATGCTTAAAACCTCGCGGCGTTTGGCACTATGAGTGGACCAGCATGAAGGTTAGCATGTAGACCTTACGACACTGCGAATAAAATATCGTTTTGATAGCACCCCCGCCCCTAATGCAGTGTTAACTAGTGTCCGTACATGAGTTACGTTTAATATTTAGTTCCCTATACCACTAGATAATCTTGAAATGAACATCTGAATCTGATACAAAACTATAATTGTTTCAGTATCATGTCAATATTTTGGGAAAGAACGACAACGTTTCGCCGTCGTCGGTCGATCTTGAAATGATCGCGCCATTGCTTCAACGAACATCACATGATTTACGGTTCCTTTCATCTACCAATCAAAGGGAAGTTCACAGGATCTGGCCAATCAGGTATCCTGACTTATAGTAATGTCCCTACATATAAATCAAAGAGAGGGAGATGAAAAGCCAAGGCCACGTACACGCGAAATCTCTCATTCAGAGCTTTTTCCCCAGTTTCAACATCGACGTAATCTTTGACGCAACCAAGAGAAGTGCTGCCTTTTAATGGCTGAAGACTAGAAATGAAATACTTTCCAACTGTGTGAAGCCATCCCCCCCCCCCCCCCCCCCCAAATCCAAATAGTTAACGTTCTCTGCTTGCTGGAGAAAACAGCGGGATTCTCGCTCTTCGAGTGCAGCTGCCCTCTGTAGCTTTACAAGAAGACATCATGCTTCGTGCTCTCCTCCCTCCCCCCCCCCCCCACCACTCCCAGTCCCAACCCTAAAGCAACGTTACCTTCCAGCAGGGACTACAGCACGGACGCCTTTTCATCGGGATCGTGGAAGCTATTGCTAGTTTTTTTTTTCTTTTTCTTTTTTTGTTACTTTTCCAAAACGCTCCCTCTTCTCTCTCTCTCTCTCTCTCTCTCTCTCTCTCTCTCTCTCTCCTCTCTCTCTCTCTGTCTCTATCTCTCTTTCTGTTTTCTCTGTCTCTGTCAATCAGTCTGTCTGTCTGTCTCTCTGCCTCTCTCAGTCTCTCTCTCTCCTCGATCTCTCTGCCTCTGTCTGTCTATCTGTCTGTCTGTCTCTGTCTCTCCACCCCCTCTTTGTTTCTCTGTGTCTTTCTCTGTTTATGTCTCTCTCTCTCTCTCTCCTCTCTCTCTCTCTCTCTCTCTCTCTCTCTCTCCAATTCTCTCTCTCTGTCTATGTCTCTCTCTGTCTCTCTCTCCCTCTCTCTCTCCCAGTCAGACTGGGCAACCGACACCTTTTCAAAGTAATTCAAGGAACAAGCATTCTTTTTTTCCCTCTTCAAAGTTTAACTTTCAAATTCTCTTTCTGGTTGTCTGTGTCTCTGCCCATGCCCCCCCCCCCCCGCCCATCCCCCCCCCCCCCCCCCCCCCCACTCTCTCTCTCTCTCTCTGAATTACTGCTCTATCCCTCTATAAACAGATCTTGAAATGGACTGTGTTGAAGACACGGGTTCTCTGGTGTCAAATTCGGTTTACTCACCGAGAAGTCTTTGACTGAATCCCGTGAGTTTTCTCAGTCGAGCATGTGCGGGAGCTCTTTTCTCTCTCTCTCTCTCTCTCTCTCTCTCTCTCTTCTGTGTGTGTGTGTGTGTGTGTGTGTGTGTGTGTGTGTGTGTGTGTGTGTGTGTGCGTGTGTGTGTGTGTGTATGGAAGCAATCTGCCTGTCTGTCTGTCTCTCTCTCTCCTTCTCTCTCTCTCTCTCTGCATCAGTCTGTCGCTGTCTCTCTCTGCACCTGTCTGTCTGTGTCTGTCTCTATATCTCTGTCTCTGTATCTCTCTCTCTTTCTTCCTATCCTCCGTCTCTCTCTCTCTCTCTCTCTCTTCCCTCTCTCTCTCTCTTATCCCCCGTCTCTCTCTCTCTCTCTCTCCCCCCGTCTCTCTCTCCTATCCCCGTCTCTCTCTCTCTCTTCCCTCTCTCTCCTCTCTCTCTCTCTCCTCCTCTCTCTCTCCTCTCTTCCTCCTCGTCTCTCTCTCTCTCTTCCTATCCTCCTCTCTCTCTCTCTCTCTCTCTTCCTCCGTTCTCTCTCCTCTCTCTCTTCCTCTTCCTCCTTGTGTCTCCTTTCCTCCTCTCCTCTGTTCTTCCCCTTTTCTCTGCAGCTCACATCCTCATCTCTCCCGCTCTCCCTCCCTCTCTCTCTCTCTCTCTCTCTCTCTCTCTCTCTCTCTCTCTCTCCTTTCTGCAGCAAAGAATGTGTCAATAGCAATCAGAACTTTCTGACTTTTCCCAACATTGAGACCAGCAGGACCGGGATGGAGGGGAGAGAACTGGGAGTGCACATCATCCTCAGGGGACACAATGCATGCTGCCCTACCTCCACCATTCCCCTCCGCCCCCCCTTCCCGCCACCTTTCATGCATCCTCGCCATGCCATTAGCTTTGGCATCAGAGACTACGGTAATCCATGGCGTGAGCGCCTCAGCACGCCGTCAATCATAAGTACAGATTACGTAGATCTTTAAAGTACATAACAGAGATGCAACCAGGTATACACATATGCGCGCGCACGCGCGTGCTCACGCATACCTACACACACACACACACACACACACGCGCGCGCGCGCGCGCAAACACACACACACACACACACACAAAACATACTACATACAAGCTCTCTGTCTCTCTCTCTCTCTCATACACACACACACACACACACACACACACACACACACACACACACACACACATAACACACACACACACATACACGCGCGCACGCACACGGACTAACAGACAGAAACACACACACACACATATACACACACACACACACACATGTACATACACACGCACAAACGCGCGAGCACGCACACACACACCACACACAACACACACACACACACACACACACACCACACACACACACATAGATATGTGTGCGCGCGTGCGCGTGCAAATACATACTGCATATACGTGCTCTCTTTCTCTATCTCTATCCCTCACTCTTTTTCTCTCTCTCTCTCTCTCTCACACACACACACACACACACACACACACACACGCAAATACACGGGCAGACAGACAGACAGACACACGTACACACACACACAGACACACAACAACAACAACACACACCAATACAAACAAAACACCACAGAACATACACAACACAACATACACAGCACAATACTCTCTGTCCCTGTCTGTTTGTCTGTCTCTGTATCTGTCTGTCTCTCTGTTCCCTTTCCGGAAGAATCCCACCGACACCTATCAGAAGTTTCTGACTTTCTGATCGCCGAAGCCAGATTTCGGTTTTCAAATGGAAGCGTTCAATGCCCCGCCGGCTTCATCATCCCCCCCCCCCCCACCCCCCGACTATTCACCCAATCATCGTCATGTCGTTAGCGCTACTGCAGGAGAAACGACGTTAACTGGGTTCACAACACGCGCGGCCGGCTCTCTCCTTTATGCTTATCAGCGTCTGAACATGTATGGGCACACGCGTGAACATTTATATCTATCTGTCGATGTACACAACGACCAATCTATCAACTCTATTTATCTATGTATTTACTGATGTATGTACATATGTATGTATGTATGTATGTATGTATGTATGTATGTATGTATGTATGTATGTATGTATGTATGCATGCATGATGCATACATGCATGTATGTATGCATGTATGCATGTATGTATGTAATGTATGTATGTACGTATGTCTGTATGTATGTGTGTATGTATGTATGCGTGTTTGCACGTATGTTAGTACATACATATGTATGTATTCCAATGTAAGTATGTATGTGTTTATGTAGGTATGTGTGTATATATGTATGTATGTACGTATGTGTGTGTAAGTGTGTATGTACGTATGTATGTATGTATGTTTGTATGTATGTAAAGAGAGAGACAGAGAGAAAGAGAAAGAGAAGAGAGAGAGAGAGAGAGAGAGAGAGAGAGACAGACAAAACAGACAGACAGACAGACAAAAGGAAAACACTATTGTTGCTTCAAAAATCTGTTGTCGCTCAATCGTCATTCCAAGGGGGCAAAATATGTTATTTGGAAATACTATGCGAGTTTTTGTATGACATCAGCTTTTGCCCGCGTTTCTTTGGTGTCCTTCCCGCCCGCGCGTATGTGTGCGCGCCCGCGTGTGTGTGTCTGTAAGTGTGTGCGTGTCTGAGCTCGCGCGCGCGCGCGCGCGCGCGTATGTGTGTGTGTGTGTGTGTGTGTGTGTGTGTGTGTGTGTGTGTGTGTGTGTGTGTGATGTGTGCGTGTGTGCATGAGCGCGCGCGACTGCGTGTGTGAGTGTGTAATTGAGTGTGTGTGTATGTGTGTGTGTGTGTGTGTGTGTGTGTGTGTGTGTGTGTGTGTGTTGTGTGTGTTTGTGTGTGTGTGTTGTGTGTGTGGTGTGTGTGTGTGTGTGTGTGTGTGGGGTGTGTGTGTGTGGTGTGTGTGTGTGAGCGCTTGCTTGCTTGCATTGCCCTTATGCACTGACAAAAGAATGCTTTCAAGTACTACACGTAGTCTAGTACACAACACAAAAGTATGCGTGACTTAATGTAGTGAAATGTATTCTTGTAACCCCAGACAAAAGCCAACATGAGTCACAGTTAAGATTTAGAGAGAGGGAGAGACAGAGAGAGACAGAGAGAGAGAGAGAGAGAGAGAGAGAGAGAGAGAGAGAGAGAGAGACAGACAGACAGACAGACAGACAGACAGACAGACACAGAGAGAGGGAGACTGAGAGACTGAGAGAGACAGAGACAGAGAGAGAGTCAGGCTTCCGAAAATCCAAGATTCGAACACAGAAGGCCTCCGGCCTCCCTTTTCTTGGCAAATTGTCAAACCTTAAATCATCATTAACAACAAACAAACCAAGAAACCAACACAGCGATCAAAGTCAAAAACCCGGAACCCGAACCAACCCAGAAATACCATACACACACGACTGGCGCCAATTTCCAGCATGGAAAATTACCCCCCTTTGGAGAGAGGGAAGGAGACAGGCTCAGTGGCCAAATTACCAGCGGTGGCGCCACTACGGTTGTGTCCCTTCCTCTCAACACACTGACCCCGATTTTATCCTCAATTAGACGGCTGCGACCTCAAAACGTGCCTCACTGTTTTCAAACAAGCTTTATTTACAGCTCAGAGGATGACGAAAGTTTTTACTGACATATTTGTATGAGTTAATCTCTGATGTTTATTACATCGAAGCCATGCTGTGTAAAGCGATGACACGCTAAAGCCATGTCAAGGCATGTATACATGTCAAGCAAATGCTATGTGAAAGATGATGCCATGTTATGCATGGGCGATGTCAATGCTGTGCGCGGCAATGCTATGCGATGCTACACCGCGATATCATGCTATATAGGGCTACACTATGCTATGTAGGACAGTACCATGTTATATAAGCGATACCATACTATGTAGAGCGATACTATGCTATGTATGGCGATACCATGCTATGTAGGGCCACGCCATGCTATGTAGGGCGATACCATGCTATGTAGGGCCACGCATGCTATGTAGGGCGATAATATGCTATGTAGGGCGATACCATGCTATGTAGGGCGATACCATGCTATGTAGTGTGATACCATGCTATGTAGGGTGATACCATGCTATGCAGGGCGATAACATGCTATGTAGGGCGATAATATGCTATGTAGGGCGATATCATGCTATGTAGGGCGATACCATGCAATGTAGAGTGATACCATGCTATGTAGGGTGATACCATGCTATGTAGGGTGATACCACGCTATGTAGTGTGATACCATGCTATGTAGGGCGATAATATGCTATGTAGGATGATACCATGATATTAGGGCGGCACTATGGTATGTAGGGTGATACCATGCTATGTAGGGTGATACCATGCTATGTAGGGTGATACCATGCTATGTAGGTGATACCACGCTATGTAGGGCGTATTAATATGCTATGTAGGATGATACCATGATATGTAGGGCGGCACTATGGTATGTAGGGTGATACCATGCTATGTAGGGTGATACCATGCTATGTAGGGTGATAGCATGCTATGTAGGGTGATACCATGCTATGTAGTGTGATAGCATGCTATGTAGGGTGATACCATGATATGTAGGGCGGTACTATGGTATGTAGGGTGATACCATGCTATGTAGGTTGATACCATGCTATGTAGGGCGATAATATGCTATGTAGGGCGCTATCATGCTATGTAGGCTGATACCATGCTATGTAGGGCGATACCATAGTATGTAGGGTGATACCATGATATGTAGGTTGATACCATGCTATGTAGGGCGATACTATGCTATGTAGGGTGACACCATGCTATGTAGGGTGACACCATGCTATGTAGGGCGATACCATGCTATGTAGGGTGATACCATGCTATTTAGGGCGATACCATGCTATGTAGGGTGGTATGCTATGTAGGGTGATACCATGCTATGTAGGACAATACCATGCTATGTAGGGCGATATCATGACAATATATAATAACAACAACATCAAAACCTATTTAAAAAAAAACAAAAAAACAGTAGCAACGAAACAACGTGAATGAAAACAATAGGAATCAGTGCAGATTTCCGCCAAGTAGAACGAATCTTGGATTCGCGCTGTGATCCGGATCGGCATAAAACGTCCATGGTTCGTCCTTGGGTCAAACTGCATTTTCACCACGTTTTGTTGAATTCAATATGGACACGCATTCGACATTCATTTGCCACGCAGTCTTGTACAAGGTGGTGTCCTCCAAATGTTGGAGCAGAACAAGCACCAGGGAACCCCACAAGGGATACCAGGGCAGTGTCTCCTCTGGTGGGTTGCCTCATGACGACTTGACACTGACTGCTCCTCGTATATTGCCGGCTCCGAGGGAGCGTTGGGACAATTCAGGATGTGGCTGTGGACGGGGAACAATCAGAAAGAGTGGTGTGGGGGTGGTGGCACAGAAGATGGGACGGCAAATAACAACAACAACAACAATGATAATGATAATAATAATGATAATGATGATGACGATGATGATGATGATGATGATGATGATGATGATGATGATGATGATAACAATAACAATGATAATAGTCATATTAATAATGATGATGATGATGATGATGATCGTGATAATAATGATAATAATGATGATGGTAATAATGATACTACTACCACTACTAATGATAATGATGATACTACTACTACTACTATTACTACTACCAAAAACAATAACAACATTAATAACGAGAAGAAGAAGAAGAAGAAGAAAGAAGAAGAAGAAGAAGAAGAGAAGAAGAGGTAAGGTAGAAGAAGAAGAAGAAGAAAAGAAGAAGAAGAAGAAGAAGAAGAAGAAGAAGAAGAAGAAGAAGAAGGAGAGGTAAGGTAAGGTATGGTAAGGTAATGTTGCTTATAGCCCAGCCGAGAAGAAGAACAACAACAACAACTGCAACGACAATAACAACAACAATAACAATGACAGACGACGACGACGATGACGATGATGATAATGATGGTGATGATGATGATGATGATAATAATAATAATATTAATAATATAATAATGATGTAATGAAAATAATAATAACATTTTATTTTAAAAACCGCTTCAGTAGGTTTTGCGTCATCTTACTAATACAAACAAGTAAACAAATAAACAGTCGGACGGAGGAAAAAAGAAAACAACAACAACAACAACAACAAAAACCTAACCTCCTTGGAGAAACTAAAGGCACAGCCACCCAATTCTTTCCTCACTGACTTGCCCCACG
>CM065734.1:47970696-47973196 GCA_033310375.1 Conus canariensis
TTCTATGGGTAACATTGATCAAATTCCGCGTTGGTATTGGTGATACTGGTATTTACCCCACCACATATAAACTGTAAACACAAAAGTTTATCCAGTCCTTTCTGGAGGAAAACAAAATTCACTTCACCTTCTTTCGCCTATGTCTTGTTGACTTACGAGAAAAAATATACCCCCGAAATGTTAAAAAATATAGAATATGATTTTGTTGCCGGCATTTGAGAAGGAAGGTGAAATTCGTAATATGGACAGTTTTTTTCAACCAAGCGCTAAAAACGCATAGATTTATTTACATGAGAAAAAAAATGTCCGTAGATTATTATGGTTGTGTTTATTGTTTGGTTTCTATTAAGGAAGATCATATATCAATTATGTGGCATAAGTTATGTTCGTATCTAATCTGCTGAACAGTTTTCCGTTTGTCTAGTTATCGAAGCATTAATGTACATAAATTGATGTCTCTTCTAAGGCCACAACAACTTTTTTTTGCGGTTTTTTTTTCAACCAGCGTCTCTCTCTCTCTCTCTCTCTCTCTCTCTCTTCTCTCTGTCTGTCTGTCTGTCTGTCTGTCTGTCTGTCTGTCTCTCTCTCTCTCTCTCTCTCTCTCTCTCTCTCTCTCTCTCTCTCCAGCAAAAGCCTAACGACCGCATTCACCATCTGCCTCCTCTCAGTGGTCTCCCCCCCCCCCCTCCCCCCTGTTGCCTGCCTGCCTGCCTCTCTTTGATCCAATCTAGGTCAAGGTTGGCGATCAATACGCGGTGCGTTCTTCGGACACCTCAGCCCAGGCATCAATGCAATGTCCACTGTCTCTGACAGCTTCAGACCTGGCGGTGGAGGGGGGGGGGGGGGGAGGGGGGAGGGCGGGACAAAGAAGGGGGTCCAAATCCTGGTGGCTTTCCCCGCCAATCAGTGCACGTGATTTTTTTTTTTTTTTTTTTTTGGAGCATTGGGAGGGGGGAGAGGGGGGATCAGGAGGGGCGGGAGGGAGGGGGGGGTGTTGAGGGGGGTGAAACAAAAGTGGCTGTTTTTATGTATGCGCCGTTCGTTGTGTGTGTGTGTGTGTGTGTGGTGTGTGTGTGGTGTGTGTGTGTGTGTGTGTGTGTGTGTGTGTGAGTGTCTGTCTGTCTGTCTGCTTGTGCGCGTGTACGCGCGCGCGCGTATGTGTGTGTATGTGTTCTGACCAAATTCAGCCACACACGTTAATGACAGCACGTTCAACCAGGAAACGGACAAGATAAATCCCTCTGTTCCACTGCCCCCTCTCCCTCCCCACTCTTATCCTCCTTCGTTCGAACAGAGAGAGAGAGAGAGAGAGAGGGGGGGGGAGAGAGAGAGAGAGAGAGAGGCAGTGAACGAAAGTTGATCTTCCTCATAACGGCCTTCAATATCTCTCTGCTGTAATGACACTTGACAGCGCTAACACATCACATTGAGGAGAGAGAAGAACATCATTCTGCACATGCCGTTAACCGCATTGACGAACATTCCGTGCGGTATTAGTGAATGAATTGGGCGTATTTGGAATACCCCCAGAGCTCATCTTATGATTATGCTGCGGTAACAATAATATCAGAATAATCATACGAAGTATGACCGTTTAGGGATAGAAAGCGCACGTGTGCATACCAGATTCATCCACTTAATGTTTTGCGCTAACACGTTTCTTCTTCTTCTTTTTCTTCTTCTTCTTCGATCGAATAAAGCTTTTCTGGGTCTTCTTCTACTACAACTACTGCTACTACTACTACTACTTGCTCTCTCTCTCTCTCTCTCTCTCTCTCTCTCTCTCTCTCTCTCTCTCTCTCTCTGTATAACAGCATTTATTCAGATCTGAATGCTTTTTCCCTTCATCCGAATGTTCGCTGTTTTTTTGTTTTTGTTTTTTTTAATCCTTTTTTTCATTGTTCAGCATCTCATTCTTTTCTCCTGTTTTTCATTGTACAGTATTACATTTTTCTTGGTTTACTTTTCAGTTCTCTCTCTCTCTCTCTCTCTCTCTCTCTCTCTCTCTCCCCTCTCTCTCTCTCTCTCTCTCTCTCTCTCTCTCCACTCTCTCTTTGTCGCTGTGTGACGTATATGTCCCATTTTTCTCTTTTTTTTTTTTCCTTTCCCTTAAATGTATTTTCTGTACAAACGTAAGTTTCAATTGTATTACCGAATTTCATGTATGCATTTTGCAGTTTTCAGGTCCGTGTAAAATAAAAAGCTGCCATGTTGGTTTTGCAATTCATAGGTATTTTCCTCTTCTGAGGGCCGGATGAAAAAAAAAAAAAGCCCAAAAGCTTATTCCATTTTTCTACTAAATTAAAAAAAAAATCGTTCGTTCGTTTGTTCGTCCTCTCTCTCATTCTCTCTCTCTCTCTCTTTCTCTCTCTCTCTCTCTCTTCTCTCTCTCTCCCTCCTTCCCTCTCTCTCTCTCTCTCTCTCTCTCCTTCCCTCTCTCTCTCTCTCTCTCTCTCTCTCTCTCTCTTTTGATGCACATCTTTCAAATGAGTTGATTACA
>CM065734.1:47975696-47980696 GCA_033310375.1 Conus canariensis
ACACACACACACACACACACAACACACTGACTGACTGACTGAAACCAATTTATTGTCAGATTAACTCAAGGTTGTACTGACATTGAAGAAAACATTATGAACAGAATATCAATGTTTTTCATTCAAAGCAAAGAAGCATAATTAACACACAAAAATAGGCGCGCACACATACGCACACACACACACACACACACACACACACACGCACGCACGCGCGCGCGCACACACGCACATACACACACACATACGCGCGCGCGTGCGCGCGCGCACACACACACACGCACAAACACACGCACATACATAAATACATACATCTCAATACGAACACACCCATACCCTCACATACACTCAAACTTACACACTCACACACACACGCCCACACACACGCGCACACACACACACGCGCACACACACACACACACACACACACACACACACACACACACACACTCATATCGAGCCCTCGTATACACATGCATTCACTCTCACAAACACACGCATGCACGCACACATACGCGCGCGCACGCACACACACCCACACAGAGAAAAAAAAAATTTTAAAAATAATAAAAAAAGAATTCTGCCCATTATATACAATCTTGTATCCCTTTGCACCTTTGCCACCATCTCTCTCTCCCTCTTCAAACATCAAAGGGGGGTCACGTGATTTGACACGAAGCGACAGGGCGCTATTAATTTCAGATGCGGCAATTGTTTTCTATTTTCCTGTGACAATGCCAGTTACTGGACTTCCAGCGACTGCGGAGTCAACCCTAAACGCCCTGCTGACTGAAAACTGTGTTTCAAGCTGGAAAATTACTGGAGAAGGCAGCAACACAGTGGTCGTTCTGCGACTGAAGCCGGTCAGCCCAGTGTCAACAACTATGGCAGATCCTGTGCTGAACCGGAGAACGCAAGTTCATTACTACAGGAAGAAGCCCCCCAGCCAGGTGCGACACACACACACACACACACACACACACACACACACCACACACACACACACACACACACACACACACACACACATACACACACACACACGCGCGCGCGCGCAACCACACACACACATACACGCACGCACGCACGCACGCACACACACACACACACACACACACACACACACACACACACACACACACACACACACACACACACACATGTAAACCCTAGCAGAACATGGCACCACCCCCAACAACAGAACATCCACACGGGCTGGAGAAGACTTTCATCTCGGAACAAATTGAAAAAAAATCCCCCCGAGCCGAGGGTGGGGGTGGGGGTGGATGCCAAACGGGTGGCTTCTCCTTGAACAAACATCAGCCGGAATTCGAACCTTTACAATTCCACGCTACCTTAGTTTGGAGATTTCAACTGGCGAATTGGGGAGGGAGGGAGGGAAGGGGGAGGGGAGGAGTAGTGAGGGTGAAGGGGGTGAAGGACGCTGTTACAGCTGTATCCCTCCCTCCTCCCAATCCTCCACCCCCATCCCTCTCTTCCGGCCCTTAAAAAAAATTAAATGCGCATTACGTAGAATTTACAAAAAAAAAATGTTAGTTTAGAAAAAAAAAAATCCTCTGTATACTCGTAAGAAAAAACATGTCCTCAGCAAATCTCTTGGCATAACATTGTCCACAAAAGAACTCATTCTGCTCTGGAGCTTTTTTTTTTCTTCTGTAAATCGGAAAGTTTTGTTTGTTTGTTTGTTCGTTTTTGCCTCGTTTATTCCCACTCCCTCCCTCCTCCCCCCCCGCCTCGCCCCCCCCCCTCCCCTTTCTCTGCTCCTCCCTTTTTTTTCTACTTCCCCTCTTCTTCCTTCGTCCTTCTCCTCTTAATCCTTTGCTTCTCCCTCTGTTCTAGCTTATTCGTCTTATTCTTCTCCTCTTCTTCTTCTTCTCTTTCTCCTCTTCTCCTTTTCTGTTTCTCCTCTTCTCTTTTTCTCGTTCTCCTCTTCTTCCTGTCACTTCTTCTCCTTCTCCTTAAAGTCCCTCTCCTCTTCTTTTCCTTCTCCTCAGCATCTTCTCCTTCTCCTCTTCTTCCTCTCCCGTTTCTTCTTCTTTTCCTTCTTCTCCTCCTCCTCTTCTTCCTCTTTTTCTCCTCCTTCTCCTCTTCTTCTTTTCCTTCTCCTCTTCTTCTTTTCCTTCTCCTCTTCTTCTTTTCCTTCTCCTCTTCCTCTCTATCCTCTCTTATTCTAGTCTTCCTCCTCCTCCTCCTTTTTTTCTCCTTCTCCTCTTGTTCCTCTTTTTCTCCTCCTTCTCCTCTTCCTCTCCATCTCCTCTTACTCTAGTCTTCCTCCTTCTCTTTTTATTCTCCTTCTCTGCCCTTTCTTTGCCTTCTCCTCCACTTCTTCTTCCGCCCCCCCCCCCTCACCCCCCTCATCTTCTCCTCATTTTCTCCTCATTCTCCGCTTTTTCTCTCCCTCCTCCTTATCTTTTCCTCCTGTTCCTCTGTTCCTTCCCCTCCTCCTCTTCTTCTTTTTTCTCCCCCCCCCTTCCTTCTTCTTCTTCTCTTCTTCCTTATTCTTTCCATTCCTGCTAATCCCTTCTCTCCTCCCGCCCATCAAAGTCTCCATTCCTCCTCCTCTTTCTCTCTTTCTTCTCCTCCTCCTCTTCTCTCCTCCTCCTCCTTCTCCTCCTTGCTAAGGCAAATAATGGACATGTCCACGTGTCCGCCTACGACAAGCAAACAAGATAATTTTAAGGACTGGACTATTACACAGACCTCTCTCTCTCTCCCTCTCTCCCTCTCTCTCTCCCTCTCTCTCCCTCTGTGTGTGTCTGTGTCTGTCTCTGTGTCTGTGTGCACACGTGATGTGCGTGTGTCTGTGCAAGTTAGTGTGTGTGTGTGTGTGTGTGTGTGTGTGTGTGTGTGTGTGTGTGTGTGTGTGTGTGTGTGTGTGTGTTTGGTTACAGCTAAGACGGGATTAATACAACATTGCAAGAAACGGAGGCAGATGGGAAAAGATTATAAAAGAAAGCAGGGAGAAAGGGGAACACACAAGCGCGCGTGCGTACACACACCCTCACCCTCCTCCCGCCCACTCCCCCCACCCCTTTCACACACACACACACACACACACACACACACACACACACACACACACACACACACACACACACACACTCCCCCCATTCCCCTTACTGTTCCCTTTCCAATCTTCCTTGATAAATCCATCCTTCTCAAAAGTTTCCAAACAAGAAACTTTGATAAACAAGTTGTAGACCATGTTGAAGAGGGCAGCTGTATGGAGAGTGAGGGATGAAGTGAGAGAGAGGGAGGGAGAGAGAGAGAGAGAGAGAGAGAGAGAGAGAGAGAGAGAGTGGGGGGGGGAATCAATATTCGGAGAGAGAAAAGTAAGATGGGGGGAGTGGTGGGGGAGGGAGGAGAGAGAGAGAGAGAGAGAGAGAGAGAGAGGGAGAGAGAGAGGGAGAGAGAAGGGAGGGAGAGAGAGAGAGAGAGAGAGAGAGAGAGAGAGAGAGAGGAGAAAGAAAGAGAGAGAAAGAGAAGACAGAGACAGACAGAGAGGGAGAGAAAGATGAATCAATATTCGGAGGAGGAAAGGAGGAAGTGAGAGGGGGGGGGGGGGGGAGGGAGGGAGGGAGAGAGAGAGAGAGAGAGAGAGAGAGAGAGAGAGAGAGAGAGAGAGAGAGAAAGAGAGACAGAGAGTTAGAGAGAGAGAGAGACGCTTCAGATACGTTTTTACTGACAACGGTCTACATAGCCTTTATGTCAAGGGGGTGTACATTTATATTTGCAGCGCTGAAAAAATATATAATGCAGAGAAACATAAATTGTAAACGGATTACATAAATGTTAATGTTGGTCGAAGACATGGAGAAGAAAAAGAAAATAACGACGTACTTTTTCATCACTCGAAATGAATATGTAATCTTTTTTTAAAATAATAACAACATGATCATACACACAAATGCCTCACTCAGACACACATGTTCATTGTAACAAATCATTTCTGCACGGTCATATCAGTCAGCACCGTCCGTTTCACCCTGAACTATACTGTGCACAAAAACAAACGCATATTTTTTTCGCTGAAAATATTAAGGAAAATTTTGACAGAAACATGCCCCGTATAGCAGGGAACTCTGTCCACTGTGAATAGTCAGACATAATGAATAGACATAACAGTAGATTGATGTCTTATTTCTTCTGTGGCTGTAATATTTTAAATGCTAAATGACGCATGAAATGACTGAAATAAAAATATGCGTTTCTTTTTGTGCACAGTATATAATACCGAAGAGAACAGAACCATTTCTAAAATAATGTCATGCGGAATACATGAAAACAAATAAACAACATTAGAAGTTCTTACCGAGAGAGAGAGAGAGAGAGAGAGAGAGAGAGAGAGAGAGAGAGACAGACAGACAGACAGACAGACAGAGCACATACACACAGTCACGCGCGCACGTACGCTCCTCGCCAAGGGAACAAACTCAAAAAATTCCACTAAAAGTGGAATATGGTATGCTTATCTCCCTTCAGTGGATTTCTCTCTCTCCCCCGTTCCACTCCTTCATTATCCCACGTTTGTGTGTGTGTGTGTGTGGTGTGTGTGTGTGTGTGTGTGTGTGTGTGTGTGTGTGTGTGTGTGTGAAGAGAGAGAGAGAGAGAGAGAGAGAGAGAGAGAGAGAGAGACACTGACACAGTTTTTATTGCCAATAGCAAGCAAGCCCTGTTGGCAAGGGGGTTACAATTTCTGCATTAACAGAATGGGTCAAATATCTGCAATTGAAAGACATAGAAATCGAACAGTTTAACTAGAAATTCAAATCTACAATCGGCAACACAAACGTTCACGGATACAAACACACTCACACACATACACCGCACGTGTGCACGCACGCACGCACACAACACCACACACACACACACACACACACACACACACACACACACACACACACACACACACACACCACAACTCACTCCGCACACTACTGAAGTAATCCATTGTCTTCGCCCATCAAGCCATGAAAAAT
>CM065734.1:47990696-47998196 GCA_033310375.1 Conus canariensis
ATGGTAAGCCTCAAAACGCTTGCATGAATTATATAGTGTTTTAGTGCAAAATTCTTATCGTGGCGTGTAGCCCGTGCACCACCGTTGAGCGAGCTTTTAGCTCAAAGCGGTGTATAGCCATGTTCATCATGTTTTGCTCCATCACGTCTCACCCAATCACCTTTCGTCCTCTCACGTTTCACGCCCACCATGTCCTCATTCCCACCCACCCATGACGTTTCGCCCCCGAACCAGACAGGGTCACTCCCTTTAACATCACTGGTTGCACGAAATACGTTTTGTCCCCGAACCAGACAGGGTCACTCCCTTTAACATCAATGGTTGCACGAAATACGTTTTGTCCCCGAACCAGACAGGGTCACTCCCTTTAACATCAATGGTTGCACGAAATACGTTTTGTCCCCGAACCAGACAGGGTCACTCCCTTTAACATCAATGGTTGCACGAAATACGTTTTGTCCCCGAACCAGACAGGGTCACTCCCTTTAACATCAATGGTTGCACGAAATACGTTTTCGCCCCCGAACCAGACAGGGTCACTCCCTTTAACATCACTGGTTGCACGAAATACGTTTTGTCCCCGAACCAGACAGGGTCACTCCCTTTAACATCATGGTTGCACGAAATACGTTTTGTCCCCGAACCAGACAGGGTCACCCCTTTAACATCACTGGTGCACGAAATACGTTTTGTCCCCGAACCAGACAGGGTCACTCCCTTTAAAATCACTGGTTGCACGAAATCGTTTTGTCCCCGAACCAGACAGGGTCACTCCTTTAACATACGTTGCACGAAATACGTTTTGTACCCGAACACGAAAGGGTCTACTCCCTTAACATCACAGGGTTGCACGAAATTACGTATTTGTCCCCGAACCAGACAGGGTCACTCCCTTTAAATCACGGTTGCACGAAATAGTTTTGTCCCCGAACCAACGGCACCTTCCACCTAACTCACTGGTTGCACGAATACGTTTTGTCCCGAACCAGACAGGGTCACTCCTTTAACATCATGGTTGCCGAAATACGTTGTCCCGAACCAGACAGGTCACTCCCTTTAACATCATGTTGCACGAATACGTTTTGTCCCGAACCAGACAGGGTCACTCCCTTTAACATCATGGTTGCACGAAATACGTTTGTCCCCGAACCAGACAGGGTCACTCCCTTTAACATCACTGGTTGCACGAAATACGTTTTGTCCCGAACCAGACAGGGTCACTCCTTTAACATCATGGTTGCACGAAATACGTTTTGTCCCCGAACAACAGGGTCACTCCCTTTAACATCATGGTTGCACGAAATACGTTTTGTCCCCGAACCAGACAGGGTCACTCCCTTTAACATCATGGTTGCACGAAATACGTTTTGTCCCCGAACCAGACAGGGTCACTCCCTTTAACATCATGGTTGCACGAAATACGTTTGTCCCCGAACCAGACAGGGTCACTCCCTTTAACATCACTGGTTGCACGAAATACGTTTTGTCCCCGAACCAGACAGGGTCACTCCCTTTAACATCACTGGTTGCACGAAATACGTTTTGTCCCCGAACCAGACAGGGTCACTCCCTTTAACATCACTGGTTGCACGAAATACGTTTTGTCCCCGAACCAGACAGGGTCACTCCCTTAACATCACTGGTTGCACGAAATACGTTTTGTCCCCGAACCAGACAGGGTCACTCCCTTTAACATCACTGGTTGCACGAAATACGTTTTGTCCCCGAACCAGACAGGGTCACTCCCTTTAACATCACTGGTTGCACGAAATACGTTTTGTCCCCGAACCAGACAGGGTCACTCCCTTTAACATCATGGTTGCACGAAATACGTTTTGTCCCCGAACCAGACAGGGTCACTCCCTTTAACATCATGGTTGCACGAAATACGTTTTGTCCCCGAACCAGACAGGGTCACTCCCTTTAACATCATGGTTGCACGAAATACGTTTTGTCCCGAACCAGACAGGGTCACTCCCTTTAACATCATGGTTGCACGAAATACGTTTTGTCCCCGAACCAGACAGGGTCACTCCCTTTAACATCATGGTTGCACGAAATACGTTTTGTCCCCGAACCAGACAGGGTCACTCCTTAAATCACTGGTTGCACGAATACGTTTTGTCCCCGAACCAGACAGGGTCACTCCCTTTAACATCATGGTTGCACGAAATACGTTTTGTCCCGAACCAGACATGGGTCATCCCTTAAACATCACTGGTTGACACGAAATACGTTTTGTCCCGAACCAGACGGTCACTCCTTAACATCATGGTTGCACGAAATACGTTTTGTCCCGAACCAGACAGGGGCATACTCCATTTAAAATCATGGTTGCAACGAAATACGTTTTGTCCCCGAACCAGACAGGGTCACTCCCTTTAACATCACTGGTTGCACGAAATACGTTTTGTCCCCGAACCAACAGGGTCACTCCTTTCATCCTTTCCGAAATACAACACTGGTCATCCTTTAACTCTTGCACGAAATACGTTTTGTCCCCGAACCAGACAGGGTCACTCCCTTTTAACATCAATGGTTGCACGAAATCGTTTTGTCCCCGAACCAGACAGGGTCAACTCCCTTTAATCACTGGTTGCACGAAATACGTTTTTGTCCCCGAACCAGACAGGGTCACTCCCTTTAACATCTGGTTGCACGAAATACGTTTTGTCCCGAACCAGACAGGGACTCCTTTAACATATGGGCACGGTTGTCACGGTAAATCCTTTGACCAGACAGGGTCACCCTAAACATGGTTGCGAATATTTTCCCGAACAGACGGGTCACTCCTTTAACATCACTGGTTCACGAAATACGTTTGCCCAACCAGACAGGGTCACCCCTAAACACATGGTGCACGAATACTTGTCCCGAACCGACAGGGTCACTCCCTTTAACATACTGGTTGCACGAAATACTTTTTCTCATTTTAACATCATGTTGCACAAATACTGCCAACACATGGCGTGTTTGTCCCACAGACAGATGACTTACACATGATGCAGAACGTTGATCCGACCACGATACACTGAAATGATGGATGCCAATGTGACAGACAGGCACTCATATGGTTGACGAACGTTGACGAATGCATGAGGTCACTGCTACATGTGCAGAATACGTGATCCGCATTCTTTAACTCATTTGCATAATGTCACTCCTTGATGATGATGAAAAGTGGTAGGAGGAGGACAGGATGATGTCAATATGAGCAATGAGTTGATGAAGAAGTGATGTGATGTACGATGATGATGAGTGATGAATGATGTGACACAACGATCACTCTTACAAACTTCATTGATACAAATGAGTACTTTGTCACAACCATTATCTGGGGATGGGGGTGGGGGTGTGGGGGGATATACCGGCCCATTCACTGTATTCGCATCCCTCGTTTCCTGATCCATACAACATGGTCAATATTTTCTTTAACCTCTTCACCGCCTCAGTCCACAAATTCCCAGGACGCATGCATTCTATTCACGTATTTTCGGGATGATGACATTATATTAAAAAAAAAATTCTTTAAGTTTTCCTGGTAATAACTGAAGGGAAATAACTCCAAACTGGTAGAAAAATGAATACTCTCTCTTGTGCGTACGGAGAGATGCAATCTAAATCGGGGTCGGGCTGAAGTGACGAGGGTTGATCGACAGTGGTAGAAGACTGCTTTTTCTGCATGGTTATGGGAGCCAAGCATCGGTGGTCCAGTGGTAGAATACTCTCCTGCCACGCGGGTGACCTGAATTCGATTCCCGATCGAGGCACGTCGTTTTTTTTACACACACTCACACACACAAACACACACACACACACTCACACAGACACAAATACACACACGCACAAGCGCGCGCACGTGTGTGCGCACACACACATGTACACGCATACACACACATCATACACACACGTACATGTGCTCGCGCACCACACATACTGGCACACACACATGGGCGTGTGCCCACACACACATGTGTACACACACACACACACACACACACACACACACAAACACTGATAATGATGGCACAGCCAATGTCAGACAGGCACTCAAGGTCTGACCAGCGCGTTGGACTAATGCTGCAGGTCAGACATCTGCTACATGGCAGCAACGAGACCCTTTCTTTTAAATTCCCTCATCTTAGTCATTAATTCCTTTATCCATCAGCTTTAAATCATGCGCACTGTGGTCTCAACACTTAGCGGATGTGGTGTAGCGTATACGGACTAGTACGCACGCAATGACACCTTGTTGAAGCTGACACTGGGAGCACTCAAGCTTCATAAGCCAATAATACCCGTTTTGTTTTTTTTCCTGCCCCAGAGTTGAGTTCGCTAAGGGCTGAGTTGGGAAGACTGGGACCACACAGTCGAGTTTCATCTACTCAATGCATGTGTCTCTGAGAGTGTTGCTCAAATTTCCAGACCAACACTGCAGGTGTCTGTATCTCTCGGGCCTGGATGACGCCGGGAAATATCATGAAAGGAAGCGTGGAGTACAGCCCTGTCATGTAGTCTCAGATCGAAATGGAAATCCGTAGCATCGTCTTCATCATCCTCATTCTCATCTATCAGCATAAATAAAAGATAGTACCCGTTTTTCCTCAGAAACCCCCCCCCCCCCCCCCCCCCCCCCAGCTAGTTTCCTTCAGAAGAACGAGGTTACACTGTTCTCCTTCAAGATCACCACAGTTTTCTGTAGGATAAAAACTGATTTCTGTTTTCCAGCAGGATCACACGTATCTTCCTTTTTTTGTCATAGAAAAGAGTTACTATCGCCTTAATCTTTAAAGCCTCACACGTGTTTTCTCCATTATGCGAGGAATACAGCTATCATCTTAAACCAAACCAATGATCATAGGAAAACAGTTGTGATTCTCGGGATCAGAACTGTTTTTCAGGCGCGTGTCATAATGAACAGCCATCACGGCCATTTTTTCTTCCTTCAAAATACTATGTCTTCTTCAGGAAAACGAGAGTATCAGTAATTATCCCTGAGAAAATATGGAAAACAATCGTGATTCTCAGAGAAAGCAGGGAGGAAAAAACAACAACAATTACCATTCTCAGAGAAAACATGGGAGGAAAAACAGTCGTTGTCCTCAGTGAAACACTGGAAACAGGTGTAATGCTAAGAAAAACAGGTATGAACCTACAAGAAATTAGCTGTGATACTCAGGATGATAACTCTCTTCGCTCTTTTCGGTCTTTTGCTCTGGCATTACAGTTCTTCTTCCTCGGGGAAACAGCTACTATCCTCATCCTGTTCGGCGCTACTATGCTTCCACAGAGGGTCGTTCGAGTTTTCTCCCTGGGATCGTCAAGTTACGTGCAGTTCAACGACTTTTTCGGGACCGGCGCCAGTTAAGAACAAAGACGAGAATCCTCGAGAATGGTCGAGATCCGTTGCATGACGACCTTGGCGCGTGAATGAAAAGTTCAGTCTAACTGATAACGGCTCTAACGGCCATTTTCTTTTGACCCAGGACTCTGGTGAGGCGGAAGGGGAGAGCAGCAGCAGCTGCCGTGATGGCGTCCTTCATCACCCGCAAAGAGATCACCGCCACCTGTCGGCTTCCGCTAGCATCTGTTGCTCCCCACGCGAGTTGTCCCTGATCTTAGCGGTCCCCCCCCCCCCCCCCACCCCCCCACCTATCCAGTGTGTTGCTTCTCAGTCTCTGTCTGCCTCCCCCCCTCCTCCCCCCCCCCCCCCCCGTCTCTTTCTCTGTCTGTCTGTCTGTCTGTCTCTCTCTCTCTCTCTCCCCCCCCCCACCCACCCCCTCTCTGTCTCCGTCTGTCTTTTCCCGCCTCTCTCTGTCTGTTTCTGTCTGTGTGTTTGTACACACACACACACACACACACACACACACACACACACATACACACATTATTATATATATATATATGTGTGTGTGTGCGTGCGTGCGTGCGTGAGTACGTGCGTGCGCCGCGCGCGCGCGCGGTGTGTGTGTGTGTGTGTGTGTGTTTCTCTCCGTCTCTCTCTGTCTCTATCTGTCTGTCTGTCTGTCTCTCTCCCTCTCTCTCAGCCTTGATAAGCTTAGACTGTGCAATATTCAAGTTAGTCTTGTTTTTTATCATCATTATCAATTGTGATTTTTCCTTAATGATGCAATTTCTAAAATCAATCAAGAGTATAGCCAAAAATCTGGGGAAATTCCCACCAGACCGAATATTTCTGTCGAAAGCCTAAGTTGAAAAACTGGTTGCATAATGTTAAAGAAAACGTGAAACGCAACGACAGTAAATCATCTGTATTTTGTGCGGAGCCACTTGGAAAATATCCCATTAAAGACGGAAGTGCAGACTGCAGCAAAGTAAGAATGAAAAAGACGAAAAAGGATAACACACTATCAGAAGTCAGTCAGGCAAGTATAAACTAGAAGTGCTTATGTAATGGACACATACAGAGAGAGAGAGAGAGGGGGGGGGGGAGGGGAGACAAAGAACGAAGACAGACAGAACAGACAGACAGAGACAGACAGACAGACCAAACAGACAGACAGAGAAAGAGAGAGGGAGAGAGAGAGAGAGAGAGAGAGAGAGAGAGAGAGAAGAGAGAGAGAGAAGAGAGAGAGACAGCCACCCAGACAGACAGTCAGCCAGCCAGCCAGACAGACAGAGAGGCAGACAGACGGACAGACAGACAGAGAAAGTTCAGCTGGGGCAAAATCATATTGGCAGGAATGAATTAAGCCATACGTCCTGCAGACCCTTCATTCTCCTTTCTCTCTTTCAATTCCACTCCCCTTATCACCACTGCTTTGCCTCCCTTGGACTTTTCCCTAAAGATCGAACTTCCTCTTCCCTCTCCTTCATTAAACCGACGTCTTCCGTGGACAGAAGGGCCGATTGGGAGCAGAAGGAGGAGCACAGTGAAAGTTAAGAAAGAGAGAGAGAGTAAGTAAGAAAAAAAAAACAGGATGGAAGAGAACAAAGAAGAAGAAGAAGAAGAGAAGAAGAAGAAGAAGAAGGCGGAGGAGAAGGAGAAGGAGGAGGAGGAGGAGGAGGAGAAGAAGAGAAGAAGAAGAAGAAGAAGAAGAAGAAGAAGAAGAAGAAGAAGAAGAAGAAGACTTGAAAAAGACGAAGCAGAAGAGGAGGAGGAGGAGGAGGAGGAGGAGGAGGAGGAGGAGGAGGAGAAGAAGAAGAAGAAGAAGAAGAAGAAGAAGAAGAAGAAGAAGAAGAACAACAACAACAAGAAGAAGAAGTAGAAGAAGAAGAAGAAGAAGAAGAACAACAACAACAACAACAATAAGAAGGAAGAGGAGGAGGAAGAGGAGGAGGAAGAGGAGGAGGAGCAGGAGCACAGACATCAGTATCATCATCATAATTATTATTATCATTATTATTATTGTTGTTGTTGTTACTCCTGCTACTACTACTACTACTACTACTGTTTCTACTACTACTACTACTACTACTACTACTACTACTACTACTACTACTACTGCTACTACTATTTACTACTACTATCATCATCAT
>CM065734.1:48003196-48008196 GCA_033310375.1 Conus canariensis
GGAGCAGGAGCACAGACATCAGTATCATCATCATAATTATTATTATCATTATTATTATTGTTGTTGTTTTTGTTGTTACTCGTGCTACTACTACTACTACTACTACTACTACTACTGCTGCTGCTGCTTCTACTACTACTACTACTACTACTACTACTACTAGTACTACTACTACTACTACTATCATCATCATAATCATCATCGTTCTCATCATCATCATTTACAGCGCACGTCCTAATATTGTGGAAATGATTGCAGAAATTTCTTTTTTTTTTCTTCTCTTCTCCCTTCCCCTCCTCCCAAATCAGCTGCTGGCTGATGTAAATACGTGTCTACTGCCCTTGACATTTGTCCTACTCTTAGGTCATACATGAGAATTCCACGCTGGCCATGTGCATGAAACCAACCTTTCCTTAAAACTTCTCTCTCTCTCTCTCTCCTCTCTCTCTCTCTCTCTCTCTCTCTCTCACACACACACACACACACACACACACACACACACACACACACACACAAACACACACACACAGATGCACGCGTGCACATGTGCTCACTCAAATACACACACACGGAGACACACACACGGAGACACACACACACACACACACACACACACACACACACACACACACACACACACAGTGACAGTCATCCGGCCTCGATAGCTAGCCAGCCAGATACACAAGCAAACATGAAGACATACAGGCAGACAGACAGACAGACACACAGGCAGACACATAGACACACAGACCGACACACACACACACACACACACACACACACACACACACACACACACACACACACACACACACAAGAGGCGGACAGACAAGCACAGAACAGACAGCCAGCTATACAGACAGGCAGACACAGACAGACAGACAACCATCCAGGTAGACAGACACTCACACAAAGAAGCAGCCATACGAACAGGCAGTCACACACAGAGACAGACAGACAGGCGGACAGACTTCTAGCCAGGCAGAAAGCGATAAAGAACACGCCATCAATGACGCAGAGACTGAAGAATCAGTCCAAAGACAAGACGCCTCTTCATCATCCCGACACAGAGGAAACCTTACGGAGAGTCGTTCGACAGCCCTAAAGGTGCTGTTACACCCTTCCTTTCCAGTCCTACGATTAGGCCTACCTAATCATTTACTTCATCGTTTCATTTCCGTAATCTTTATTAATTCATTTTCATGGGTTTTTTCTTCTCCCCTTTCTTTTTCTTTAATCTGTGTTTGCTTGGCTTTTCTTTTCTTTTCGACTTTGTTCTTTTCTTTCTTTCTTTCTTTCTTTGTCTTCTACTTTGTTTTCATTCATTTATCTATCAAATTTGATGTGAATATTCCTAAGTCAATTATGTGTTATACCGTCATCTAACAGCCATATCATACACACCATATGCACGCATCCATATGCGCGCGCAAGCACGCATGTAAATATGCAAATATGCCTACACACAGAGAATATACACATATACGCACACGCTTGTGCGCACACACGCTGGTACACACACATGCATGCGCACACACACACACACACACACACACACACACACACACACACACACACACACACACACACACACCACGCACGCACGCACGCACGCACGCACGCACGCGAACATCCATACACACTCACTCAAACACGCACACACTTACACACTCACTCACATACACACACACATTCTCTCTCTCTCTCTCTGTTTGTTACGCGCGCGTTTATGTGTGTGTGTGAGGTGCGCATGCGTGCGTGCGTGCGTACGTGTACGTGTGTGTGAGTGTGTGTGCGTGCGTGTGTGTGTGTGTGTGTGTGTGTGTGTGTGTGTGTGTGTGTGTGTGTGTGTGTGTGTGTGTGTGTGTGTGTGGTCTGTCCTGTCTCTGTCTGTCTGTCTGTCTATCTCTCTCTCTCTCTCCGCACGGAGGGGTGGGAGTGGGGGGTGGGGCTGTTTGTGCGTTTTAAGTGTATGCATAAATGCATGTATGAAAGAGACTTATACACAGGCGCTGACGCAAACAGTAACACACACATGTATGTTATGTAAACATCCATGCACACATCAACACACACACACAGAGAAACACACAAACAGACAGACAGACAGACAGACAGACACACAGACACACAGACACACACACACACACACACACACACACACACACACACACACACAGAGGATCTATTGACACTAAGATCATCAGCCTGGAGATCTACCGACCTTTGAATCAACCACACCTCGGATCTGTCGGCGTGCTTGGATCAATAACGACTAAAAGGTTTTCTGAAGCCTCCTTTGCGTTTAGTTGACGTAATTCATAGGGTACACCTTTTTCAACAGGTAATTCTCTAACTCCAAAACGAGTACCAAAATACTGTTCAATATTAGGAACTCTCGACAGTGACAAAACATCAAAAGCCTGCCAAAATATATTAGTTGTTCGATTCTGAGTGACAAAATAATAATAATAATAATAATAACCCCGCGCACGTCTTTCTCTCGTTTAGCCTACTATCATCATATTCATTGCCATCATTGTAATCATCGTCACCATACTTACCATTATCATCATCGTCACCATCACCATGATCTCAAGTCATCTTACTTGCTCAACAAACTAACGTCACAAAACGTACCACAAAGATCAACAGTTTTTTTATCACTGGCGACAGCACGTGCTAACAGCGACAATATGTGCAGTCGACATGATGCGCCTTGAAATGTCGGAGCATAATGTGGTCGGCAACAAGCGACTGAAATGCCCGGCGACAGCGCACGCTGCGAAAGAGGGTGTGAGGATTCCCCTCAGACTGGTCTGGAAGAGAGTCGCTCCCCATATTCCTACATCTTAGATGTGTATCTGTTGATAGGGAAATCTCTCTCTCTCTCTCTCTCTCTCTCTCTCTCTCTCTCTCTCTCTCTGCTCTCGCTCTCTCTCTCTCTCGCTCTCTCCCTCTCTCTCTCTCTCTCGCTCTCTCTCTCTCCCCCTCTGTCTGTCTGTCTGTCTGTCTCTCTGTAGTCTTTTCGGATTAAGTTTACTTCCTCTACCTTCCAATTATGAACGAACAACTAGAAACCTGTCCGTTCACCCATATAAAGCATTTAAGTTTAGTTTGTTAATGTAAGGTGCTGAATCAGTTTTGACCGTTAAAAGATTTGAATGATTTCCAGATGCACCCCCTCACGAGGGGCAATGTCCTATTTATTAATAAGATATCTGTATCCGTATCTGTCTGTCTGTCTGTCTGTCTCTCTCTTCTCTCTCTCTCTCTCTCTCTCTCTCTCTCTCTCTCTCTCTCTCTCTCTTTCCGTCCCTCTCTCTCTCTCGTTGTCATCTCGTGGTCTTGGGGTTTTTGTAGAACATGGAAAATAACAAAGACAATTTGCAAGAGTAAGCACTGCCTAAACTCTCTACTCTAAAGAGTTAAAGTTTAAGAGTCTTTTAGTCTCTGATGCCCCCCCCCCCCTCCTCTCCCTGCGCCCCCCTTCTTGCTCACCCTAACAGTAAATGCCAGAAAATCACTCATAGTGTCTTCGTGTTCTGGGCTTTCTTCATTTCTGATCGATTTCTTGTCCTTTCATTTTCTTGTCGATCAATATTTCTTGCTTTCGTTCCTGCAACCAATTTTTTTTCCCTTCTTCTTCTTTTTTTTATTACTGCATTTATTTCCTTCTTTACTTCTTCCTTTCCTGCCTTCCGTTTATTCACCACAGCCACCTCACTCTTGTCTAATTTAGATTCTATTCACCGAGAGCTGGTTATCTTTCTCACTTTTTTCGTTTTGTTTTGTTCTTTCTATCTATTTTCTCGTCTTCGTGGTTCTTACTGGGTTTTTCTTTCATGTAATAGTCATTTCATGTCTTCCTCCGTGTTTATTTCTTTCAGTTGTCTTTGTTGTATTTTTCTTTCTTCAGTCTATCCATCCATCATTCTCTGTCTGTAGTCTTCGTTCTTTCATTTATGAGATCCTTCGTTTGTTCTTCCCATTCTTTCTTCCTGTGTTTATTTATTTATTTATTTATTTTGGCCTTTCTTGTTTCTTTAGACCATTAAATAAATACATTCTTTGTCTCTTTCCTTCGGTTTGTCCTTTATCTATATCTTAATTGATTTGCTCATTTATTCTTTTTTTCTCTCTCATTCTGCCTTCCTGTCTTCCTCTTCTTCTTCTTCTTCTTCTTCTTCTTCCTCCTCCTCCTCCTCCTTCTTCTATTTCTTCCTTCTTCTTCTTGTCTATCTTCTTCTGCCTCTTCTTCTTCTTCTTCTTCTTCTTCTTCGTCTTCTTCATCTTTTTTTCTCCTCCTCCTACTCGTCCTCCTCCTCCTCCTCGTCTTCTTCTTCATCCTCTTCTGCTCTTGCTTCTTCTTCTTCTCCTTCTTCTTTTTCATCGTCATCATCTCTTTCTTCTTCTTCTTCTTTTTCTTCTTCTTCTCCTCCTCCTCCTCCTTCTTCATTTTCTTCTTCTTTTTTTTCTGCCTCTTCCTCTTCTCCTTTTTCTTCTTTTTTTTTTTAATAATTTTTTTATTGTGTGCTCTATCCACGTTTTCAGCGAGTCCTTTACTCATTGAATCAATCATTCGGAACATGCACGCCTTGCTAAAACGCAAAATACCCCAACCCTCTTCTGCAGCCTGCATCAGATGGGAGCCTATGTGTAATGGCTTTGACCTTTCCCTTCTCTCGCTCCCCCAACCCCACCCCCCACCCCCTTTCTCTTTTTAATTTTCTTTATTTTTTTTTTCTTTTAGTCGGTCAATCCACCAGCGTGGGTTGTCTTTCAACGAAGATCCCCCCCCCCTCCCTCTTATCCCCTCACCATCTCTCTCTCTCTTTCTCTCTCTCTCTCTCTCTCACACACACACACACACACACTCACACACACGCGCATGCACGCACGCGCGCGCGCGGCGCCGCGCGCACACACCACACAACACACACACACACACCACACCTCTCCCTGCTCCTCTGTCTATTTTGTTGTAACAGCGCTCTCTC
>CM065734.1:48010696-48013196 GCA_033310375.1 Conus canariensis
CCTGTCTCTTCTTGAAATCTCATTTGTTTCTGTCTCCGTTCAACTCTGTCGCTCTTAGTTGTTCTCTTGTCATTGTTCAGAGAGAGAGAGAGAGAGAGAGAGAGAGAGAAGAGCGAGAGAGAGAGTCTCTCTCTCTCTCTCTCTTTCTCTTTCTTCCGCATCCCTTCCCACTCCCTCTCTCTCATTCTCTCCTCTCCCTCTCTCTCTTCTCTCCCTCTCTTTTTCTTTTCTCTTTCCCTCTCCTCCTCTTCTCTCTTTCCGTCTCCCTCCCTCTCCCTCGCTTTCTCTCTCCCCTCCTCCTTTCCCTCTTCCGCCTCCTCCCCTCCCTCTCTCTCCCCCTCCTCCCTTTCTCTTTTCCGTCTCCCTCCCCTCTCCCTCTCTTTTCTCTCCTCTCTCTCCTTTCTCTCTTCCGCCTCCCTCCCTCTCCCCTCTCCGTCTCTCCCCCCTCCTCCCTTTCTCTCTTCCGTCTCCCTCCCCTCTCCCTCTCTTTCTCTCTCCCTCTCCTCCCTTTCTCTCTTTCCGCCTCCCTCCCCTCCCTCTTCTCTGTCTCTCTCCCTCTCCCCCCTTTCTCTCTTCCGCCTCCTCCCCCTCCCTCTCTCTGTCCTCTCCCTCTCCCCCTTTCTCTCTTCCGCTCCCTCCCCTCTCCTCTCTTTCTCTCTCCCTCTCCTCCCTTTCTCTCTTCCGCTCCCTCCCCCTCCCTCTCTTCTCTCTCCCTCTCTCCCTTTCTCTCTTCCGCCTCCTCCCTCTCCCTCTCTCTGTCTCTCTCCTCTCCCCCCTTTCTCTCTTCCGCCTCCTCCCTCCTCCCTTTCCCTCTTCGCCTCCCTCCCCTCCCTCTCTTTCTCTCCCCTCTCCTCCCTTTCTCTCTTCCGCCTCCCTCCCCTCCTCCCTCTCCTCCCTTTCTCTCTTCCGCCTCCCTCCCTCTCCTCTCTCTCTTCCCTCTCCTCCCTTTCTCTCTTCCACTCCCTCCCCTCTCCCTCTCTGTCTCTCTCCCTCTCCTCCCTTTCTCTCTTCCACCTCCCTCCCCTCTCCCTCTCTCTCCCTCTCCTCCCTTCTCTCTCCCTGTCCCTCTTTCTCTCTCTCCTCTCCTCCCTTTCTCTCTTCCGCCTCCCTCCCCCACCTCTCTCTCTCTCTCTCTCTCTCTTCTCTCCCTCTTTCTCTCTCTCGCTCTCTCTCCCTCTCCTCTCTCTCTCTCTCTCCTCTCTCTCTCACAATCTACTTACTTCATGCGAGTGTCATTTCCTCTGACTCATTCTGATACATTCTTCACTGACCCATTGTCCATTTGTCCGGGGGGGGGGGGCTGGGGTATGGCACAGACTGGATTGCAGATGATCGAATTTGCTTTCCTTTAGCTCGAACACTGCAATCTCTCTCCTCTTCTCATGTATCCGTCTGTGTATCTTCTGCCTTCTGTTTTATCGTCTGTCGTTCTCTCTGTCGTAAATCCGTGGCTGTCTCCGTCCACGTCCTGTTGGTGTCTGTGTTCTCTTCCTCATGTATTCTCCCTTCCTAGACACACTTCAACAGTCGGAGTCAGGAACGGAACGGCCGGATAGAGAAAAAGACAGAATATGGATGGGGGGGGGGGGGGGGGGGGGGGGGAGAGGAGAGGGAAGGAGGGGAGGGAGGAAGCGAGGGAGAAAGACACAGAAGCAGAGAGAGAGAGAGACAGACAGACAGAGAGAGAGAGAGAGGGAGAGAAAGAGGGGGAGCGAGAGACAGAGACAGACAAATGCATAGACGGAGCCATACAGAGAAAGAGAAGAAGAAGAAGAAAGAAAGAAAGAAAGAAAGAAGGAAGGAAAGAAAGAAAGAGAACAAGAAAAAAATCCCTGATTAAACAAAAAAGCTGCGTCCCTCACCTGAGTCCAAATGTGGTTGGAAGGTTGTAACGCAAGAAAATACGACCAGTCCAAGTCAGCCATGCCTTGTTTGATTTAGAACATTGAATGCACAGCTCTCGTGCTTAGTGCTAAATATAGCGCAGCATGTTTGCCTACATTCTGTCTCTGTCACGCTCTCTCTCTCTCTCTCTCTCTCTCTCTCTCTCTCTCTCTCTCACACGCACGCACGCACGCACGCACGCTACGCACGCATGCACGCACGCACGCACGCACACACACACACTTGCACTTTCTCTCTCTTCCTCTTCTCTCTCTTCTCTCTCTCTCTCTCTCTCTCTCTAATATAATAGGTTACTCGCTAATAGCTTATAGGATGTTGTTGAATCTAGATTCTAAGGGCAAACAAACATGGGTCATAAATGTTCGTGAAATGTTATGTCAAAACGAGTTTGTGGTATTCTTGCATTGATTCTCGTCAATCCTCTGCTGCTGACTCATTCTACGTGCAAAACTGAGACGTTTCACTAGATCAGTGATATGAATGATTCTCTGTACAGCACTTTTAACATGCTCAGAAACTGTGATAAGTATTTTCTACTAGATGTCTGACAGACCACAGTCAGCTGAATTTACGACGTTTCAGACAGGATCGTCAT
>CM065734.1:48022749-48025249 GCA_033310375.1 Conus canariensis
GTTTTTAAAATTTTTTTTTTGTTGCCCGGCCACTTTCCTTGTTTCTTCCTTGCTCATATCAATAAAAATCATTGCCAATGGCACGCCTTGCCAAAATACCCCCAATCCAATCGTAGCCAGTATAAAATTGTCGTTTACTTGTAGTGGGTTTGACCTTTTTGGATTTTTTTGTGTTTGTTTGTTTGTTTTATTAAAGCTTTTTTTGCTTATTCAATAAATCTTTCGATGTTGGGATATCTTTCAATAAAAAAAAAATCCTCTCTTCTTCCTTCCTCTTTTCCCTCCTCTCTCCCCCCTACCCTTACTCCCCCCCCCTTCCATCTTCCTCTCTCTCTCCCCTCTCTCTCTCTCTCTCTCTCTCTCTCTCTCTCTCTCTCTCTCTCTCCTAGTCTGTTTTTGATATCTTATTGTTTCTGCCTCCTTTCGTCTCCCTGTCGCTATTATACATTCTCCATCTGTCAACGGAAATCTCCCCCTCCTCCAACCCGCCTCCAACCTCCCTCTCCCCCCCCCCCCCCTACTCAGTCTCCTCCCTTTCTCTGTGTGTGTGTTGTGTGTGTGTGTGTGGTGTGTGGTGTGTGTGTGTGTGTGTGTGTTCTGTGTGTGTGTGTATGTACGTGTTGTGTGTGTGGGTGGGGTGTGTCTGTGTGTGTGTGTGCATGTGTGTGTGTGGGGTGCGTGTGTGGTGTGTGTGTGTGTGTGTGTGTGTGTGGGGTTTGCGCGCGCGCGCGCGCGCGCGAGTATGTGAGTGTGTGTGTGTGAGTGTGTGGGGTGTGTGTGGTGTGTGTGGGGGTGGCGTGTGTGGGGCATGCCGTGCGTGCGTGCGTGCGTGCGTGGCATGTGTGTGGTGTGTTTTGTGCGTGCGTGCGTGCGTGCGCGCGCGCGTATGTGTGTGTGATGTGTGTGTGTGTGTGTGGCGTGTGTGTGTGTGTGTGTGTGTGTGTGTGTGTGGTGGTGTGTTGTGTGGTGTGCGTGTGAATGTGTGAGTGTGCGCGTGGTGCTAAGGTGAGTGTGTGTGAGTGTGTGTGTGTGTTGTGTGTGTATGTATGTGTGTGTGTGTGTGTGTGCGTGCGTGCGTGCGGGGCGCGCGCGCGCGCGCGTGTATGTGTGTGTGCATGTGTGTGTGTGGTGCGCGTGTTTGTGTGAGTGTGCGCGTGCGTGCTAAGGTGTGGGGTTGTGGGGTTGAGTTGTGTGTGTGGGTGTTGGGGGGTGAGAGAGAGAGAGATAGAAGAGAGAGAGAGAGAAGAGAGAAAAGGAGAGAAAAGAGGGGAGAGAGTAAGCGTGAGTTTGCATCTTCTGTCTGGTCCGTCTGTATGTATGTCTGTCTCCCCTCTCTCTGTGTCCGTCTCTGTGGTGTGTGTGTGTCTCTCTCTTCTGTATCCCCCCCCCCCTCTCTCTTGCTCTCTCTGTTTATATCCTTTCCTCTCTCTCTCTCTCTCTCCTCTCTCTCTCTCTCTCTTCTAGCTCTCTCTCCCCTCTCTCTCTCTCTCTCTTCTCTCTCTCTCTCTCTTTCTCTCTCTGCCTCTCTTTCTCTGCCTCTCTTTCTCCCCCCCTCCCCCATCTCTCTCCTGCCTCCTCCTTCTCTCTCTTTGAAATTTACTTCTTGTGGATGTCATCTCATCTGTCTGTTTTCTGATACGTTCTTCTCTGACCATTGTCCATTAGTCCGGGGGGAGGGGGGGGGGTGGGTGATGGGCAAGGGAATGGAATTGCAGATGAGCGCATTTGCTTTTCCCTCACCGAGAAGATTCCAAGTCTCCTTCTCAGCGCCCGTCTGTCTGTCTGTTTGTCTTTCTGTTTTTCTATCTGTCTGTCTGTCTGTTTATCTGTTTGTCTGTCTTTCTGGTTGTCTGTCTGCAAGTCCGTGGCTGTCTGCGTCCATGTCTCTCTGTGTGTCTGGATGTCCGAACCTCTGTTTCTCTGTTTTGTTTCTGCAGGCGTCTGTCCACCCACTATCTAGCTTTCTCTTTCTTCTCTGTCTGTCTCTGATGACTGTGGAAAACAGATCTTTTGAACACAAGTAAAATGAAACAGTTGTAAGTTTTTGGGTTTGTTTTTTTTTGTCTCTAAGTCAGCGCTGAAAAAAATATAATATACGCCTAATCATGATGTCAATGAAATCAATTATTGATGTGTTCAATATATCCACTGATCACGACCACTGCCTTTCATTTCTTATGCCAGTCTGGACACGTGGTGACTAATCAACATTCCTGAGATGTTTGTTTGTTTGTTTTTGCTGTCTCATCTTCTGAGCCACCTCAGTGGCAGTGCACCCACGCCGCTCATTCCGACACCCCGTCCACAGCCACAGCCCGGTCAGCCCCGCCGCAGCCCCGACCCCCGCAATCCACAAGGAGCAGTCAATGTCAAGTCGTTAGGAAGCAACCCACCGGAGGACACACTGCACCACTGCCGAGTCACTTGGTGAAATTCAGTGGTACCTGGTCAGATCCAACATTTGCCGGACACCACCTTGTAAGTCCCCCATTGACAACAA
>CM065734.1:48040249-48045249 GCA_033310375.1 Conus canariensis
GGGCTTTAACACTGCCTAATGAGTCGCCATGCTTGATGACAGCTGTTCCACTCCAAGCTGTCGGGCTTTAACACTGCCTAATGAGTCGCCATGCTTGATGACAGCTGTTCCACTCCAAGCTGTCCAGGCTTTAACACTGCCTAATGGATCGCCATGCTTGATGACAGCTGTTCCACTCCAAGATATACGGGTTTTAACACTGCCTAATGGATCGCCATGCTTGATGACAGCTGTTCCACTCCAAGCTGTCCAGGCTTTAACACTGCCTAATGAGTCGCCATGCTTGATGACAGCTGTTCCACTCCAAGATATACGGGCTTTAACACTGCCTAATGAGTCGCCATGCTTGATGACAGCTGTTCCACTCCGGGCTTTAACACTGCCTAATGAGTCGCCATGCTTGATGACAGCTGTTCCACTCCAAGCTGTCCGGGCTTTAACACTGCCTAATGAGTCGCCATGCTTCATGACAGCTGTTCCACTCCAAGCTGTCGGGCTTTAACACTGCCTAATGAGTCGCCATGCTTGATGACAGCTGTTCCACTCCGGGCTTTAAACACTGCCTAATGAGTCACCATGCTTGATGACAGCTGTTCCACTCCAGGCTTTAACACTGCCTAATGAGTCGCCATGCTTCATGACAGCTGTTCCACTCCGGGCTTTAACACTGCCTAATGAGTCGCCATGCTTCATGACAGCTGTTCCACTCCAGGCTTTAACACTGCCTAATGAGTCGCCATGCTTCATGACAGCTGTTCCACTCCAAGATATACGGGCTTTAACACTGCCTAATGAGTCGCCATGCTTCATGACAGCTGTTCCACTCCGGGCTTTAACACTGCCTAATGAGTCGCCATGCTTCATGACAGCTGTTCCACTCCAGGCTTTAACACTGCCTAATGAGTCGCCATGCTTGATGACAGCTGTTCCACTCCAAGCTGTCCGGGCTTTAACACTGCCTAATGAGTCGCCATGCTTCATGACAGCTGTTCCACTCCAGGCTTTAACACTGCCTAATGAGTCGCCATGCTTCATGACAGCTGTTCCACTCCAAGATATACGGGCTTTAATCACTGACCTAATGAGGTCGCCATGCTTCATGTCTACAGCTGTTCCACTCCGGGCTTTAACACTGCCTAATGGATCGCCATGCTTGATGACAGCTGTTCCACTCCAAGCTGTCCGGGCTTTAACACTGCCTAATGAGTCGCCATGCTTGATGACAGCTGTTCACACTCAATGCTATTCCGGGCTTTTAACACTGCCTAATGAGTCGCCATGCTTGATGACGCTGTTCACTCAGCTGTCCAGGCTTTAACACTGCCTAATGAGTCGCCATGCTTGATGACAGCTGTTCCACTCCAAGCTGTCCAGGCTTTAACACTGCCTAATGAGTCGCCATGCTTCATGACAGCTGTTCCACTCCAAGCTATCCGGGCTTTAACACTGCCTAATGAGTCGCCATGCTTCATGACAGCTGTTCCACTCCAAGCTGTCCAGGCTTTAACACTGCCTAATGAGTCGCCATGCTTGATGACAGCTGTTCCACTCCAGGCTGTCCAGGCTTTAACACTGCCTAATGAGTCGCCATGCTTGATGACAGCTGTTCCCACTCCGGGCTTTAACACTGCCTAATGGATCGCCATGCTTGATGACAGCTGTTCCACTCCGGGCTTTAACACTGCCTAATGAGTCGCCATGCTTGATGACAGCTGTTCCACTCCGGGCTTTAACACTGCCTAATGGATCGCCATGCTTGATGACAGCTGTTCCACTCCAGGCTTTAACACTGCCTAATGGATCGCCATGCTTGATGACAGCTGTTCCACTCCAGGCTTTAACACTGCCTAATGAGTCGCCATGCTTCATGACAGCTGTTCCACTCCAGCTGTCCGGGCTTTAACACTGCCTAATGAGTCGCCATGCTTGATGACAGCTGTTCCACTCCAGGCTGTCCAGGCTTTAACACTGCCTAATGAGTCGCCATGCTTCATGACAGCTGTTCCACTCCAGGCTTTAACACTGCCTAATGAGTTGCCATGCTTGATGACAGCTGTTCCACTCCGGGCTTTAACACTGCCTAATGGATCGCCATGCTTGATGACAGCTGTTCCACTCCAGGCTTTAACACTGCCTAATGAGTCGCCATGCTTCATGACAGCTGTTCCACTCCAGGCTTTAACACTGCCTAATGAGTCGCCATGCTTGATGACAGCTGTTCCACTCCAGGCTGCTTTCCCAATGGCATGCTTATACACTCCACTCCAGCTAACTGATGAGTCGCCATGCTTCATGACAGCTGTTCCACTCCAGGCTTTAACACTGCCAATGAGTTCACGCCATAGGCTTGTACACGCTAACTGTTCCACTCCAGGCTTTACAGCTTGCTTAACACTGCTGCCTACATGTTGAGTCGCCATGCTTGATGACAGCTGTTCCACTCCAAGCTGTCCGGGCTTTAACACTGCCTAATGAGTCGCCATGCTTGATGACAGCTGTTCCACTCCAGGCTTTAACACTGCCTAATGAGTCGCCATGCTTGATGACAGCTGTTCCACTCCAGGCTTTAACACTGCCTAATGAGTCGCCATGCTTCATGACAGCTGTTCCACTCCAAGCTGTCCGGGCTTTAACACTGCCTAATGAGTCGCCATGCTTGATGACAGCTGTTCCACTCCGGGCTTTAACACTGCCTAATGAGTCGCCATGCTTGATGACAGCTGTTCCACTCCGGGCTTTAACACTGCCTAATGAGTCGCCATGCTTGATGACAGCTGTTCCACTCCGGGCTTTAACACTGCCTAATGAGTCGCCATGCTTCATGACAGCTGTTCCACTCCAGGCTTTAACACTGCCTAATGAGTCGCCATGCTTGATGACAGCTGTTCCACTCCGGGCTTTAACACTGCCTAATGAGTCGCCATGCTTCATGACAGCTGTTCCACTCCGGGCTTTAACACTGCCTAATGAGTCGCCATGCTTGATGACAGCTGTTCCACTCCGGGCTTTAACACTGCCTAATGGATCGCCATGCTTGACGACAGCTGTTCCACTCCAGGCTTTAACACTGCCTAATGAGTCGCCATGCTTGATGACAGCTGTTCCACTCCGGGCTTTAACACTGCCTAATGAGTCGCCATGCTTGACGACAGCTGTTCCACTCCGGGCTTTAACACTGCCTAATGAGTCGCCATGCTTGATGACAGCTGTTCCACTCCGGGCTTTAACACTGCCTAATGAGTCGCCATGCTTGACGACAGCTGTTCCACTCCAAGCTGTCCGGGCTTTAACACTGCCTAATGAGTCGCCATGCTTGATGACAGCTGTTCCACTCCAAGCTGTCCGGGCTTTAACACTGCCTAATGAGTCGCCATGCTTGATGACAGCTGTTCCACTCCAAGCTGTCCGGGCTTTAACACTGCCTAATGAGTCGCCATGCTTGATGACAGCTGTTCCACTCCGGGCTTTAACACTGCCTAATGAGTCGCCATGCTTGACGACAGCTGTTCCACTCCAAGCTATCCGGGCTTTAACACTGCCTACAAGAGTTGCCTACAGGAGTTTCGCACAGCAACGGCAAATTATATTAAGGCGACGACACACACCAGTCGTTGGGATCGAAAGAGAGAGACAAACAGAGAGACAAGACAAGACAAGACAAGACAAATGTTTTAATTGAACTAGGCCACATGCCCGTGTCAATGGGAACAGAGGGAGGGGGTAGAAACAAAATCAAACTGATCGCAAATGAAATAAGTAAGGAAAGAAATCAATGCATCGTCAAATACAGTATATGCATAAACACACAAAACTAAACAATAAATCTCGCGAACATAATCAACGATCGTTGACCTTGTTCGCTCTCTCTCTCTCTCTCTCTCTCTCTCTCTCTCTCTCTCTCTCTCTCTCTCTCACACACACACACACACACACACACACACACACACACACACACACACCTCAATCACACGCTATCGGTGTGATATTATTAAGGCAACTTTGACGGTGCATGCAGGAACAACGGTTCTAAGTCACATCAGTCTGTCCACATCTGACCTCAAGAGCTTTCGATATGAATGTAGCCACAGCATTACAGATTTTTCCGTTAGCGAGCAGTAACGACATCTTAAAAGCCGATGGTCGTCTATAAAACTTGAAAGGTATGTAACGCTCGCGAATAACTTTGTACTTAGGACATACTATCAGAAAATGGTATTCGGATTCCAACTCACACGGACAAAACGGACAGCACAGTGCTTCACGGGGGACGCTCGAATACCGCAGTTTGTGTGTGTTCAAACAGGATAAACCAAGTCTGAACCGTATCAAGTTTTTACGACTGCTCACGTTGTTTACAGTGAATAGATAATTTGGCATTTCCCAAAACTGCTTAAAAGAAAAATAAAAGAGAAATCGGTCCTTAGATTCTATGTGGCTATACCATGCTTGTAAATGACAATCGATTAGCCGACTTTTGAATTTTGAAAGGAAAACTTTTACGTTGGGAACTCCTTGATTTTCCCATACATATCCAAAACCGTAACGATTTAATGTGAGGCAGACTGACGTAACCCAATTGTTTTTACCCCGGCAATGTAAATCATATAACATTTTATACGCTTTTTTGGGAAGACGATTGTCAGGCATATTAACGATATGTATCCAATACTTCACGCATTTAGTATAAATGTTTATATAAAGTGGAAACCTACCAGTTTCTCCATAAACCAAGGCATTAGGCGCTTTTATAGAAACATTCAGGAATCTCTTGAGTGCAAACAAATGTATTTTTTCTATAGCCGAGAGGTTTGCAGTTAAGCCCCATACTTCAGCGCCATAGGCAAGGATTGGCTGGATCTGACAATCAAAAAGTTTGAAGAATAATTTTGGGGCCACACTCTGATATTTCCACAGAAGTTTCAATATAATAATGACCTGATGTTTTGCCCTGGATGCTAAATCCTCAAGGCAATGAGAAAAAGTAAGGCCAGTGGAGAATA
>CM065734.1:48052749-48060249 GCA_033310375.1 Conus canariensis
TCCACCGAGGACACGATCAGGCGCTCCGCCCTCCCTCCGCTGCAGGATCCGCCCCTGGAGCCGTCTCGGCGGGACTGCCTGTAGGCCTGCAGCGCCAGGTTGCACTGCACCGCCACGTCCCGCTGCCAGGGGAACCGCGACTGGAAGCTCTCCCCGACAATGTCCAGCTCCTCCAAGGCCGACGCAGAGAAGCAGGGCGGGGCGGAGGAGGAGGAGGGGGCGCCCAAGAAGGGCACCAAAGAGTGAGGGGAAGTGGAGGGCGAAACGGAAATGACGTCGCTGGCGCTGCGCATGAGGTACGTGGCGCCCCCTCGCGTCGGGACTGGACTCCGAGGCGCCCGCTTGGCGGGCCCGCTGCGTCTCAGAGGAGACGAGGAGGCCGAGGAAGAAGGAGAGAAGGAGAGCCCCCGCTTTGGGAGCGAACTCCTCCATCACTGCCCCCGTACCCGCTCTCCCCGGCCCGGAAGTCGCCGCCCCCGAGGTTGGGGTCCATCTCCTCCACTGAAGACGTCCCGACCGAGGTGCCTCCCATCCACCCGGCTGGCAAGGACGAGGAGGAGAAGTTCCTCCTTTTGCAGGACCTGGGGAAGGACTCGTGCTGGTGCAGACTCTCCAGGCCGTTGACCGCCCTCACTGGGAGGGGGCTGCTACTGCCGACACCACCCTCCACCACCACCACCCTGACGGGTCCAGGTCCCGAGCTACCCCGAGAAGGACCAGGAGACGTCTCTCCGCGGAGAGAAGAGTTCCGGGAGGGCAGCCGCTTCAACACTGGGGGGTCTGATCCCGAGTGGCTCCGTCTGGGCGGGAGCTGGAGGTAGGGGCGGCGGGGAGGGGGTTTGGGGGGCGTCCCCGGGGGCTGGGGAGGGTCGCTCTTGTCTGGGGCAGAGGCGGAGGACGTGAGGCCTTCTTCCTGGGAGGCCGGGACCGGGTCTGAGGAGGAGTCTTCACCTGCGGGCACAACAAGACAGAAGTGTGGGTGTGAGAGATACAGAAAGTTCCGAGTTGTTTGGCTGAGTCTTGTGTGAGATAATCCGTGATTACGGACAGTCGAGATGAATCAATGAAAGATTATATATATATATATATATATATATATATATATATAATATATTGTGTGTGTGTGTGTGTGTGTGTGTGTGTGTGTGTGTGTGTGTGTGTGTGTGTGTGTGTGTAGAGAGAGAGAGAGAGAGAGAGAGAGAGAGAGAGACAGACAGACAGAAAGAGAGAGAGAGAGAGTTGTTGGCTCAATGTTACATAAGATCATCCATAATTACGGACAATCGAAAAGAATGAATAAATATGAGAGAGAGACAGAGAGAGAGAGAGAGAGACAGAGAGAGAGAGAGATAGAGAGAGAGATAGGGGAGTGAGACGGGGGAAGAGAGAGAGAGAGGAGGGAGGGAGGGAGGGAGGGAGGGAGAGAGAGCAACAAAAAGCAAACCATTTCAGGCACAGAATTTCCCAGAAGACTAAGATACTTCTTAGATGGGTTCACGCTCGCACGCACGCGCCACATGAGTATGGCTCTGTGTGTGTGAGTGTGTGTGTGTGTGTGTGTGTGTGTTGTGTGTGTGTGCGGTGCGTGCGTGCGTGCGTGCGTGCGTGCGTGCGTGCGCGCGTGCGTGCGTGTGTGAGTGTGTGTACGTGCGTGCGTGTGTGCGTGCGCGGTGTGTGTGTGTGTGTGTGTGTGTGTGTGTGTGTGTGTGTGTGTGTGTGTGTGTGTGTATGTAAGTATATACGTTCACAGACTCATTGATGATGACAGACAGAAAGACAAAGACGGAACAGCACCCACCTCTATCCCAATCCTACTCCCCACCCCCACCCCCCAACAAAGGTAAAGAGAAGAGAAATGAGTCCTAGCATTGTTTTACTGGTGAACTACGATGCTATTTTTACGGCAAAAACACCTGACAACATCAGAAAAAAATGCGTGTACCAGCATGATTCGACATTTCCCAGGTCTGTGGAAGCGTTGTTCAAGTCCTCAACAACAGAACTGCGATAACTATGATGGCACCCACAGGGGATACTGCACAAACCTAATACGACGTTTCCATCCAAACCATGGAACGACATAAAACAAAAACAGAGGGACAACTTGGTTTTGTCCTCCACGAAAAGAGCTGCAAAAATTATGATGGCACACACAGGGGATACTGCACAGTCCTAATACGACGTTTCCATCCAAACCATGGAACGACATAAAACAAAAACAACGAAGGAAAAACAGAGGGACCATCTTATTTTTCCCAGTGGAAGGGATGATGAAAAGGGAGGAAGGTGAAGTTAGGAGGGAGTGGGTAAGAGGAGGGAAACGAGGTTTGGGAAGTATGTACTTAGACAAGGACCACCACGAAGACATTTCCATCTGGCAGTGTCAGAAATAGCTCCGGCGTAAAATAACAGAGAGAGAAGAGAGAGAGAGAGAGAGAGAGAGAGAGAGAGAGAGAGAGAGAGAGAGAGAGAGACAGCAGACAGACAGACAGGCAGGCAGACAGACACAGACAGACAGACAGACAGACAGAGAGAGAGAGATCGATGGAAGCAAAATGGAGGAAAAGAAACAGCGCGTGGAAGGAGGGACGAAAACAGAGACAGAATTGGAAAAAAGTGAAATCAAAAGAAAGAGGATGGAAGGAGGGGGATGAGGGGGACAGAAAGAGAGGGGAGGGGGAGAAAGAGAGAGAGAGAGAGAGAGAGAGAGAGAGAGAGAGAGAGAGAGAGAGAGAGGAGGAGACGAGGAGGAGGAGGGGGAGGGGGGAGGAGAGAGAGAGAGAGAGAGAGAGAGAGAGAGAGAGAGAGAGACAGTCCAGACAAACAGACAGACAGACAGACAGACAGACTGACAGATAGACGTACAGACAGACAGAGAGATACAGAGACAGAGAGAAAGAGTGAGACAGAGGGCGGACGGACAGACGGACAGAGAGAGAGAGAGAGAGAGAGAGAGAGAGAGAGAGAGAGAGAGAGAGAGAGAGAGAGAGAGAGCCCTGCAAAAAAAAAAAGTCAGAGAAAAAAAAGAAAGAAAAACACTTCATTGCTGAGTAGATATAGTAGGGGCGGGGGGAGGGAGTGATTATCTACTGAGACAAAAACCATTGGGACAAAAAAAAAGCACCAGCTTGTTTCGCAAGAAGGGAAGAAGAAAGGAGGCGGCAGAAGGCGGGGGTGAGGGTACAGGGAGTAGTGGGGGGGGGGGGGGGTGAGGGACGTTGTGGGATGGAGGAGCGTGGAGCATTATTTCCTCAGACAATAATCGTGATAATCATGATAGAAGAAAAGCAAGAAAAGATTTGAGAGAGAGAGAGAGAGAGAGAGAGAGAGGGGGGGGGAGAAAGAAGACAGACACAGATAAGAGAGAGGGGAAGGAGGAGAGAGGGATCCAGTGGAAGAGAAGAGAGGAAGAACAGAGATGAGAGAGAGGAGAGAGAGAGAGAGAGAGACGACAGGACAGACAGGACAGACAGCAACAGATGAAGAGAGAGTGAGAGGGGTGGAGGAGGGAGAGGATAGAGAGACGAGAGGAGAGAGAGAGAGTCGAGAGAAGAGACACAGTGAGAGACAGACAGACAAGAAACACACACGACAGAGAGAGAGAGAGGGAGGGAGGAGAGAGGATAGAGAGAGAGAGAGAGAGAGAGAGAGAGGTCGGGCAGGAACCCAGACAGACAGACAGACAGCAAACACCAAGATAGAAAGGAGAGATGAGGGGAAGAGGCAAGAGTAGTGAGATGTGGGACAAGCGCATGCATTAATGACAGCCAAAACATAGTGCGTGCGTTACAGACATGTTGTTTTGAATCGATCCACTGTGATGCAACTCATTCGCGCGAACTCTCTCTCTCTAATCTGTTTGTATCTCTCTATTTGTCTGTCCTTCTGTCTGTCTCTGTCAATATATCATCTATCTATATTGTTGTGTTTGTGTTGTGTGTCGTGTTGTGTGTGTTGTTGTTGTGTGTGTGTGTGTGGTGTGTGTGTGTGTGTGGGTGCGCGCGCGCGCGCGCATGTGTGTGTGTTTGTCTGTCTCTGTTTCTCTGTCTCTGTCCCTGTCTGTCAGTCTGTCTGTCAGTCTGTCCGTCAGTCTGTCTATCTGTCGCTCTCTCTCACTCTCACCTCTCTCTCACACCACCTTACAACACACGCACACACACACACAAACACACACACACACACACACACACACACACACACACACACACCACATACAGAGAGAGAGGGGGGGGGGCGGAGGAGAGAGAGAGAGAGAGAACAACAATGGTTTATTATCTTTAGGCCACCAGCCCCTAGATACAAGGTCAAGAAACAGAATAACAATGGAATCTAGTATGACTAGACAAGACTAATAGCAACAGTACTATTAATACAACTTTACTTCCTTTCATATCTAAACTTTTATAGTTATAACCGTGTAATCATCCTTCATGACTTTCGGTCAGCAGCCTTCTTTGTCGAGTTGCATAAAAGATGAACACAGCTAGATTTCGAGTCAACTTCATGGATTTGTTCCTCAGAATAAAAGTATAGTGCTGATCAATTCCAGACAAATACTTCTGTCTAATATCATCATATAAAGGACAAACATGAATAACATGGTTTTCATTTTCTATTACTTTACAGAAAGGACACAGAAAGTTTAACGTTTCGCTAAAGGTAGTCCTAAAAGAGGAACCGTTTATTGGAAGTACCCCGGTTCTTAGTTTAACAAAACCATCACGAAAGCATCTGATATCAAGGTATTGGAAATATGGTTCGCTTTCAAACACATTTTTAAATAGCCGGTACGTGCAATATATGTCATTGTTTATTACTGAGCTATCCCGTTCCTGTAGATAATTATCTTTCAAACGTTGCTTGAACAATGATACAAAAGAAATTTCACATCCAACACCTTGGTTAACCCAGGCATATCCAAATCCTAAACGAAACAAAGTATTTTTAATCGAACTTACCCAACATGCTTTACCTTTTTCATCCAAGTTTTTTTTTAACATAATATATGCTAATCTTGGTAGCCTTGACTCATTCATCTTCAAAATCTTTAACCAGTATTTTATGCATCTCACAGAACTGTTAATATATAATGGATATCTACCCAGTTCGCCAAACACAATTTTGTTTGGTAATTTTAATGGTACTTTCAAAAAACGTTTGCATGCAAATGTATGATTTTTTTTTCAATGTTTTTCAATCTGTTTAGCCCCCACAATTCTGCAGCATACATAATGACAGGTTGAACTTGTGTGTCAAAAATTTTAAAGCAGCAGGATTTAGATATATCATGAAGACTGCTAATATGTTTTACACAATTCATACACGCTCTTTTACCCTTTGCTGCCAAGGCATCAACACCTTTGCAAATACTCATTTTCGTTGTAAAAACAAAACCCAAGTAATTATACTCGTTTACCACTTCCAAGATAGATCCGTTTAAAGTCCATTTATCATTTTTACCCACGAACCCTCCTTTTCGAAAAACCATCACTTTGGTCTTATCTTTATTTATATTTAAAAATAATCTTTTACAGACTTCATTTAATAAATTAATTTGATTTTGGAGACCCCTGGCAGTACCGGATAAAAGAACAATGTCATCGGCAAACAACAGAAGGAATAGTTCAACAAAACCAGGTAACATCTGAATGCCATGCATACCGCTGCCATCTACATATGCAGCAATTTCATTAATGAAAATAGAAAAAAGTACTGGACTAAGTATACAACCCTGTCTCAATCCTACCGAACAACTAAAAAACTCCGTAAGACGATCTTCAATTCTCACGCATGAAACAATTGACTCATAAATCGCTGTGACTGCTGTCTCAAACTTGCCATGTATGCCAGTTGTACGCAAAATTTCAAATAGTGGTTCGTGTTGGACTGAATCAAATGCTTTTCTTAGGTCTACAAAACATGCATAGAGTTTGCCACCCCTTTTTGAAAAACACTTTTCTATAACAGCATTTAAAGTAAAAAATATGGTCGACTGTGGAGTAACCCTTTCTAAACCCAGCCTGAGATTCTGACAGTTTTCTGTTCTCTTCGATCCATTTTACTAGTCTCCTATTCAGAATCGTACAGTAGCATTTACTAACTAAGCTTAATAGCGAAACCCCCTGTAATTGTCAGTTACTGTTTTGTCACCTTTTTTAAAAATTGGAACGATGATTGCTTTAGTCCATTCTTCTGGATACGAACCTCTGTCGAATAGTGCATTGAATAGTTTAGTTAAAAAACGACCGAAAAGTTGCTACTTAATTTCAACATTTCTGCAGTGATTCCATCAATTCCACACGTTTTTCCTTTCTTTAAAGAATTAATAGCTTGAAGTACTTCACTCTCAATTATAGGTAAGTTCAATTCATTTCAATCAGTATTAACATTTTCGGTGCTATTGTCATGTACTTTGATCTTCTGCACATTGAACAGCTTTTAAAATGATGGTACCATTGTTGATCTGATATATCAGGGCAAACTTGAGACTTTTTTCCGCCTGTCATACTTCTTACTTCTCTCCAAAACCCCTCACTATCTTTACCGAAAGAAGCCAGTCTGTTAGCTTTTTTACGTTTAAAACAGCCCCTTTTCTTTTTCATGAAAGACTTGTAATATTTTCGATGCTGAACAAAATCTTTACGTTTGTCAGATTTAAACTTTTTACAACTACGAAAGGTTGTTAACGACTGCCTCACTTTGCTCTTTAACTGTGCGCAATCCCTGTCGTACCAATCTGGTATTCGTGGCTCATTACTAACACACATAGTTTTCTTTATACAATCACTACCACTAACCAAAGCATTAGAAAACAAGTTTACAGCTTGATTAACATCTGTATCAATTAGCGTCAACGCCCGGGAACACAATCTATTAGTCTCCTCACTGTTTAAAGCCTCTACAAAATGTGGTTCTAAGCTTGTATTCCAAATGCGTTTTTCAATCCATTTCTTTTCTTTTCTTCTAAAATGATCGAAATCAACATCCACGTTCAGTGTAATACAAACAGGGAAATGTGCGGAGTCCACAGAGGACAAAACACGCAGTGACGTAATAGAACCCTGCAGACAGAGATCACCAGATGCTATAAAATAGTCAATGGTGCTGCCCCCTGAACTGGAAACAAAAGTCAGTGAATCATCGAAACCAAACTGAATTAGACCGTTCATGACAACACAATCAAACGTTGAACAGAAATGAATCAACTCTTTTCCAAAATTTGTTACTACCGTATCTTCAGACTTCCTACGGAACACATAATCCTCATCACTTTCACACAATGAGTCCCATACATTATTATCCGACAACACATCCTTTAACAAAACATTCTCGCACCCAGTCCTCGCATTCCTATCTCCACACACTATGACATAGAAATCCTCAAAACGTTCATGGAGATCAATGAAGCACTGTTCAATGATTTCAATACCAAAACCATGTTGTGATAGTCTCCAGTAAATACTGTCATAAGGGTGTGTATAAATACTGATAAGAAACACT
>CM065734.1:48080249-48082749 GCA_033310375.1 Conus canariensis
TGTGTGTGTGTGTGTGTGTGTGTGTGTGTAGTGTGTGTGTGTGTGTGTGTGTGTGTGTGTGTGTTCGCGCGCTTGTTCATATTGTCTTTTAATGTCAGACACGCGCGCGCGCGCTCGCTCACGCGCGCGCGCGCACGCACACACACACACACACACACACACACACACACACACACACACACACACACAAATGAACATAATGTCAGAGAGAGAGAAAGAGAGAGAAAGGGGGACGGAGGGGTGGTGGTGATGATGGTGGTGGAGGAAGATGGGTGAACGCGCAGCAACTGTGAGATTTACAGGGGTCATATGCAGTTGTAATGTTTGGAACGTGAGAGTTTTTTTTTTTTCTTTAATATTGATTTATCTATGTGTTCATTCATTTATTCATCAGTCTATTCATTCACTTGAAGGTTTGTCGACTGTCTTCTTACAACCAGCCTCCCTTCTCCTCCCCCCCCCCTTCTCCCTCTCTGTGGAGTAACTCCCCACCTTGTACATTATGTCCACCCCCCACACACGTTGCCTCGTCCACCCCTACACGTTGCCTCGTCCACCCCCCACATGTTGCCTCGTTCACCCTCACACGTTGCCTCGTCCACCCCCCACACGTTGCCTCGTCCACCCCCCACACGTTGCCTCATCCACCCCCCACACGTTGCCTCGATCCACCCCCCACACGTTGCCTCATCCACCCCCCACACGTTGCCTCATCCACCCCCCACACGTTGCCTCATCCACCCCCCACACGTTGCCTCATCCACCCCCCACACTTGCCTCAGCCCACCCCCACACCTTGCCTCGTCCACCCCCACACGTTGCCTCATCCACCCCCACACCTTGCCTCGTCCACCCCCACACCTTGCCTCGTCCACCCCCACACGTTGCCTCGTCCACCCCCACACCTTGCCTCGTCCACCCCCACACCTTGCCTCGTCCACCCCCCACACGTTGCCTCATCCACCCCCACACCTTGCCTCGTCCACCCCCACACCTTGCCTCATCCACCCCCCACACGTTGCCTCATCCACCCCCACACCTTGCCTCGTCCACCCCCACCCACCACGTTGCCTCATCCACCCCCACACAATGCCTCGATCCACCCCCACACGTTGCCTCATCCCTCCCCACACGTTGCCTCATCCACCCCCCACACGTTCCCGCTCATCCACCCCCCACACGTTGCCTCATCCACCCCCCACACGTTGCTTCATCCACCCCCCACACGTTGCTTCATCCACCCCCCACACTTGCTTCATCCACCCCCCACACGTTGCATCATCCACCCCCCACACGTTGCCTCACCACCAACCACTCGTTGCCTCATCCACCCCTACACGTTGCCTCGTCCACCCCCCCCCCCCCCACACATTGCCCATCACCCCACACGTTGCCTCACCCCCCACACTTCCTCATCCACCCCACCGTTGCCTCACCACCCCTACACGTTTGTCCCCCCCCCCCCCCCACACTCATTGCCTCATCCCCCCCACACGTTGCCTCATCCACCAACCACTCGTTGCCTCATCCACCCCTACACGTTGCCTCGTCCACCCCACCCCCCCACACACACACCATGCCTCAAACCACCCCCCACACGTGCCTCATCCGCCCCTACACGTTGCTCATCCACCCCAACGTTACCTCGTCCACCTACACGTTACCTCATCCCGTTTCTCCCGTCGCAGCCCAATCCGGCAGTCATCGTCGCCCTGAGACCACCCACCGAGGAACACTGCAGCGTCTGCTCAATCATTTCCCCCTGGTGTTCAGTGATGCTTGTTCTGAGGCAGCATACAACAGGACAGCCCTGGCAAACAGCCACTGATGACAGGCAAACCCAGCGTGTGTCCATCCCCCCCCCTCTTCTCCTCCTCCCCCCCTCCCCCTTCCAGGGCACTACTACCACGTGTTGCACGACGGGTCATCATATGGTTGCCGATACACGGCTGTTCAGAGCAAGTTACTTAGTTTTGAGTCGCAGGGGAGTTTACAGCTGCAGAGGCCAAGCTGTGAATGCAGGTGAGGGAAAGGGGTGTTTTCTGCAGGCCGCTCCCCACCAGCCAGCTAACCGCACTGTATTCGGCCAACTGAATGTCATCTGTGCATAGCTGGTCTGGCAGCAATGTGTTCGGCATGGTTGAGCGGCCATTACAAATGGGGCTACAGGTTTGATAATTAGTTATTGTCATGAAAAATGTAATATATCTGCGCTATTGAGATGACTGAATAGGCGAATTCCCAACAATTCTTTTAATACCAAACTCGACTGGGTTTATTTTCCTGTAGATAACGTAGATGCGGCATGAAAGCTTGTACGCAAGTGGTCAGGCAATATTAGAACAATAACAACACACACAATATTGTGCAAAAATGACGTCATCACTTTCTGAAGTTAATTTTCCCTAGTTAACTAGTACACAAGTTTGATACATACCTCTGCTCAGACTACTGCAACAAAAATATTGGATTACAAATGTGCAAAGCCTTGTTTGTTTGC
>CM065734.1:48090249-48092749 GCA_033310375.1 Conus canariensis
CCTCAACTGCCGTACTAACCGGGAGCAATCCTGCACCACCCTTGGAAGCCTGCGCTGTGTTCACATAGGATGCAGGCACGCACAGAGCATTCGATTATGACGTCAAAGGACATAATTGCTCTCTGGCAGATGTTTTTGCATGACTATTGGATTTCACACGACACAATCTCCACGGGAGTGTTCCCATGAATGTACCAGCCCATATGACGGCACAGCCCACCGGCGAAAAAGGCCACTGTGAAGCAACTGCCGTGTGTATCCCGCAGCCTCACTCGTTGCTGTTTCGCTGGCAGGTGAAGGCAGCACCACTCCAGACATGGCCAAGCTTTCGCAGTGAGGTCTTGCATGTTCTCTGAAGAAAATTCCGTCTATCGGCCGTAAGGGCAGTGAACTATCAGAGCTTCACCGTGTCTAGAGCACGGCATGGTGGAAAGCGGAGCCCATCCCTCTCCTTCCGCCTCCTTTAACCTTCCCCGAACTGAATCAGGCGCCTACTTACTGCTGGGTGGACAGAGAACTTTCAAGCCGAAAACATCCGACCCCACGTGCGGCGGCTCGACCTCACGACCGTCACTCCGCAGGAAAACGCTCTGACCACCTGACTCTGCTTAAAGGTACAGTGTTCTGACTTGTCTTACAGTGCAAATCGATCTCTGCTGTACATATGATTGCGATATCTACATGATTCAGTCCATGTCCAAAACGTATATGTATATAGCGCACATCGATTTCTACCGTACGTATGATTGTAATAGCTACGTGAATCAGTCCATGTCCTAAACGCATATGTGGAGCAAATCGATCTCTATTGTACATATGACTGTGATATCTACAAGAATCAATCCATATTCAAAACGTATATATAGCGCAAAGCGATCTTTATTGTAATATGATCGTGACATCTACAAGAATCAATCCATATCCGAAACATGTTTAAGTAATTCTTGAATGCGATGTTACCCATAATTTTCCAATGGGAAAAAAAGGAATATAGAATTGACGACAACTTTCAGCTAAGGTTTACGTCACACTCAAATCTAAACTATGCAGTGATTTATAAGCTTTTAGAACCATCTTTTTTTTTTTATAATCCGTTTAAGTGAAATATTCAGCCAGTATTTCATACGTTAAAGAAACTCACGAATGTATATTGGATACCTACCGAACTCGCCCTCATACAAAAGCTCATTTGTGTTTCGAATTAATCTTTCGTTAATAGCTGGTCACAGCTGTGATATTAGGCAAAAACAAACAAACAAACAAACAAGAAAGGGAGAAGGGTGGGCAAAAGACAAGGTGGAATGAGAGAAGAAGGGAGACGGTGGGGGGGGGGGGGGGGGGGGGAAGAAAAAGACTGGGGCGGGGGAGGCGGGCAAAAATAAATGAATCCTAATTCTAATTCACAACCAATTTCCAAGCAAGTTGAAGACAAAACTTCGCTGTGCAATACGACTCCGGTCAATGTCCGGGTGAATACAGATTGGTGTGCATGCCCAAGGTGATTTTACTGAAATTCATGAGCGGGTGGGAGGAGTTGTTTTGTTCCTGATGTGGCTGTCGACTTTGGTATAAAACAATTTAGATGAGTGTTATCTTAAATGAACATTGTAAAGTCCACAATGTGATGAAACCCAGCAAAAGCCAATGCCAATACCTTTTGAAAGTACATGATGTACTAGACGTTTCATTTCGAATACCATGTCATTTCAGATTTTGCTGCTATTTTGTCTCTGGCTCTGCAAAGCTAATTCGGAGTCTACACATACTTACATAGAGAAGAATGAGAGTGATCGATTTATAACGAGTTCAGAAACCGTCATTTTGGCATAAAATGTGTAAGTAAATATTTGCCAGTACTTCAGTATATACATATTTTTTCGGATTTTAGACAAGGAGCTACAATCCCTGCTCCATTGCCTTTGTTTCTTATACTGATCCACTAGTGAAAATCTGTATGTGATTTGAATATTTTGAATACAGACATTCTCACTTTAGAAACCAAAACATTTGTGTCTTCAGTGTTACGGCGATCAGTGTAATCAATGTATCAAAGTCTGCTTTCACGTTCTCCCATTCTGGCATCTGTAGTATATTTGGCATGACTAAAATGTTTTGGATATCAACGTTACTTTTGCTGAGAACGTTGTATGTGTGATAGCTGACTGTCGATTTGCAGTTCCACTGTCAGCTGTAAAAACTCTTTTAGAACATAACAAGAGGAACCAATTCAGTAACTAAACCTTTTGTCAAACCTCCAAATTTTAAAACTATGTGTCAGCTCAAAACAGTCTTGTTGAACGAAACCAACCAGCCAGCCACACACAAAAACCAACCAACCAATTAAGCAAAGGCATTCATGTGGTTTGACGGCTGAAATTCCTTCACTACCATATGTTTGATATCCTTTCAGTGCTACGAATCCAACTTTTTTTGGGGGGGTGGGGGTGGGGGGGGGGCTGGATGTTGACATATTCACTATTACAAAGAAAGACAGACAGAC
>CM065734.1:48097749-48102749 GCA_033310375.1 Conus canariensis
CGACGTCTTAAGACAAAGCACGTTTGCCGACAATGTTCCTGTCTTCTTTTTTCTCTCTCTCTTTCTCTTTTTTGTGTTCGACTAAAAAACAAACAAAACCTAACAATTCCGTTGCACTTTGTTTATGTCTTATTTTAGCTTCTTTTCAACTATCCTGCTGCCAGTTTTATTCTTCCTGTCATGATCGAACTTACATTGGCTAACCACCACACACACACACACACACACACACACACACACACACACACACACAATGACACGTTTTGAAAGGACAACAAATAACACTTCTCCAGTAACATCCAAACTGAAAACCATGTTTTGTGAACCCTTCATTTCGCAAAAAGTGTTAGACACTCCCCTCACAGCAAGACACGTCCACACACCCCATACTGCAAACTTCGCGACAAACTTCGCGACCGGAAGTAAACGTGTCCCAAACCCTAGTCAAAACAGGTCGAAACGCATGTTCACCAACAGCCAGTGAAGCGTGGCGGTTACAGTGGGCTGTCCCTTTGTCTCTAAAGTCTCTAACCGCTCCGTTCGAACGTACAGAAACCCAACGACGACAAAAAGTAAGATTGCCCCCCCCCCCCCCCTTCCCCGCCCCCATGGCCAAAATGGATCGGTCATCTCCTGTTCGGTGGGAAAACAATAAAAATAAAGAAGAAAAAAAAGTTTAATAGGGGATGGTACCATGTCATGTGAATAAGGGATCTCTCCGGGGGGGGGGGGGGGGGGGGGGGAGGGGGGGGGGAGGGGGTAAGGTAAGCAGCTTGAATTTCAGATTAAGCATTTTTTGTGTGTGTGGCGATACATGTGTACAACACAACACAATGCAATACAATAAGTACAACACAGTACAATATGATACAATACAGGACTGTGCGAAACGGTACGGTACAATACAGTACACGACAGGCCAAGACAGTACAACGCCACGCAAGAGTACGGGACAGTACAACGTAACGCAACAGTACAGTACAGTGCCACGTCACGCCACGTAACGCAACACAATACAGCACAACATAATGTCATAAGATACAGCACAGCGTAACAAAACAGTGCGCAACTCAACACAACACAATACAACGCCATGCCATCGCAACACACACGCACACACACACACACACCACACGCACGCACCACAACCACACACACACCACACACACACACACACACCACACACACAAATCAACACGCAAATATACAATTCAGATCAGCGCACTTCTAAAGACACTGAAAGGCAGCTATGCAAAACAGAACAAATATACCGCAAGACAAAAGACAGTGACTGGACAAGAAGATGAAGAGAAAGAAGAGACATCCAGACTGAAGAGATTCAAGAGATTTAAAGCGAACAGAGAGATAAGAAGACTGAACAGAACGAAGGGGTAAGAAGACTAAAGAAAATAAAGACAGAAAAAAAAGAGTACAGAGAATGAAGGGGAAACAATACAGAATATAATGAAGAGACAATAAGACTAAAGAGAATACAGAATATAATGAAGAGACAATAAGACTAAAGAGAATACAGAATATAATGAAGAGACAATAAGACTAAAGAGAATACAGAGACAAGACTGAGGAGAATGAAGAGGATAAAATAGACTAAAGAGAACGAAGAGACAATCATCATTCTAATGAGAATACGAGATATAGTGTTGTTTATAGCCCAGCCGACCGCAAAGGGCCATATCAGGGCTGTCACCCAATTGACAACAACCCTCAGAATGGATTAAACACACACGCACGCACACACGCACGCACGCACACACACACACACACGCACACACAACTCTTTCAGAAACATTTTCTAAAAACACTCCAGAATTTCGTTAAAATCTTTCTTCCGTAAAATTAGATCAGATGAAAAAAAACAATGTTGATCTCTTTCACGATCAAAGAAAACCACATCAGGTGAGACATCTCTGAACGAGAGTTTCCTGCAGTGCTGTAAAGTGTTTATGTCTCGCATCATATTAGTCCCCCAGACACAGTAAAACATGTTTCCTTGTGAGTGGAATATTACATGAAATGCACCACGGAACTTCTTCTTCACCTTTTAAAAAGATAAGAATGAGTATAAAAAGAAGCGGCCTGTGCGCGAACAATACAATACCGTTCATTCTTTCCGACCACCCATGGAACATGGTGAAAACTCTTTCAGGTCTGGGCGGATTTGGAAGAGAAGAGTTAGCTATCCGCGTGCGAGTTCCATTCGACTAATGAGAATGAAGAGACAACAAAGCTACAGAGAAAAAACAGACAAGACTTAAAAAGAATGGAGAGACAAAAACCAAAGAGAATGAAGAAACAAGACGAGAAAGAATAAACAGCCTACAAGACTAACGAGAACGAAGGGACAACAGGGTTAAGGGAACGAAGGGACAAGACTAAAGAGAATGCAAAGACAACGTGACTAAACAGAGTAAAAGAGAGAAAACATGATTAAAGAGAATGCATGACGAGACAACGTGACGAAAGAGAACGAAAAGACAAAGACTGTGAGGAATGTAGAGACAAGAAGAGTAAACAAAATAAAGTGACAACAAGACCAAAGAAGATGAAAAAACAATAAAGACGAAAAGAATTAAAAAACAAACAAACAAACAAACGCAGAGGACAGCAAGTCAAAAGAGAATGAAAAGATATCAAGACTAAAGAGAATGATGAGACAAGAAGACTGAAAACCATGGAAAGGACAGCCAGACTAAAGAGCGTGGAAAGGACAGCAAGACTAAAGAGCATAGAAAGGACAGCCAGACTAAAGAGCGTGGAAAGGACAGCAAGACTAAAGTGCATAGAAAGGACAGCAAGACTAAAGAGCATAGAAAGGACAGCCAGACTAAAGAGCGTGGAAAGGACAGCAAGACTAAAGTGCATAGAAAGGACAGCAAGACTAAAGAGTGTGGAAAGGACAGCCAGACTAAAGAGTGTGGAAAGGACAGCAAGACTAAAGAGCGTGGAAAGGACAGCAAGACTAAAGAGTGTGGAAAGGATAGTAAGGCTAAAGAGCGTGGAAAGAACAGCCAGACTAAAGAGCATAGAAAGGACAGCAAGACTAAAGAGCGTGGAAAGGACAGCCAGACTAAAGAGCGTGGAAAGGATAGTAAGACTAAAGAGCGTGGAAAGGATAGTAAGACTAAAGAGCGTGGAAAGGACAGCAAGAGTAAAGAGCGTGGAAAGGACAGCAAGACTAAAGTGCATAGAAAGGACAGCAAGACTAAAGTGCATAGAAAGGACAGCCAGACTAAAGAGCGTGGAAAGGACAGCAAGACTAAAGAGCATAGAAAGGACAGCATGACTAAAGAGTGTGGAAAGGATAGTAAGGCTAAAGAGCGTGGAAAGGACAGCAAGACTAAAGAGCTTGGAAAGGACAGCAAGACTAAAGAGCGTGGAAAGGACAGCAAGACTAAAGAGTGTGGAAAGGACAGCAAGACTAAAGAGCATGGAAAGGATAGTAAGGCTAAAGAGCGTGGAAAGGACAGCCAGACTAAAGAGCGTGGAAAGGACAGCCAGACTAAAGAGCGTGGAAAGCACAGCAAGACTAAAGTGCATAGAAAGGACAGCAAGACTAAAGAGCATAGAAAGGACAGCAAGACTAAAGAGCGTGGAAAGGATAGTAAGGCTAAAGTGCATAGAAAGGACAGCAAGACTAAAGAGCGTGGAAAGGATAGTAAGGCTAAAGAGCATAGAAAGGCCAGCAAGACTAAAGAGCGTGGAAAGGATAGTAAGGCTAAAGAGAAGGAATAGGCAAGAAGACGACAGAGAATGAAGAGACAAAAAGACTACAGAGAATAGATAATTAGACAAAAAGATAATATACAACAAAACTAACGAGAGTAAAAGGCAACAAGACTATAGAAAAATCAAGAGTCAAACAACAGACTACACTGAATGAGGGGACGACTTTAAAACAACAAACAAACAAACAAAGAAAAGCCGGGAGAGCATAGACCTCGGTTACAGTGGAACGGATCATGGATCCGGCTCCGGAATCGCTTCCACCAAGGATTCGCAAAAAAAAAAAAAAAAAAAAAAAGGTCAACGAGTTCCTTCTATAACCACCCTCCATCTCTTTCCCCAACTGTGGAGGGAGCGGGAAGTGAGGAGGGAAAGGGTGAGGTGAATGGAAGGGAGGGAAGGGGGGGGGGGAGGGGAAGGGGCATGAAGTTGCTATGCTGCATTCTCTCTCTCTCTCTCTCTCTCTCTCTCTCTCTCTCTCTCTCGTAGTAACGAGCTTCCTCGCTGCTGGACGCGCCCCCCCCCCCCCCCCCCCTTCCCCTCTTCCAGAAACGTGGTGTCTATGTCTGTCTTCATTAGGCTCGAAGCCTCTCGAAAGGCCCTTCAGTCCAATCATTAGGCCTTCACGTGCTTAGTCCAAACAAGTGATCTATAGGGCGCAACTCTGGGTGGAGAGCGGGCGGGCTTATGACGCAGCTCTTCCGTCCGGAAGGCCCTTGAAAGGGGAAGGTGAAGTAGAGGGAAAGAGAGACGGAGGAAAGAGGGAGGCGGGTGGGTGGAGAGTCACAGACAGACAGACAGACAGACAGGACAAGCGCAGAGACCATCTGCGGCAGAGGCAGGGAGAGAAAAAGACGGAGGAGGGGAGGGGGAGAGGAGAGAAGAGAGAGAGAGAGAGAGAGAGAGAGAGAGAGAGAGAGAGAGAGACAGACAGACAGACAGACAGACAGACAGACAGAGAAGCGGAAGCGAAAGTTTATTCACGAAGGGCCTTAGCCCCTTCTGAAGGGGGGTACAATACCTTGTCAATAAGCTTTTGGCTACACAATGAATAATAATTTGACAATTACTTAACATAATATGACAGCTGAGCATTAATCCATCCTGACTACGAAATCCAACATGGCGTTAACTGTGTATTTCAGTGTGTGACCTGTACTTTACAACAGAACTATGTAGTTTGCTACCCATGTCACAAAGTGACACACCTCTATAGTTATCAGGATCCTCGTCTAGAATGAATGAAGTGAGTCATA
>CM065734.1:48107749-48127749 GCA_033310375.1 Conus canariensis
TCTCTCTCTCTCTCTCTCTCTCTCTCTCTCTCTCTCTCTCTCTCTCTCTCTTTGCGGTGAAATCTCGTTTCTCCGTCTCTTTCTTTCTCATTCTCTGTCACTTTGTCTCCCTTTTTACTTCACACTGTCGCCAGTTCCTGCCTCCTAAAACAGACGGAAAGAATACAATCACCAGGCTCCTTCTCTCTCTCTCTCTCTCTCTCTCTCTCTCTCTCTCTCTCTCTCTCTCTCTCTCTTGTTTCTCCGTCTCTTTCTTGTTCTCTCTCATTCTCTGTCACTTTATTTCCCTTTTTACTCCACACTGTCGCCAGTTCCTGCCTCCTAAAACAGACGCAAAGAAGGCAATCACCAGCCCCCCCCCCCCCTCTCTCTCTCTCTCTTTCTCTCTCTCTTGCGGCAAAATCTCTTGTTTCTCAGTCTCTTTCTTGTTCTCTCTCATTCTCTGTCACTTTATTTCCCTTTTTACTTCACACTGTCGCCAATTCCTGCCTCCTAAAACAGACGCAAAGAAGGCAATCACCGCCCCCCCCCCCTCTCTCTCTCTCTCTCTCTCTCTCTCTCTCTCTTGCGGCAAAATCTCTTGTTTCTCCGTCTCATTCTTTTTCTTTTTCATTCTCTGTCACTTTGTCTCCCTGTTTACTTCACACTGTCGCCAGTTCCTGCCTCCTAAAACAGACGCAAAGAAGGCAATCACCAGGCTCCCTTTCTCTCACGCCGGAAGGAAGGCAGGCTGGGGACTGCAGCTGCTGTCAGGCAAATTGCGCTCTGATTGATCCAGACATGCTGACACGTGATCATGCTGCTGTCAGGCAAATTGCGCTTTGATTGGTCCAGACATGCTGAAACGTGATCATGCTGCTTCAGGCAAATTGCGCTCTGATTGGTCCAGACATGCTGACACGTGATCAAGAGACTGAAACAATCAACGTGTGTGTGTGTGTGTGTGTGTGTGTGTGTGTGTGCGCGACGCGCGCGCGCGCGCAAGTGCGTATGTTTGTGCATACATGTGTGTGTGTGTGTGTGTGTGTGTGTGTGACGCGTGTGTGCGAAGTGTGTGTGTGTGTGTGTGTGTGTGTGTGTGTGTGTGTGTGTGTGTGCGTGCGTGCGTGCGTGCGCGCGCGCACGCACCCGTGTATATAAGCTTATGTGTATAAGTGTGCGCTGTGTGTTTATCTCTCTCTCCGTCTCTGTGTGTCTGTGCGTCTGTCTGTCTCTCTCACTGAGTGTGTGTGTGTGTGTGTGTGTGTGTGTGTGTGTGTGTGTGTGTAAGAGAGAGAGAGAGAGAGAGAGATTCTGGGCTATGAAAAGTCTATCATCTACTGCGTCTCGTAGGATGGTCTTGAACGGCGAGTCATGAGAAAGAAGTTGTGTCTGCATTGCTCACCATTTTGTTTCTAAACGCATACGTATCGCAGTCTAATGCTGCGTGCGGCACTCGTTCACCCACAAGACCATGGGATAAACATGGATCAACATTTAAGCCTTTTCATCATGAACATTGTCACAGAAAGATACAAAAACACATAGAGGCAACCTCAGTACTGTTCATATAAAAAGAAAATCTATAATGAGGCGAGTAGGCATAAAAGATAAATCACAAAAAGGAACGTTATTTTACCTCCTGAGGTGATTCAATCACAAGCCCCTGACCCCAAACTAACGCTGTGTGTGTGTGTGTGTGTGTGTGTGTGTGTGTGTGTGTGTTTACCAGTCATGGTCAAAGTTTTGTGCTAGGGATACAACAACGTGGCAGCCAAAGGTATCTCCCCGTCGACCCTACACCAGAAGTTCTTTAAACAAAAAAAAAACAAACAAAAAAAACTGAAACAGACCAGCATTTCTCAAAAACAATGCTAAAGTATTTTCAATAAACGAACAAGGAATCCAAAGTAATGCTTACTTAATGCGCAGTTGAAAAAATGAATTTTGGACAAATATGTCTGCTTGAAAATCACAACCAGCAGACACAAAGGCACAGAACACTGGTCCCCTGAAGGAAAAAAAAGTCACTCCTTAACACACTTCTCTCCCTTCCTGTCACTTAAGGCATTCTCACAGAGGAGCAACACTCCGCTTTTGATTTCTCTGTTGTTGACGGAAAGTTCAAGAGGTGTGATGTCCTTCGGAAGGTGGGTTAGCGGAACAATCATGAAGAAATGTACTTAATTTATTTAGCGAATGGCGAAACCCCACACGTAATTTGAATAATTACGCGCGCGCGAGCGTGTGTGTGTGTGTGTGTGTGTGTTTTTGTGTGTGTGTGTGTGTGCACGCGTGCGTGACTGTGTGTGTGCGTGCGTGCATGCCTCAGCGCGTGCGTGCATGTGAGTGCGAGTATGTGCGTGCGTGCATTTGTGTGTGCGAGCGCGCGCGCGCGCGTGTGTGTGTGTGTGTGTGCGCGCGTGCGTGCGTGCGTGTGTGTGTGTGTGTGTGTGTGTGTGTGTGTGTGTGAGAGAGAGAGAGAGAGAGAGAGAGAGAGAGAGAGAGAGCGAATAAGCGTGCGTGCATATGTGTGTGCGTGCGAATCTGAGTGAGTGGGAGAGTGAGTGAGTGAACGAGTGAGAGAGAGAGAGAGAGAGAGAGAGAGAGAGAGAGAGAAGAAAGTATGTGTATAAGCGTGTGTGTGTGTGTGTGTGTGTGTGTGTGTGTGTGTGTGTGTGTGTATGTGTGTGTGTGTGTGTGTGTGTGTGTGTGTGTGTGTGTGTGGTGTGTGTGGCACTCGACATCATGCAAGCTTGAAGGACGAAAGCGACAGGGCGGGGGATGAGACTGGAAAGTGGAGAGTGCGTGCGTGCGTGCGTCAGTGCGTGCGTGCGTGCGTGCGTGCGTGCGTGGTGCTGTGTGTGTGTGTGTGTGTGTGTGTGTGTGTGTGTGTGGCACTCGACATCAAGCAAGCTTGAAAGACGAAAGCGACAGGGTGGGGGCTGAGACTGGAAAGTGGTAAAGGAGAAACGAAAACAAGGCACACTCTTGCGTCAAAAACTAGGATTCCCTTTTCGACAATAGAATCGGAAAGTACTTACAACAAAACAGTGATAAATACTGTGTTCACGCCACTTTGGTCACGTAAGCCTGCCAACAGACATGGTAATATAAGTGGGGAAAAAAAACAAAAAAACAATACTTTCTAGGGGAAACAATTATCTTTGATCAAGAGTGATTGTGGTCTTATTAGTTTTGACTCTGTGAAGACACGAGACAATCAATCGAAAGAAAACAACTTTATGACCATGTCCAGCCATGAACAGAGATAACACTTAACTGGGGCCATTGAGCTTTTTGTGCCTTTGTGTTCATCAGCCTTTTAAGAGACCTACATGTGATGATAGGCCTACTGCTGATACAAGTGCGCATAAACACGAGTCTCGGTGCCTTGTTGCACCGCTCACACTCATCCGCCACAGAGAAGTCCAATGCCTGTTTTCATGGCGATCATATTAGGCCGCCATATTAGGTCAAAAAACAAGAAAACAAGTAATAATGAATCAACAACATCACTGCACCCTCTCCAGGCGATCGGGAAAACACGGACCTTAGCTAAGGTCGAACAGTCATTGAAAAAAAAAAGAATGTGACGTCATCTTACTGCTTAATCTTTGAAAGAAAGCGATGTAGAAATTTTCATACATTCATGACGTCATATCTGTAAAAATGTGACGTCAACTTGCATACATCATCTTTTTTTGTTTGTTTGTTTTTTTTGTTTGTTTTTTCTAAATGTGGCACAATTTCACAGCAGTCATGAAGTAATATCATTTCATATCATTCATGAAGTAATATCTGTAGAAAATTTTGTTACTGTTTCGAATGATGCGGGTAAGAAATATCCAATGTAACACGGTCCAGGATCTACCACTCTGTCCAGATCCGTTCTACAGTTCCTCAAATTTAACAGATTTGCCCTGGCAACACATAATCTTTCTATCAAGTTTCGTCAAATCTAACTTTATTCCTTTCTTTTCTTTTCACATAATCATGCACAGAGAGAAATAAACAAACAAAAGCAAACAAACTTGAACAGACGAAAAGAAAATCGCCTTGAAGGAGCTGATTCATGTTTCCGGATAAAAGCAATAATCATCGCCGTTTTCTGCGTAGAAACTTAACTCTTGTCACAAAAACAATCACCCGTCTCCTTCAAACATCCTCTCTCTCTCTCTCTCTCTCTCTCTCTCTCTCTCTCTCTCTCCTTCCTTCTCACATTTGTGTGCGTGAGTCGTGTGTGCGTGCGTGAGTGCGTGCATGCGTGTGTGCGTGCACGCTTGTGTGCGTACACGCGCGCGTGTGGTGTGTGTGTGTATGTGTGCGTGTGCGTGCGTGCGTGCGTGCGTGCACGCGCGCGCGTGTGTGTGTGAGTGTGCCTGTGTCTGTTTGTCTGTGTGGTATGCACTGTTTCACATGTTTCATGTTTCACATTACTTTATCTGATAGCATGGTTTTGTGATCCATATATGATGATCTATCGATATAATTATTATGAATCTATATGTACATAGAGATAGACAGAAATATTTCTAACGCCAGAGAGAGAGAGAGAGAGAGAGAGAGAGAGAGGAGAGAGAGAGAGACAGAGACAGAGAAGACAGACAGACAGACAGACAGACAGAAGAAAGAGAGTGAGAGAGAGAATGAGAGACAGACAGACAGACAGACAGACAGAGACAGACACACACAGAGACAGAGAGAAGCTTTCGAAGCGAGCACATCCCTATAGAAAAGGTGCTAATCCTGTGGCTGTTGTAACCATGACGATTACTAATCATCGTGTCCAATATCAGTGCCAGCCGTAATCTTTTTGACACGTCAGTCGCCATGTCCGGAGGCTGGTTGTCAGGGTGGCGGCGGTGAACTGCCTACGGGTTGCTAGGAGAGTGGAGGCGAAAGTGCCAGCCAGCAGGAATAAAATGCCTTTCCGCGCGCGCGCGCGCGCGCGCCACAACAACACACACACACACACACACACACACTGCGCTATTCCTTTGTAGTGCCAACCAGCAGGAATAAAATGCCTTTGAGAACACACACACACCACACACACACACACACACACACACACACACACACACGCTGCACTATTCCTTTGTAGTGCCAACCAGCAGGAATAAAATGCCTTACACACACACACACACACACACACACACACACACACACACACACACAAACACACACACACACACACACACACACACACACACACACACACACACACACACACAATGCCCTATTCTTTTATGGCTCCGCTGTGTTCGTGCATACAGTTGCACCTTTTGTCTGTCTGTTGTCTGTCTGTTCTGTCTGTCTGTCTGTCTGTCTGTCTGTCTGTCTGTCTCTCTCTCTCTCTCTCTCTCTCTCTCTCTCTCTCTCTCTTTCTCCGCTTTGGCATACATCTTTCTTGCAAGTGAAGATCTGATCACAACACACACACACATAAGCGCGCGCGCGGGCGGGCGTGCATACACACACACACACACACACACACACACACACACACACACACACACACACACACACACATACGCACACACACACACACAAGCGCGCGCGCGCGCGCGCTCATGTGTAAGCATGTGCACTCGTACAGCGTGATCATACACTCACTCAACAACACTAAATATCGTATGTACATGTGTACTCAAACACGCGTATATACACACACGTACATATGCGCATGCAGAGAGAGAGAGAGAGAGGAGAGGGAGAGAGAGAGAGAGAGAGAGAGAGAGAGAGAGAGAGAGGACAGACAGACAGACAGACAAACAGACAGACAGTAGGAGAGAAGAGAGAGAGAGAGAGAAGAGAGAGAGAGAGAGAGAGTGAGAGAGAGTGAGAGAGAGAAGCAAACAGACAGATGTAAGGCTGACAGACAGACAGACAGACAGAATGATTCATTCCTCCGGTCCTGTCTTATTCAATTCAGCAAGACAGGCCAACTGTGTACGTCTCTCGCCCTAAGGTCTGGAGAGAAGAAAAAAAAAGCCCCTCATAGTCCCCATTCCAGAGAAACCATCTTCCAGACAGCAGACTGTGAGACTGACCCGGGATTCCATTCCATTCCATACACTGAAAACATCCCCCTTCGTCTGATGGAGATTGACAATTCTGAAAACCTGAGTCCTTTCCAATTTGTGACCACGAAGACGGACGATAATCGTTTGTAGATAAGTTGTAAACACGTCTTGACAGGTCAAACACGCATACAATGACTCTTTTCCTTCATGTGATCGATGCCAGCATCATCAGACTCATGCAACATCTCCGTCACAACAGCACAGATCAGTCCCACCCACGATGGTGGTTGGTTAAGATCTACTGTCAGAGTCACACAAGGTTGTCTGCTCTCCCCTTGCTTCTTTAGCATCGTCTTGGAAAGTAGTCATTAGAGAGAGAGAGAGAGAGAGAGAGAGAGAGAGAGAGAGAGACAGAGACAGAGACAGAGACAGAGAAACAGACAGACAGAGACAGAAGGACAGAGAGAGAGAGAGAGAACAGAGAGAGGGAGAGAAAGTTTGTTTCAGCCCAGCCGACGGCAAAGGGCCGTATCAGGACTGTCACAGCGTTGAAGTCAACTAATAAGTCAATAAAAAGAAAAAGAAAAAAAAAACCTCATTAACACAAACATTTAAAATGCATCTTCTAAAAAAACACACCGGAGATTTCGAGCAGCCCTGATGGACGTATTGGAGGTTACAAGGGTTGTGCTCCGCTTTTCGGCTCCGCTGTGTCCGTGCATGCAGTTGCACCTTTTTCTGTCTGTCTGTCTATCTGTCTGTCTCTCTCTCTCTCTTTCTACGCTTTGGCATACATCTTTCTTGAAAGCAAAGATTTGACCACAACTCACACACACACACACACACACACACACACACACACAACACAACACAACACAACACACACACACACACACAATGTGATCAGGTTATGTCCTGCTGACCACAACCATGGCCTGACTGAAGAAGAAGAAGAAGAAGAAGAAGAGTTGACCAGTCTTGCTGAACGCTCCGACAGAACTGAAGTTGGACAACTCGGTGGTCAAATGGCCGGCGCATTTGGCTGTTGAACTGATAATCATGAGTTCGAACCTAATGTGAGGTCACACTTCTTTTTTTTTTTTTTTACGACTTGAAAACCCTCTCTGTCCACCCAGCAGGTGAGAGAAGATGAAGGCGATAGATGGAGAATAGGGTGAGTCTTCCCTAACGCAGAGCTCTGATTAAACAACAACAACAACAACAAAAACCCGTAAATCATTGACAAGTTCACTGCCGCCTACGGCCATAGAGCCATGAGACTTTAACCTAACGTTTCAAGTGCGTTTTGTTTTGACAGCTCAACTCAGGCCTACAGCAACCATGCTGTTTAAGAATCCTCTAACCCACTCTCCTTTCTCCCATACTACAACTGTTATTGCCTTATTATCACCAAAAGTGGTAGTAATCCTGTCTTTATTTATTTTTTCAATATTTTGATCATCATCATAACCATCATTAGTATTCCTATCAATAACATAATTGTCATCATTACTACTTTGACTCATTTTATCTCCCTTCTGACAGCCTCGTTTCCATTCATCGCCTATTTTGCGCTGAAGTGATTGAAGATAAGTGATTGCTCGTTCATTTTTTCGGTGTCCTAATTGTTTTGTATCTTGTCTGAAGAAGACCTAAAAGGTCGGAACGCGTCGTGTTTTGTCTTGTGATTCGTTTGTCCACTTTTTTTTTTTGGCGGTTCGCTAACATTTATTTTTTCAATATTTTGACCTTTATTAGTATTCCTATCAGTACTATAATTATCATCATTACTACCTTGACTCACGCATTATCTCCCTTCTAAAAGCCTCGTTTTCATTCAACGCCTATCTTGCGCTGAAGAGATCTAAGCTAAGTGACAAACTCGTTCATTTTCATTGTCCTATTTGTTTGTGTCTTGCCTGAAGAAGACCTAAGAGGCCGAAACGCGTCGTGTTTTGTCTTGTGACTCGTTCGTCCACGTTTCTCTTGGCGGTTCGCTAACATTTATTTAAGATTTATTTAAGATTTGTTTAGGTTTCCGCCTGCAGTCGTCTCACTTCGTAACTAGTTCGACAGCATGGAGATTAGTGCCCTGGAGGGCACTGGGATAGACGTCATGGCGGAAGACCAAACACTTCAAACCATCCAGAACTTCCAGTTCTTGGGTGCCCGATGAAGGATCCAAGCCAGAAGTCCCTGGTCAGGATAGTGCTGACAACAGCAGGGAAAACTGGAAACCTGCCGAGGTGACAAACACATTGCTCCCACAGAATTATATTTCACTCACACTGCCAACATTTTGAAAAATGCAATGGCTTTCAAATGAGAACTGTTTTAATTAATCCGAGCTTATAAAGGATTAAAGTGAAGGGGAGGGGGGGGGGGAGGTTGCAAAGGGAGAAAACTGGGAGGAGGAGGAAGGGGTGGGTGGAAAAGGAGAAGCTGGGGGACGGGAGAGTGAGGAGGGGTGGGGTTGACAGAGACAGGAGATTGGGGTGTGTGGGTGGACGAAAGGGGTGGAAATGGGGAGAGGAAGGTTGAGGTGGGTGGATAGGAAAGAGGTGGAGAGTAGGGGAGCTTAGGGTTGAGGGGAAGGAAAGAGATGGAATGTGTAATGTGTGGGTGGGTGACAAGACAGGAGATGGGAGTTAGGGGTGCGGGTGGACGGGAAGGAAGGAGATGGAAGGTGGGGAGGTTGGAGGGGAGGGGAAGGAAGGAGATGGGGAGGGGGGATGTGGGTGGAGGGAAAGGAAGAAGATGGTGTGTGGGAGACAGGGGTAGAGGGGTTAACTGGAAGCAAAGACTGACTAGGAGTAAGGAAGAGGTCAAGACATAAACTGTTAAAATGATGTGAAGGTCAGGAGTTATACTTTTCTTTTCCTTCTTTTTCTCTATGCTTAGTGTTGTAACTGGTTGCTTGATTTTGATTCTCTTTTCTTTCCATCATATTTATCTTCTCCTTCTTCTTGCTCCATCTTCTTTCTCTCTGATTTAATTTTTTTTTAATCTTTATCGCTCAGTCTCTGTAAGACAGTGGTTTACATATCAACCAAAGTATTGCGTTTACATCTATTCAACAAAATTATACAGCCATCTAATCATATCAATACCTTTTACAACATTCATCCTAGCACGCTGACAAGCACATCTTATTCACGTCCAGAATCAGACTCAAACATTCACTTATCATCACCATATTTTTGTGTTCGTATGAAACTTGAGCACTCACTACACATGTCCAGTGGTGATTCAAAATGCTGGAAATATAGCCACAGAAGACCTCAAACATGTTGAATAGGGAACTCTGCAACATCAGGCAAACTACTAGACATTATGAAGAAGACCCCCTCACTGTCATCATGTGGAGAGAGATGAAATGGCAAGGAGGCACTCTGCAAAGCAGTGCCAGAAAGACGAACAAAAGACAATCAGAGAAAGTGGAGGAACAATATCACGGAACGAACAGGCCTGCAATTCACCACCTCTCAGAGGACAAAAAAAATTGCAGTTAGTTGCAAAGTGAGGCGACTGCCGGCGGAAATCTAAACAAATAAAAAAAAGTGTATGTAATAAATCCGCTGAACATGAACGAACGAATCACAAGACAAAACAATCACGCGTTTCAAGCTCTTATGTCTTCTTCAGGCAAGATAAACAACAACACGCAGGACAACGAAAATGAAGAACAAGCAGTCTCTTATCGTGTCAGATTGGTTAGCAAACAACTGCAGTCGATGAATACATCATCAGGAGGTCTTAGCAGTGCGTAAACAATGGGTAAACAGATGACGACACGGGCAATGCAAGACCTAACACTAGCCATCCCATCCATCCCTTCCATCAACGAAAACAAGTAAACCAGATTTCCCGCCAAAGAAGAGAAAGCAGTTATCTTGCATCATCTTGAATGAAGACAAAGCAATTGCCTCGCATCTTGCGAAGTTTGACAATCCCCTTCGCTGCAGTGTCTCTGTGCTTGTCTCCGCGTCACGGGTCAACGTGTCACGACCAATCAGAGCTCTCTATTTGCTTCCCGCCATGCTACTCAACCGCCGTTGCAGTTGAGAGACAAGAACCTGATGACGTCTTTCCCCATGCAGTGGGTATGACAGTGTGTGTGTGTGTGTGTGTGTGTGGTAGAGGGAGGGGGAGGGCGGTGGGGAGAGGGGGAGTGGATTGACTGGAGAGGAGGCAGAGAAACAGGGAGGCAGGGAGAGGGAGGCAGAGTAGTGGTGCAGGGTAAAAATGTAAAGGACGGAGATCTGACAGTGGACTGAGTGGGAGATGAGTAGTGGGGGTGACAAAAGGAAAAAGAACACCAGTAAAGTAGATGGGCAGGGACAGACGACATGTGAAGGAAGGGACTAAAGGGACAGAGGTAGGGGAAACTAATGAGGGGAAGGTTCGGGGGCGGGGGCTAGAGGGACAGGAATGAAAAAGAGGCGAGAAACAAGAAGAAGAAGAAGATGATGATGATGATGATGATGAAGAAGAAGAAGAGGAAGAAGAAGAGGAGGAGGAGATGATGATGAAGAAGAAGAAGAAGAAGAGGAGGAGGAGGAGGAGGAGGAGGAAGAAGAAGAAGAAGAAGAAGAAAAACAACAACAACAACAACAACAACAACACGTCGACGAAGTAGAAGAAGAAGAAAGAGGAAATGAGGCCAGGAGGGGACGAGGTAAGGTTGTGGGTTGGTGTCGCAGCTGACGATGACGAATTGATAGAAGGAGGGAATGTCTTTTGTTCGAAGCTTGATTGTTGGCGGTGTTTTGTGTGTGTGTGTGTGTGTGTGTGTGTGTGTGTTATTGAACAGCAGAGCTGACCACTCAGACTGTACCATATCTTTTGATCTCCCTTGCATCCTTGAATGGATCCTCAAGCATAGGCTCAAAGATTGTCCCCTACATTTTATACTGTTTGCATAATGCTTTTAGTTTTTCAGCAACTTTTTTCCTCTCCACACTTTCGTTTTGTTCCATTTACTACCCTCCGCTGGCTGCTTTGGGGGTGCTGTTGGATTCTTTTTTGAACCTTTGGTGGTGAGAACACCACAGAATTACGGACTGTGGTGTGTCTCTATTTGACACCAAGAGCGCAAACACAATCAGCCGTGTCTCCCTGATGAGTCCGATCCAGCGGACGAAAGGCTTAGGAGCAGACAATACAAATAGATCTGCCTTCAAGGGAAGTACGATAGTTCCCTCAGGCAGCTAGTGAAGGGTTTCTCATATTATAATATATTCCCCTCATCTTCAATTTTTTGTTTGTTTGTTTGTTTTAAATTCAAATCTTTGCCAAGTCACTACTCCTATGACTGAAGAAGTGTTAGCCTGCACTTGTTTTCTCTCACTACTTAATTGTTCAGCTATATATATGTATAGAGAGAGAGAGAGATCAGTATGGTTAAAATTCCTTTTAATACTTGTGTCAACTATATATATATATACATATATATAAAATTGCACACACATGCTCTGGCGTGTGTGCGCACACACATGCATGCGCGCTCAAGGACGCGCACATTCACATGCATTCGAGATTACACAAACACAATCAGGCATCCATGTACATGCATTCAAACGCACATTCAATTCACAGCACAAGAGATCAAATGCACGAGTACACTTGCAAACATTCCACGTTCCCTCCACCCCCGCTGCCCACACACATATTCACGCACGTGTGCACACACGAGAGAGACACAGACAGACAGAAAAATCGTTGATAACAAATTCTCGCCCCCTTTCCATGCCAACCCCCCAAATCGCATCCCACCCCCTCCCTCTTCTCCTACACCCCCACCCCTACTCTCCAACACTCTTCACAGCCTCCCACTACTACTCCCCCCATTCCCCACCCTCACCCCCTCCGTGCAAGTTGCAGTCTTCACTACACGTCAGTAAAAGTCAAGAAGACGGTCCCAGAAACGTTGATAGTCCCACGATTCACGTGTCAACGTGCGAAGACCATGTACCAATGAGAGTGCTATTTGCCCAACCCCCTCCCTTCCTAGCCGCCCTGTCTGTCCGAGTGATGGGCAACGGAGCTGCGTTTCTGTGGCCACACGCCACAATTAGGATTTGGCACTTAAACCACTATGTCATCCATGTAGACGCTTTGAGGCCTACCATCAATTTGAGCTAGCATTTAATGTTAAACTGATAAAAAAAAGAACCAACTCCCCACCAACTATTTCCTCTTGGTAGAGCGCCGGACTCGTGATCCTGGGGTTGCGGGTTCGAATTTCGGTACAGGGGGATTTTTCCCTCGGAGTTAACATTGGTTCTGACTCCATTCCCCATACAGTCCTTCGAATGAGACTATAAACCGAGGTTCCGTGTGTGAACGCGCGCACATCTTGCGCACAGGTAAAATCACGTCACCAACTTTCGGAAGAGAAGGCTAGTTTGGGCCGTTGGTATGGATGACACGTTACACATAGCATACACCTCCCCGAAGATGGAGTATGGCTGCCTTAATGGCGGGATAAAAAAAAAACGGTCATACACACAAAACTCCGCTGCCTGTCAATACAGGCAGTGTCCGCAGGAGTATCAGCCTGCGTACGCAGAAAGAAAGAAAGAAATTTCCTTTTGTTTTTGGCGACATTTTCACCGACGAAATCACAAACACTCTTCAAATACATGACCTTCCACTTCAGTTGACGTCACATGTCAGACCTTTGCACTCACCTGTGACCCCATCTGTGCGCCAGGTGGAAGCACCCAAATAGTCCTATTCCTTTGAGTTTAATCTATCTGCTTAGAACCACCTGGCTTCTTATCTTGGTGACCATGTGAAAGAAAGGAGAATCAACTTTCAAACACAGTTAAAGAAAAAAATTCTCGAAATAATGTAATTGCGCCAGTCTATAAATACTCGATTCCTTAAGCACGGCCTTGGCGCATGAACTTTTGGTGTGCAGCCTGTACCGCGTCAACTGGCTGGATGTCTTACAACGGGGTAGACTACCCAATGAAATGACGAAAAGGCAACGCTAGATTGGATCGGTCTTCAGTGACCTTTCCAACTCTACCAAAGTCGACTCCAGACGGACGTCCACAAACGAACCTGTTTACCATGAAGAATTCGACGGTTCCCATTACTGTCAGTTAAGGAATCAATACGGACACTTTAACGTTCTCTTTTTCATCCCATTTATAACACACACACACACACACACACACACACACACACATACACACGCGCGCGCGCGCGCACGCGCGCGCACGCATGCACAGATACACAAGCACGCACGCGCTCGCGCGCGCGCACACACACACACACATACTCGCGCGCGCGCGCACGCACACACACAACATACACACACGCACGCACGCGCACACATACACACACGCGCGCACGCAAGCACGCACACACCCACACAAACACACGCACACACACACACAACTCTCGCTCTCTCTGTCTCTGTCTCTGTCTCTCTCTCTCTCTCTCTCTCTCTCTCTCTCTCTCTCTCACACACGGCTCGGCACCTCAGGACGCAGGGTCAGCGTGGACAGGACTGGAGCTTCACCGGCGGACAGCAGACGGACGACATCCTCATCTCCTCAACAACCCACCAATGCCGACATCATGGGTATGTTGAGGACAATGAACTGTGATTTTAAAGAAATGAACGACAAATTTACGGACATGGAGAGGAGCATCAGTTTTCTAAATGACCAGTTCACTGCGCTACAAAGTGGTGTAAAGGATCTGAGGGAAGAGGTGGAGACTTTAAGAAAAGAAAATTCGGACCTGGTAAAACAGAACTCTGACCTCGTGACAAGAATGGAAAAATTAGAATTAAAAACTGACGATCTGGAGGGAAGGTCTAAACGTAATAATTTGATCTTTTACGGTATTCCCAGAGGTCAGAATGAGTCTGCTGAACAGTGTGAAGGTAAAATTCATGACCTCATTTCGGATAAACTTGAATTGACGCGGGACATCGAGTTTGATAGAGCTCATAGGTTAAATCAAAGATCAGACTCTCCTATCATTGTTCGTTGCTCCTCTTACAAGGACAAATTGCGTATCCTGAAAGAAAAGAGGAAATTAAAAGGGAGTGACGTTTTTATAGGAGAGGATTTTTCCACTCGTGTACGCGAAATTAGACGTGGCCTTACCCCTCACCTGAAGAGAGCAAGATCCGAAGGAAAAAGAGCAACGATGATTTTTGATCACCTGCTTGTTGACGGTAGAAAATACTTCCTAGATGTTCAAGGTAACTTAAAAGAGTCCAGATAGGGGGGTGGCCGGCCACGTGAGGAAAATTTTCTCAACACAGGTGTGACAAGTGAGGGGAACCACAGAAAACATACACCGGTAGAAACGCCTGTCACTGGTGGCAGTGGCAGTGGTGAGCGGTGTTTTGTGGGTCAGGGCGGTGAGCTTGTGCAATGTGCTGAAAACACGTGCAGTGAAGTAAAGGACGCGGAATGTACAGATGTAAATAAACCGTTCTCCTTTTTATTATGGAATGTGAATGGCTTATTTTCTAAACTTACTGACCATGATTTTCTGTCCTTCATTTATGAATTTGATTTTGTGTGTTTAATCGAAACATTTATGGAAGAGTGTCGTGCTGATTCCTTTGTTGGCTATAATGTATTTTGTAAACCCGCCATTAAACTTTCAAAACAAGGGAGAAGGTCGGGAGGGGTAATTTGTTTGATAAGAAAGGAGTTCTCCTCCTTTGTTAAGACTATTGATGTTGATCATGATAATTTCTGTGTCTTTTTGATTGATAAAAAACTATTTGGCCTAGATAAAGATGTTCTATATTTTTGCTCTTACCTACCACCTGAAGGTTCTCCGTTTTATACCCATTTTGATATCGATAGTGGTATTAAATTGCTCGAAGAATGTCTCTTTCATTTGTTACTTTCCAGAGATGTTTATGTTATTTTGAATGGTGATTTAAATAGTAGAACCTCTAATATTTCACAGGATATTTCTGGAAATAATGATTCTGATAAACAGTATGACAGCCATCCTCTCAGTATTAACCGGCACTCTCAAGACTGCATTTTAAACAACTATGGAAAGATGTTACTGAATGTATGCACTGCTTTTGATTTGTGTATTCTTAACGGAGTGTGTAAAGGCGACCATGAAGGTTGCTACACATACATTTCTGACTCTGGATGCAGCGTTGACGATTATTTCATATTTTCTAATGATTTATTTGCTCGTTTGTTTGATTCATGCAGGCTAAGTGTCTTAGAACGCATTGACTCTGATCATTTACCTGTGTCACTTCATGTTGTTTCTCCTAAAGAAAGTATTGTGCATGCCTGCAACCTTGAACAGAAATATGTCATAGAAAAAATTGTATGGAATGATGAAAATGCTAGTTTGTTTCAAGATATATTATGTAGTGTAGAAACTCAAGCAAAGCTAGATAGTGCAATGCATTTATTAGATGTGGATGTAAATCGAGCGCTGAACTTGTTTAATGCATGCATAAAAGAAAGTGCTGTCTGTATGAAAAGATGTATATCTTTGGATAGCAGTAAAACTTCGACTGATTGGTATGATAAAGAATGTGATACTAGTAAAAGAAATGCAAGGAGATTATTACGAATTAGTCGTCGCACTTTAAAAACAGAAGATAGGGACGCTTATACAATTGCTAGACGGGAGTATAAGCACTTGTTACAGAGGAAAGAGAAAGTGTTCAATAAGTCTTTATTAGATAAACTCGTTTCATCTATAAAGTGCCAAAAGGAATTTTGGAGTAATATCCGCAGAGTTTCGGTCAAAAGAAGACAGCCCAGAAACAGTATTACCCTTGATGCATGGTTTCAGCATTTCCAAACCTTATTAGATTCAAATGTTGATAACACACCATTCGAAGAAGTGTTTGATGTAGGCAGTGGTGAGTATATGAACCGACCAATCACACAAGAGAAAGTACTATTAGCACTAGGAAAACTGAAAAATCGTAAGGCAGCTGGCCCCGACGGCATTATTGGTGAATTATTCAAGCATTCTTCTAACCAGGTGGTAAACTTCTTTCTAAAATTGTTTAATATATTATTTGATAGTGGTACGTTTCCGGATAACTGGACTGAATCAATTATTCTGCCATTTTATAAGAAGGGCGATGTTAACAATCCCAGCAATTATAGAGGGATTTCCCTCTGTGATATCAGTAGTAAATTGTTTGGAATGATTATTAATCATAGACTGCAGGAATGGATAGAAGAAAATAACATTACAGGTGATCATCAAGCAGGCTTTAAAAAAGGTTATTCGACTATTGATCATATGTTTACATTGCTTGCACTTGTACAAAAGCAGTTTTCTTATAACAGAAAATTATATGTAGCTTTCATAGACTTCGAAAAAGCTTTTGATTCGATAAATAGAAATCTTCTGTGGCCAGTCTTGCATAAAAATGGTATTAGAGGTAAACTGTATAAGTGTATTAGAAGTATGTATGACAGAGTAAAAACCAGGGTCCGCTGTGGATCGAAACTTACAGATTATATCAACTGTTCAAAAGGAGTAAAACAGGGCGATGCATGCAGTCCCATTTTGTTTTCTTTGTTTATTAACGAGTTAGCAATTGAAGTAATTAATAATGGTAAACATGGTGCTTCACTTTCGCTTGATGCTTTTGAATTGTTTATCCTTTTGTTGGCTGATGATGTTATTTTGATGTCAGAAACTGTTATAGGTTTACAAACGCAACTTAATAGTTTACACCGTGCTGCTAGATATCTGCAGTTAACAGTGAACATGGATAAAAGCAATATTATAGTATTCCGTAAAGGTGGATATTTAAGTGCTCGAGAAAGATGGTTGTATGACGGTAATCCTATGCCAGTTGTCAATGCCTATAGATATTTGGGTATTTTATTCTCAACTCGTTTGAGTTTTGTTGGTGCATGCAAAGACCTGTCAAGTAAGGCTAAAAATGTTTTGATTTGTATCATGAAAAAGTTACATGTTCTTAACAATTCATCTTTTACATTATTTATCAAACTTTTTGATACCCAGGTTCAGCCAATCGTACAATATGGCTCTGAGTTATGGGGATTAGATAAAGCGGCTACTTTCTGTGAATCGGTCCATGTTTTCGCATTGAAGAAATTTCTAGGAGTTGATAGACGTACTCCAAATGATCTTATTTATGGCGAAACTGATCGATTTCCTATTTACATTGTCTCTGCCGTTAAATGTATCCGATACTGGCTGAAATTACTTTACATGGATGATACCAGAATACCTCGTAAAGCGTATAATTTGTTGTATGATTTAGATACTAAAGGTAAAAGTAACTGGGTGACAAAAGTGCGACTCTGTTTGTTTGAATATGGATTTGGATTCGTCTGGTTGAACCAAGGAGTCGAGAATATAAAAGGCTTTTTACAACTTTTTCGCCAGCGACTGGTGGACTGCAGATGGCAGAAATGGTCTGACCATATTCATAATAGTGATAGGTTTGATTTTTATAGGAATTTTTCATATGCTCATAACTTGAAAACTTATTTGAACATAGATATAGATAGACATTTAAAGCATGTAACAGCAAAATTTAGAATAGGCATATCAGAATTAGCTTGTCATTATCTTAGATATCGAACGCATAATGTTTGGGATTTGATGTGTCCTTTATGTAGAGAGTCACAGGAAACAGAAATACATTTTGTTCTATGCTGTCCAGCTCTCAGAAACATCAGAGAAAAGTACATCAAGCCTAAATATTATAGACAGCCATCTTTGTTTAAATTAAACCTACTTCTGTCTTCCACTTCTGCTTTAGTTGCTAAACAATTTTCATTGTTTCTGTACAAAGCCTTTAAATTGAGAGAAAGTGTTTCTTCTTGAACATGTGACAACGATTTGCTTTTTGTTTCATTATGTATTATAATTGTTTATACTTATTGTGCTGTGTATGTTCACACACCCCTTCGTTAGGGGCCATGGCCTATTACGAATAAATTATCTGAATCTGAATCTGAATCTCTCACACACACACACACACACACACACACACACACACACACACACACACACACACCTCCCAAACTCCTCCCTTTTGAAATCCCGGTTAAGTCACTTTCTTAACACGCGAAGACTTGTTTACCTGCTCTTGTTATTCAGGGCTGGGTGGGAAAAAAACATGTACACTTTGCTTATCTCATTACCCTGGTAAAACAAAATTTTGTTCGTTCGTTCGTTCTATTGTTTACTTGTTTTCATTGTTCGCTTGTTGGTTCTTGCCTTGCCTGAACAAGACCAACAGGTTGAGGCTCGTTGCTTTAGTAGTTTTTAATCTTCATTTTGGCAGCTAAGTATTTCAACATTTATTTCCCTCTTTTGAAAACAAACCTGGTTTCTGAATCTCCCGTCGGATTGCTAATTCGATGAAATTCCACAAACCATGTTGCGCCCAATTTGAGGAGACGAGTGATTGCTCGTTCTCCGTTTTTGTTGCCTTGAATGTTGTTTGTCTTGCCTGAAGAAGACCAAAGAGGTCGAAACGCGCCGTGTTTGTCTTGTAATCTGTTTGTTCCTTTAGTTCGGTGGCATTGTAACTTCCCCTTGAAGTTTGTTTCAGTGTCCGCCTCCAGTCACCCCACTTTGAAACTAGCTAACTGCTTGAAAGGGTATGATAATGGTCAAACCACACAGCTCAAACAGTCATGGCTCGTCCATGCTCCAGCGTACAGAAAACCAGATTCGTGACATTTTATCCCAAGCGTAGCCTGAGCTCACCAGTCACGAATCCATCCCTCTATGCCTCGGCCTTTTCGTTTCTAGCATGCTAGTCAGTCCTCGAACAAGCTAGTCATTTCCAACCCAATCCTCGCCGCGAAAGGTCGCAAAGATGCTCTGCTACTCGGCAGACGTGCGAGAATCCTAGCTTGATGCGTCCATGAGAAACTTGCTATAGGGGGGTTGATGCTATGCTCGTCAGCTCGGCGAGCAACCACGCTGGAGATTGTAACGAGGGATGGCCAGGCTATCTTGAGACTGGCAGCACAGTGAGAAATGAGCTTAGGCTGAGAGCGACATAAAGCGTAACGACTCTGTCACTGTGTGTCGGATGGTAATCAGCTATGTCAATCAGCAGTGCGACGTGTAAATGATGACGCCTCCACTCATTGCGCTGGTAACGGTTTAATCAGCACGGGAATTTTGTGCAGATGATCAGGTCAAACACAACGAGTAGCCCGGTCGCAACGATCGCTGCACGTCAAGCGCTACGTACCACCTTTCCTACACACACATGTGGTGAATTGGTTTAAAAAAAACAAAAAAAAACCAAAAAACCAACTGAAATTCAGTCTCAAATTTCAAAAGGAATTTAAAGTAACTCCGCCAGTTAACATGAGCAAACAAACCACAAGACAAAACACGACGCGTTTCGACCTCTTAGGTCTTCCTCAGGCAAGACAAACAACATTCAGGACAACGAAAACGAAGAACTTCGATTTCTACACTGAACACACTGCAAAGGGAGGTTATCTATAAGGGTTTTCCATGGAAAGGTCCAGTTTAAAAGACCCACAAAATAACTCCCTTTTTTTCTAACTTCTTTCTGCGATATGTTGAGATTGGGTTCGTATGAAAAACGAATGTTTCGGTTTGCTTGTTGTTGGCATTCTTATAGTGCAGTATGATGTTTCATATGAAATGAACACTATGCTCCAGTTTGCGTGTTTATTTGGCATTTTTGTATAACAGTATGATGATTACCTATTGAATTAACATTATGTTCCGGTTTGCTTGTTTGTATGGCATTTGTTTAGAATAGTATGATGTTTTCACATTAAATTAACATGTTCCGGTTCGGGTGTTTCTTTCGCATTTGTACAGAATAGTATGATGTTTTCATATTGAATTAACATTACGTTCCGTTTTGCATGTTTCTTTGGCTTTTTCTTTTTCTTTCTTTCTTTTTTTTCCATTTTTTAGAATAGTATGTTTTCACATTAAATTGTTGTTATGTTCCGATTTGCCTGCTTATTTGGC
>CM065734.1:48132749-48143368 GCA_033310375.1 Conus canariensis
TGACTTAAGAGCAGAGAGGTCAATTACAGCTGGAAAAATAAGTCATCGGTTTTGCACGTGCTCTGCTGGAGTCTTCAGAATTTTGACAGTCCATAGCCCCGGTTCTTCTCTTTCCACGCCTTGCCCACCCTCCCTTCCCCCAATGGCGGAGGGTCGCGTGGAGTCCAAGCATTCTTAACGTGGTGCCAAACTTCCGGACCACTTTCGTTTTTCAACGTACTGTAGTTCTTGATAGTACTGCAACGGGCAGGCTCACGTTCTGTCATTACACGCACGCACGCACACATGCATACACACACACACATACACACACTCTCTCTCTCTCTCTCTCTCTCTCACACACACACACACACACACACCACACACACAACACACGCACGCACGCACACACGCACGAACACACGCAGAGAGAGAGAGAGAGAGAGAGAGAGAGAGAGAGAGAGAGACAGACAGACAGACAGACAGACAGACAGACAGACAGACAGACAGAGAGAGGGGGGGAGGGAATTTGAATACATGAGGCAGACCCTGTTGATGGTGGGTTCCACACCCGCTACACAGCCATATCCTGATCACCTACAAACATAATGCCGCAGGGCTGCACCGGCCGCTGTGACCGTGACTGGCCGATAACCGCACGTTGGACTCACGTAAGAACCAAAAGCCTAAGACACTGACCCTTAAGGGGCATTGGGCGCAGTCTGGGACCGAGAATAGAGAGAGGTGAAGTACTGGGGAGAAAGATACTGGACTAGCCGCATCTCATGAACCATAGAGGAACTCCATAGACACAGCATACGGCGCAAGGGCACCAACAGCGTGGGAGTGCATGGTTGTCAGCATACGCCAATACCACCGCTGAGCGGAGGGTCCGGTCGGAAGCCCCACTCTCCCTAACTGAGAGTGGTGTGGATCTGAACTGTGAGAAAAGAAAAGAGAAAAGAAGACCAGCAGTATCCAAGCCGGTCAAAAACCCAACGTAAGACATCTTTTTTAAATTATTACAGTTGACGCTTGTATAAAACTTGGCTGTTACTTTCAACCCTGAGGACTGAAATAACAGGCAAGTAGGGCAACTCCTGCTCCCATGATGAAATGAACACACGCCCATAACTCCAAACGAATGTTGCTGCTTACGACACCAACATCGCTGAGCAGAAGTGACAACACCGAGCACAAGGAAGAAGACATCCCCCCCCCCCCCCCCCCCCCCCACCGCCCCAGACCTGAACTTCGTGCATGACGATGTAATAATAATAATAATAATAATGAATATTTCTATAGCGCAAATCCTAGATTAGCTCTAAGCGCTTTACAATACAAGGACTAACGAAAAACACACACACACACACACACACGCGCGCGCGCGCGCGCGCGCACGCACACGCACACACACAAACACACGCACACGCACACACACACACACACACACAAACCGCATACTCAGGCATGGGGAAGCAGATACGCACAGCACACACGGGAAAGCAGACACGCACAACCACTCATGCGCACCTTCGCACACACGCACTAACACAAACTGACATCTGTCTATGACCGGGACTTTTGAATTATCAGCCGATATAGACGGTAAAAAGATGAGTTTTTAGTTTCGTTTTAAAAACTGGAAAAGAGTCACAGTGCCTGATGTCGTGTGGAAGAGAATTCCAAGTTTTGGGAGCCAGGAAGGAGAAGGAACGATCCCCCCTTCTTTTGCATTTGAATCTGGGAGGAACCAGGAGCAACGAGTCAGAAGACGAGCGAAGGGTTCTAGCTGGGCAGTATGAGTTTAGAAGGTCAGACAGATAGGCTGGAGTTCCAGATTTAACAGCACTGAAACTGAGGCATGCGATTTTATATGTCACCCTGGCTCTGACCGGCAACCAGTGAAGTCTGCGTAATAATAGTTGAGGGTGCTCTTTGAAGGGAGCTTTGAGGATTAGTCTAGCTGCACAGTTTTGAACGTGCTGAAGTTTTTTTGGTGAGGTAGTCGGGAAGGCCTGCTAGTAGAGAATTACAGTAATCGAGACGCGAAAGCACGAGAGAAGTGGTGAGAGTTTTGGTTGCTTCAGTGGTAAGGAGATGTCGGATAGCACCTATACGTCCCATCAGAGTAAGAGAGAGAGATGTCGGATAGCACCTATACGTCCCATCAGAGTAAGAGTACCAGCTTGATGATGTTTAGAACCGGCTAGTCCCTCGTCCTCCATTGGCCTGTAAGTCTGAATGATACCTTCTCTCTCTGTCTCTGCCTCTGTCTCTGTCTGTCTGTCTGTCTGTCTGTCTGTCTGTCTGTCTGTCTGTCTCTCTCTCTCTTCCCCCCCCCCCCCCCCCCTTACTCTGATGGGTAAATGAATCATTCTCTAAAGCACAAATTCCTCCGCGTCCTTCCAGCACTGTCTCTGTCTATCCCAGCACTGCCTTACACATCCCAGAATGCCCACCAACATGGGGTGCCGTCTGTACACGTATTTCCAAGCATGGGGTGTGTGTGTGTTGGGGGGGGGGGGGGGGGGGCTGTGTATCTCACGGACATACGAAGCGATCTCTGTGTGTGACCCCCACGCTCTATAGACCCATCTTTAATTCAAGGGATGGCCACCATACTTTATACCCTTGCGCCAACCAGACTACCTCAGGACACAACAGGCTGCACACCAAAACATTCATGCGCCAACCGTGCTTAAGGAGTCGAATATTTATAGACTGGCGCAATTTCATTGTTTTGAGAATTTTTTTTTTATTGTGTCTGAAAGTTGATTCTCCTCATTTTTTTCCTTTTATATGGCCATCAAGGTACAAACCAGGTGGTGTAAAGCAGATAGATTAAAACCAAAGGAATGGAACTATTTGGGGATTCCAGCTTGCGCAAAGATAACGTCACGTGTGAGTGCAAAGGCCCGAAATGTGACGTCAACTACGGGGAAGGTCGTGTATTTGAAGACAGTGATTTCCCCAGTGAAAATCCCCCCCCCCCCCCCCTCCCCCAACAACGGAAATAATTGGTGGGGAGTTGTTCTCTTGATCATTTATCAGTTTTTAACATTAAATGCTGGCTCTAATGTGTGCCTCACCTCAAAACGCTTGCATGTATTATCCAGTGTTTCAGTGCAAAATCCTAACTGTGGTAGTGTGGCCACATCTCCGTAAAAGTCATGCTGCAAGGACGCTTAACTTCCACCATCTACACAGCCTACCTCACTCCTCCCCCCCCCCCCCCCCCCCCCCTCACCCCTCCCCCGAACGCTGATCCCCATCCTCTTCCCACCTCTCTCTCCTCCACCACCACCATCCCTATCCCCCACCCCGCCATTTGACTGCCTCCCCCCCCCCCCACACACACCTTCTCCCCACGCCCTACCCACCCCGTTCCCTACTAACTGTCGCTGGAGGGTCAATGAGAGCTGGTTTACTTCACCGGTGACCGTCGGTGATGCCAGGGTGGCTAGCGTCACTTCTTTTTTTTTTTTTTTTAAATTCTAAGGGCTGTTATTGTTGTTTTCTTCTTCTCTTTCCTCCTCCGTCACTGCCTCTGTTGAAGCAAGGATGTCGGAAATCGTTACTTCCTTCCCAATTTCCCCGTTTCCTGTCTTCTCTCTCTCTCTCTCTCTCTCTCTCTTCTCTCTCTCTCTCTCTCCTCTCTCTCTCTCTCTCTCTCAGAAACAGCCAAAGTGAACTTGTACGTAAAATCGAGTGTGTGATGCCAGAACATCCTGCTTTTCTTTCTTTTCTTCTTTTTTTTTTCTTTTTTTTTTTTCTTCCTTTTTTCTTTTTTTTTTTTTTTCTTTTTTTTGTTGAAAGCCAGCGGCGGAAGCTCATCGGAATCGGACAACGTCGGATTCTTTCTTTTATTTTTCTATTTATTTATTTGTTTATTTTTTTACTTTTATTTTTATTTTTATTATTTTTTTTGTTAACTTTCAAACTCTTTTTGCGTTGGAGGGAGTCTGCGTAGCAAGGAAGGGGGTGGAGTTAGTGGGTTGTACGGGAGGGGGGTGGGGGTGGGGGGGAAGAATGAGGCCTCTCATTTTTTTTTTTTTTTTTTTAAAAAGGCCTTTCTGTGATTTTTTTTTTCTTTGTCTTCTGACTGTTTCGTTGCATCTCCTCTCTCTCTCCTCCCCCGCCCCTTAACCCTCTCCTCTCTTTCTCCTCCCAAGCCGTCTCTCCTTTCCACGCCCCATCCCCCCCCCCCCCCCCCCCACCCCCATCCTAACCTTCTCTTTCTCTTCTCGGCGAACTTTTGTAGAATACTGTTCCCATTTTTGTCTGGTGTTTTGCCTTCTCTGGGAACTATATATAAGCCTAGAATAAAGACAATGCATCTCAATTCGTCTTTTTTTATTTATAGCCTAGCTGATCACGAGGGGCCAAATCAGGGGATGTCACCTCGTCAAATCCCAGTCCTTAGATCGTTAATTCAAAAAGAAATTAATGAACAAGTTTCATGAAAACATACAAAAAAATTGCTTCAAAAGTCTTTCGTTCATAAAATCTTTTAGACCAAATAACAACATACCTTTCGGGAAGTAATAAATCATTTTGGTGAAAAAAAATCTTTCATCAGGGTTTTAATGGAGCGTGCTATAAACTGTTTATGTCTGACGGACATAAGAGTTAGTTTTAACCAGTATTTGACACATTTAACAGTAGAGTAAGAGAGAGAGAGACAGAGAGAGAGAGAGAGAGAGAGAGAGAGAGAGAGAGAGAGAGAGGCGTACACACACACGCACACAAGGCGTACACACACACGCACACACATGTACTTATGCAAATATACTTGCGCCTTTTCACACACACACACACACACACACACACACACACACACACACACACACACACAGAAAGAAAATATCTAGGTTCTAATCCACCACATCTTGTTTTGCACGAAAACCCCCTTTTCACAAACAAATCTCGTCCATCTCATGCTACTTTTTGCTAAAATTAACACCTTTCTTACAACTAAAATTAACATGCAAAAACCTCCAAAAATTGACGTAATTGTTACTTTAAAATGGGGGGCTTACGTGCAAAACAAAAACGGGTGATTTAGAACCTAGATATTTTCTTTCTCTCTCCATAGCATAAAAATCTAATGGTTTACAGTACGCTCTTCTGGTTCTTGCGCAAAACAATAGGAACGACTTACTTAATTTTTTTAATTGGTGTTTTTAATTTGGAATAAAAATGAAGCCCGGAGTATTTACAGAGCTTATTGATATATTTGAGGAGTTGGAGTGGAAGATGGATGGGGAAGCCAATAGAGAAGAGATAAAGAATATGTTTGAAGAATTAATTACTGATCTGTTTGAGCGCATAAATATGCGAGAAAGCGTGAAGCACTCCATCAGTAAAATACCAGATTCTTGGCCCCAACCGGTTATAAAGTTGTTTGCTATTTTAATTGATAATATGGCTCCTGAAGATGTCAATCTGACTGTTTCTACTGACCCTGAAGGACTAACTGTTACCTTTAAACCTGGACAGTTTTTAAGATTAGAAAAAGACTATGAGTAATAAATAACAGCTGAATTTACAATTATTTTTTTTATTTATTTAATTTTTAGGTTTAAAATGACGGCCAAACACAGCGAATCGGATCTAATGATTTTAATAGAAAATTGTAATGAACTATTTGACGAAACGATGAAAGTGTTAAACATTGATTTTAGTAAATCTGGGTTTGAGAATGATGTAAACAATTTAATAAAAAATCATAGTGAACTCTTTGACGAAGCAATCAAAGAGTTAAACATTGACTGTAGTGATTCAGAAAAAGCTAAAGTATTGGCAGGCGTTCTTGTAAGATTAGGGTGTCTTGAAGTATTGCAACGCTTGGGTGAAGAATAAAAGCGCGTTTACTTACTTTTACTTACATTTATTTTTTTTAATTTACGTAAATATTGCGGTATAAAAATGAACCCAACAAGTGAGTCTGAGGTTGGAAAACTACCCAACAACGTACTGTTGGAAGGTAGTAACAAACCATTAGGCAATATGTTCAGTGAATTAGCCATGGACATCATTAACCCCACAAACGTTCAGGAAAGCGTAACACATGCCATTTCTAAAATCCCAGAGCCTCTTCAAATTGACCCACCAGCAAAAGTGTTGTTGGCCATTCTGATTGAATATATAACCCCCGATGATTATAGTATACTAGTCTGGGTTTCAACTAAACAGAAAGAAGTAATCAGCTATCGCGACTTTACGCCCGGATGGGCCGATTACATGCTTACATAGTTTAACCATGCGAGTGAAGAGGCCAAGCTAAGAGGTTCTGGCTGGTCTGAAGGAACAGCCGTCGAAATCAGATTAAGACAAACCAAATACTCTCCTATAGTCGGCAATTCTTACATCCCTCTTCCGAGAGAGTTAGTGTTAAAACGGGCAGCCCTAAACATACATAATTCAGACAACTTATGTTTCATGTGGTGTGTTTTGGCGCATTTACATCCTGTTAAAAAGCACGCAGACAGAGTATCTAATTATGAAGCATACAAAGATAGTCTGAACTTTGATAACATAGCCTTTCCAGTGAGTGTAGAAAGTATCGATCAGTTTGAAGAACAAAACAAACCAATAACCGTAAGCGTATACACCTGGAATCCAGTAGACAATCTAGTCCCTCTAAGGATCTCTCCCAATGCTCCCACTTTAGGCGAATCACTTGAGAATCATGTAGACTTGATACTGTTTGCAGGCGGTTCCCAGAGCCATTATGTATTAATTAGAACAATGAGTAGACTTATGGCGTATACTACAAAGGACCCTACTAAACAAGAGCTTTGTAGAAGGTGTTTAGTCAGGATCCCAACTATAGAGGCAGCTGCCAGCCATAAGAAACATTGTAAAAGTTTTGTAGACTGTAAAACCGAACTTCTTACACCCAAACCAGGGTCTAAAGTTAGTTTTAAGAATGTACACAAACTGCAGATGAGCCCATACGTAGTCTATGCCGACTTTGAATCAATCTTACCGCAGTACTACGGCCCTCAAGAACGGGCACAACAAAAAACAGCCTTATTATCCCACCATCAGATCTGTTCTTATGCTTTCGTCGCTGTTAGGTCAGACGGCGGACACACACAACCGGAGATTTACAGGGGTCCCGACGCAGCTAATCGATTTTTGGAGCACATGAAACACCTTCGCAATCAATTCTCCAGTCAGCTAAACCTTTCAGACGTTGTTATGACTCCCGAAGACCAAAAGCAATATGAATCAGCCACCCACTGCTGGATATGCAAATGCAAGTTATTAGGCGACACTGTAAGAGACCACGATCACATTACTGGCAAATTCAGAGGGGCCGCACACCGCAGTTGCAATCTTCAACTCAAGGTTAACCCCAAGACATGGAAACTGCCAGTCTTCTTTCATAACTTACGAGGCTATGATTCTCACTTTATCATGCAGGCAATAACTTCTGAATGTAAGAGGGTTAGCTGTATTGCACAATCATCCGAAAAGTACATGACCTTTACTGTAGACTGCTTATCCTTCTATGACTCTGCCCAGCATCTGATGGGAAGTTTAGATAAATTGGCGGGATCTCTGCAAGACTATCCAATCACTAAAAAATATTTCGACCCGGCTTTAGTACGTAAAGGCGTCTATCCTTATGAATACATGAACTCGTGGGAAAGGTTTGATGAAGACTCACTTCCTCCTAAAGGCGCCTTCTTTTCTAGTCTTAGAGGAAAGGACATATCTGACGCTGACTATGAATACGCCCAGAAAGCCTGGACAGAATTACACTGCAAAACGATGGGCGATTATCACGATCAATATTTATTGGCCGACGTGTGTTTATTGGCAGACGTCTTTCAGAATTACAGATCTACATGCATGAAGCATTACGGCCTAGATTCATCACAGTACATCTCTGCCCCGGGGCTGTCTTGGGACGCATTCTTAAAGTCTACAAACGTCAAGATTGACTTAATATCTGATCTGGATACACTTCAGATGATTGAGGATGGGCTGAGGGGAGGCATTAGCATGGCCTGTCATCCTTACCGCAGAGCCAACAACAAGTATTTAGACGATTATGACCCCACCAAACCATCCAACTATCTAATGTATTTAGACGCCAACAATCTGTATGGGTGGGCCATGAGCCAGGCACTGCCATTAAGAAACTTTAAAATGATAAATGGGCCTCATGAGGTTGATCGGGTGGTAGGACTATTGTCACAGCTTACACCCGATAATCCAATAGGATTAATCTTAGAAGTAGACTTAGAATATCCCGCAGAGTTGCACGGCCCCCATAACGATTTCCCCTTAGCCGCAGAAAGATTAAAGATGAGTCCCACCGAACCGCCTAAACTCGTGCCTAACCTCTTTAACAAAACTAAATATGTTTGCCATTACAGACTGCTGCAGTTTTACTTAAGACATGGACTGAAACTTACTGCCGTTCACCGAATAATTACTTTCGACCAAGAGCCTTTCATGAGGCCATACATCATGAAGAACACCGACCTTAGAACCAAGGCCACTGACGCTTCAGAAAAAGACTTCTTTAAGTTGATGAACAACAGCTGTTTTGGCAAAACCATGGAGAACGTACACAATCGTAAAGATGTAAGATTAGTTACAAAAGAAAAACAAGCAATTAAACTAGTCTCTAAACCTAACTACCAAGACTTTAGAAGATTTAGCGACAGCCTGGTTGGCGTTATGATGAAGAAACAGAATGTGAAGTTGGACAAGCCGGTGTTTATCGGGTTTGCCGTGCTAGAGCTGTCAAAGTTATTAATGCTTGAATTTCTATACGACTACTTTAAGCCGCTGTACCCAGAATCAAATGTCCTCTACATAGACACCGATAGTTTTATTCTAGACATCCCCACAGAAGATTTCTATAAGGATTTAGAGGCGGAGGTAGCCAAAGGAGCCGATGGGTGGTACGACACATGTGACTACCCAAAAGACAGCCCTTTACATTCAACTGTAAATAAGAAAGTGATTGGAAAGATGAAGGATGAACTTAATGGGACGGTTATACAAGAATATGTTGGCCTGCGGTCGAAGATGTATAGTATTGCCACCCAGACTTCTGTAATGAAGAAAGCTAAGGGCATAGGTAAAGAAGTTGTCAAAAAAAATATAACTCACGACAACTACAAGCAGGCTCTCTTTGAACACAAAGTATTTCATCACACAAATGTTAATCTGCGCTCTACTCTTCATCAAGTAAACACAACTGCTGTTAATAAGAAGTCGCTAGACAATAGCAAGCAAGCGAACTTACGTTAATCCTGAGTTTTCATACGCTATAGGCCCCTGGAAAACCGACTTGGCTGACTTAAATTAAGATCTTAACTAGTACTTAACTAGTACTTTACTTAAGATCTTAACTAGTACTTAACTAGTACTTTACTTAAGATCTTAACTAGTACTTAACATGACTTGCACTTAACTTGCACTTTACTTGCACTTAACTTGTTATAACTGACCTAACTTGTACTTAACCAGTACTTAACTTGTACTTAACAACACATTAAAAAACTAATTTATTAAAAATGGGTCTACAGCAGGAGGTTGTACTTTTTTTGCAGAAGCTGGTTCTTTTTCTTTTACTGTTTTTGTGGGGGTTTGTAACTTTGTTGCTAAGTATGGCTTTAGACACTTGTATGCCAAAAGCCCTCCACCAACAACAATACTCCCCAGTACATAATAATACATCTTACAGTTTGATTGTGTTGTTGTTGGTGGCGGCGGCGGTGCTGGTGCTGATGCTGTATTACTATCTAATAATTTTTGTTTTGCTGCTTGGTTTGCTTTTTGCAGTCTGTTCCATTCAGCTAGTTTACGGCCGGCCTCAACACGGCCAGCACTTTTAGACTTAGTAACACTACTCACCTGCGGGACACTCGCCTGTAGATTCACTTGTGGGGCACTCGCCTGTAAATTCGCTTGTGGGACACTCGCCTGTGGGACATTCTGCTCCTGTGGAGTCTTCTCCGGCTCGCTCATTTTTTTTAGTCTGATTAAAATTAATATGATTAAAATTAATATGATTAAAAGTAATTAATCCCATGATGAATGGACATAGCAACGTCCCAAATCTATAATACATGTCACATGCAAGAGATTCTAGGGACTTGGTTAAAACCGGATCTTGTGTTAAGTCATATTTTAAATCTTCTTCTGAATCAATCGGCGCTATCTTGCCTACTAATTTAGCATATAAACTAATCATTGTCTGTCCCACTGATCTAACCATTTTTGATCCTTACTGTGCTTCGTACCTAGCGTAATACTTCTCAACGTCTGATGTAGACAATTGCTGAATCTGTTCAATACTTAGTTCAACGCCTAAATACTGCCTGGTTTTTCCACACGCAGCCAGAGAGTATAATCTTTCTTTATGGCAGAGGTCTGCTGCCTCCTCACACTTTAATAGCTCGTCGCAATCCATTTTAAACTCTTTTTAAAAGCAATAAAAATAATAAAGCCTTTTTAAAACCATGAGTTTAACGCTGGTTAATTATGCAGTGCCTATTGTTGGTGTTATAGTTTACTCAACCCTAGCAAAATGTTTGTTAAGAATAAAACCGCCCAACATGGGAAAGATAGAAGATTCGCCGAAACTAGTTGTAACCTTATTTTTA
>CM065734.1:48143468-48153468 GCA_033310375.1 Conus canariensis
TTATCTTGCATCATCTTGAATGAAGACAAAGCAATTGCCTCGCATCTTGCGAAGTTTGACAATCCCCTTCGCTGCAGTGTCTCTGTGCTTGTCTCCGCGTCACGGGTCAACGGGGTCACGACAATCAGAGCTCTCTATTTGCTTCCCGCCATGCTACTCAACCGCCGTTGCAGTGTGAGAGACAAGAACCTGATGACGTCTTTCCCCATGCAGTGGGTATGACAGTGTGTGTGTGTGTGTGTGTGTGTGTGGTAGAGGGAGGGGGAGGGCGGTGGGGAGAGGGGGAGTGGATTGACTGGAGAGGAGGCAGAGAAACAGGGAGGCAGGGAGAGGGAGGCAGAGTAGTGGTGCAGGGTAAAAATGTAAAGGACGGAGATCTGACAGTGGACTGAGTGGGGAGATGAGTAGTGGGGGTGACAAAAGGAAAAAGAACACCAGTAAAGTAGATGGGCAGGGACAGACGACATGTGAAGGAAGGGACTAAAGGGACAGAGGTAGGGGGAACTAATGAGGGGAAGGTTCGGGGGTGGGGGCTAGAGGGACAGGAATGAAAAAGAGGCGAGGAACAAGAAGAAGAAGAAGAAGAAGATGATGATGATGATGATGATGATGAAGAAGAAGAAGAGGAAGAAGAAGAGGAGGAGGAGATGATGATGATGAAGAAGAAGAAGAGGAAGAAGAAGAAGAAGAAGATGATGATGATGATGATGATGATGATGATGATGATGATGAAGAAGAAGAAGAAGAAGAAGAAGAGGAGGAGGAGGAAGAAAGAAGAAGAAGAAGAAGAAGAAGAAGAAGAACAAACAACAACAACAACAACAACAACAACAAGACGTCGACGAAGTAGAAGAAGAAGAAAGAGGAAATGAGGCCAGGAGGGGACGAGGTAAGGTTGTGGGTTGGTGTCGCAGCTGACGATGACGAATTGATAGAAGGAGGGAATGTCTTTTGTTCGAAGCTTGATTGTTGGCGGCGTTTTGTGTGTGTGTGTGTGTGTGTGTGTGTGTGTGTGTGTGTGTGTGTGTGTGTGTGCGCGCGCGCGTTATTGAACAGCAGAGCTGACCACTCAGACTGTACCATATCTTTTGATCTCCCTTGCATCCTTGAATGGATCCTCAAGCATAGGCTCAAAGATTGTCCCCTACATTTTATACTGTTTGCATAATGCTTTTAGTTTTTCAGCAACTTTTTTCCTCTCCACACTTTCGTTTTGTTCCATTTACTACCCTCCGCTGGCTGCTTTGGGGGTGCTGTTGGATTCTTTTTTGAACCTTTGGTGGTGAGAACACCACAGAATTACGGACTGTGGTGTGTCGCTATTTGACACCAAGAGCGCAGACACAATCAGCCGTGTCTCCCTGATGAGTCCGAGCCGGCGGACGAAAGGCCTAGGAGCAGACAATACAAATAGATCTGTCTTCGAAGGGGAGTACGATGGTTCCCTCAGGCAGCTAGTGAAGGTTTCTCATATTATAATATATTCCCATCATCTTCAATTTTTTGTTTGTTTGTTTTAAATTCAAATCTTTGCCAAGTCATTACTCCTATGACTGAAGAATTGTTAGCTTGCACTTGTTTTCTCTCACTACATAATTGTTCAGCATTATATATATATATATATATATAGATCAGTATGGTTAAAATTCCTTTTAATACTTGTCAACTATATATATTTTTATATACAATTGCGCACATGCTCTGCCGTGTGCACACACACACATACATGTGCGCTCAAGGACGCGCACATTCACATGCATTCGAGATTACACAAACACAATCAGGCATCCATGTACATGCATTCAAACGCACATTCAATTCACAGCACAAGAGATCAAATCCATGAGTACACTTGCAAACATTCCACGTTCCCTCCAACCCCTTTCCCGCTCCCCACACACATATTCACGCACGTGTGCACACACGAGAGAGACACAGACAGACAGACAGAAAAATCGTTGACAACAAATTCTCGCCCCCTTTCCATGCCAACCCCCCAAATCGCATCCCACCCCCTCCCTCTTCTCCTACACCCCCACCGCTACTCTCCAACACTCTTCACAGCCTCCCACTACTACTCCCCTCACCCCCTCCGTGCAAGTTGCAGTCTTCACTACAAGTCAGTGAAAGTCAAGAAGACGGTCCGAGACGTTGATAGTCCCACGATTCACGTGTCAACGTGCGAAGACCATGTACCAATGAGAGCGTTATTTGCCCAACCCCCTCCCTTCCTAGCCGCCCTGTCTGTCCGAGTGATGGGGCAACGGAGCTGCGTTTCTGTGGCCACACGCCACAATTAGGATTTGGCACTTAAACCACTATGTCATCCATGAAGACGCTTTGAGGCCTACCATCAATTTGAGCTAGCATTTAATGTTAAACTTATACTGATAAAAAAAAGAACCAACTCCCCACCAATTATTTCCTCTTGGTAGAGTGCCGGACTCGTGATCCTGGGGTTGCGGGTTCGAATTTCGGTACAGGGGGATTTTTCCCTCGGAGTTAACATTGGTTCTGACTCCATTCCCCATACAGTCCTTCGAATGAGACTATAAACCGAGGTTCCGTGTGTGAACGCGCGCACTTCATCTTGCGCACACGTAAAATCACGTCACCAACTTTCGGAAGAGAAGGCTAGTTTGGGGCCGTTGGTATGGATGACACGTTACACATAGCATGCACCCTCCCCGAAGATGGAGTATGGCTGCCTTAATGGCGGATGGAAAAAAAAAACGGTCATACACACAAAACTCCACTGCCTGTCTATACAGGCAGTGTTCGCAGGAGTATCAGCCTGCGTACGCAGAAAGAAAGAAAGAAATTTCCTTTTGTTTTTGGCGACATTTTCACCGACGAAATCACAAACACTCTTCAAATACATGACCTTCCACTTAAGTGACGTCACATGTCAGACCTTTGCACTCACCCGTGACCCCATCTGTGCGCCAGGTGGAAGCACCCAAATAGTCCTATTCCTTTGAGTTTAATCTATCTCCTTAGAACCCCACCTGGCTTCTTATCTTGATGACCATGTGAAAGAAAGTGAGGAGAATCAACTTTCAAACACAGTTAAAGAAAAAAATTATCGAAATAATGTAATTGCGCCAGTCTATAAATACTCGATTCCTTAAGCACGGCCTTGGCGCATGAACTTTTGGTGTGCAGCCTGTACCGCGTCAACTGGCTGGATGTCTTACAACGGGGTAGACTACCCAATGGAACGACGAAAAGGCAACGCTAGACTGGATCGGTCTTCAATGACCTTTCCAACTCTACCAAAGTCCACAAGCGAACCTGTTTACCATGAAGAATTCGACGGTTCCCATTACTGTCAGTTAAGGAATCAATACGCACACTTTAACGTTCTCTTTTTCATCCCATTTATAACACACACACACACACACACACACACACGCGCGCGCGCGCGCGCACGCGCGCACGCATGCACGCACGCACACACATACACAAGCACGCACACGCGCGCGCGCGCGCGCACACACACACACACTCGCGCGCGCGCGCACGCACACACACAACATACACACACACACACGCACGCACGCGCACACATACACACACGCGCGCACGCAAGCACGCACACACCCACACAAACACACGCACACACACACACACACAACTCTCGCTCTCTCTGTCTCTGTCTCTGTCTCACACACACACACACACACACACAACACACACACACACACACACACACACACCTCCCAAACTCCTCCCTTTTGAAATCCCGGTTAAGTCACTTTCTTAACACGCGAAGACTTGTTTACCTGCTCTTGTTATTCAGGGCTGGGTGGGAAAAAAACATGTACACTTTGCTTATCTCATTACCCTGGTAAAACAAAATTTTGTTCGTTCGTTCTTTCTATTGTTTACTTGTTTTCATTGTTCACATGTTGGTTCTTGCCTTGCCTGAACAAGACCAACAGGTTGAGGCTCGTTGCTTTAGTAGTTTTTAATCTTCCATTTTGGCAGCTAAGTATTTCAATATTTATTTCCCTCTTTTGAAAACAAACCTGGTTTCTGAATCTCCCTTCGGATTGCTAATTCGATGAAATCCCACAAACCATGTTGCGCCCAATTTGAGGAGACGAGTGATTGCTCGTTCTCCGTTTTTGTTGCCTTGAATGTTGTTTGTCTTGCCTGAAGAAGACCAAAGAGGTCGAAACGCGTCGTGTTTGTCTTGTAATCTGTTTTTTTTCCCTTTAGTTCGGTGGCATAGTAACTTTCCCTTGAAGTTTGTTTCAATGTCCGCCTGCAGTCACCTCACTCTGAAACTAACTGCTTGACAGGGTATGATAATGGTCAAACCACACAGCTCAAACAGTCATGGCTTGTCCATGCTCCAGCGTACAGAAAAACCAGATTCGTGACATTCTATCCCAAGCGTAGCCTGAGCTCACCAGTAACGAATCCATCCCTCTATGCCTCGGCCTTTTCGTTTCTAGCATGCTAGTCAGTCCTCGAACACGCTAGTCATTTCCAACCCAATCCTCGCCGCGAAAGGTCGCAAAGATGCTCTGCTACTCGGCAGACGTGCGAGAATCCTAGCTTGATGCGTCCATGAGAAACTTGCTATAGGGGGGTTGATGCTATGCTCGTCAGCTCGGCGAGCAGCCACGCTGGAGATTGTAACGGGGGATGGCCAGGGTATCTTGAGACTGGCAGCACAGCGAGAAATGAGCTTAGGCTGAGAGCGACATAAAGCGTAACGACTCTGTCACTGTGTGTCGGATGGTAATCAGCTATGTCAATCAGCAGTGCGACGTGTAAACGATGACGCCTCCACTCATTGCGCTGGTAACGGTTTAATCAGCACGGGAATTTTGTGCAGATGATCAGGTCAAACACAACCAGTAGCCCGGTCGCAACGATCGCTGCACGTCAAGCGCTACGTACCACCTTTCCTACACACATGTGAAATGGTTAAAAAAAAAAAAAAAAAAACAACAACAACAACTGAAATTCAGTCTCAAATTTCAAAAGGAACTTAAAGTAACTCCGCCAGTTAACATGAGCAAATAAACCACAAGACAAAACACGACGCGTTTCGACCTCTTAGGTCTTCCTCAGGCAAGACAAACAACATTCAGGACAACGAAAACGAAGAACTTCGATTACTACACTGAACACACTGCAAAGGGAGGTTATCTATAAGGGTTTTAAATGGAAAGGTCCAGTTTAAAAGACCCACAAAATAACTCCCTTTTTTTCTAACTTCTTTCTGCGATATGTTGAGATTGGGTTCGTATGAAAAACGAATGTTTCGGTTTGCTTGTTGTTGGCATTCTTATAGTGCAGTATGCTGTTTTCATATGAAATGAACACTATGCTCCAGTTTGCGTGTTTATTTGGCATTTTTGTATAACAGTATGATGCTTACCTATTGAATTAACATTATGTTCCGGTTTGCTTGTTTATATGGCATTTGTTTAGAATAGTATGATGTTTTTCACATTAAATTAACATGTTCCGATTCGGGTGTTTCTTTCGCATTTGTACAGAATAGTATGATGTTTTCATACTGAATTAACATTACGTTCCGTTTTGCATGTTTCTTTGGCTTTTTTCTTTTTCTTTCTTTCTTTTTTTTTTCATTTTTTAGAATAGTATGTTTTCACATTAAATTGTTGTTATGTTCCGATTTGCCTGCTTATTTGGCAATTTTTTTTCCCTTAAATATAGAACAGTAGATGTTTTCATATTAAATCAACAACGATCCTTAACGGATGAAAATAATAACACTGTCTAAAGACCGAGTGAGCACCAGCGTTTCCCGCGTAGTGATTCTGGCGTGTGCGCCACCTGTAACCAAACCAGAGGAGTCAGACTCTCAACCAATCAAATCAACTTCCGCCTTGCGGTCGTGTCCTTGTCCATAATTTCTTCTGGATAGTCTCGCCGTTGTCACCCCCGCACGATCGGTATCGCTTTCGGAGTTGCACGCTTTGCGGCTGCTGTTACATTTGCGGCCATGTTACGTCTGCTACACCGAGATCATTTTCGGTAAGTAAGCAAGGTCCAAATGATATGGGAGCAACCCTGTTCTTCAGTTCATCTCAACATAGGGCGAGTGTTGTAATCTGCTCCGAAGTTGTTTTTTTTTCTTTTGTTTTTCATTAAAACACACACACACACACACACACACACACACACACACACACACACACGCACACACACACACACACACGCAAAACACACACACACACACAACACACACACACACACACACACACACACGCATACAGACTAAGGAGAGAGGTCAACGACTGTTACAAGTGTCTGCTAAGCGGACGTCCTTATTGTCTGATTTCACGTGAAGTGTTTGCTGAAAACGGATAATTTTTTTTCTCTCTTGATTTCTGCTTCGTGCGTTTGAAAGATCCCTCAACATTCGGTTTGAATAAATCTTTAATCACACTACAGCAACACATAAATCAAGAAATAGGAACCGTGACAAAGAGCAGCAATAATCTTGGAGCTTAAAGCGTGCTGACATATTGAACTTCAAAATGTATGTGACGGCTAGTAAACCATATCATTAAACACCAGTTCGTAACTGTTTACAAACAAATACAGGAATAAATACATGGAAAATGTTTCTATTTTGTCTAAGTAATATGCCACTAGATTACACCCATTCGTAAAATCATTCACCTAAATTTGGAAGAAGCAAAATCAACTTAAAACTTTTATATTTTTTTGATTGAGGAAACAGAACAAGGGGAAAGGGGAAAGCGGAGAGGGGGTGGGGTGGGGTACTCCACGATCAAACATCAACCAATCAAAACACAATCATCCATCGTCAGATGAATTGATCTGAATAAAAGTCAGTCATCCAGTGGGTTATATAGTCTGAGCAACACACGGGGCGATGCAGATATTAATCATGCCATGCTTCTCCACAGATATCGATGTAACAGCTAAAATGTGTTTGATTTAAAAAATGAATTGTTGAACTGACTTAAAACTGAATACATTTCATTTTCTTTCGCAGACCACCCCCTGTGTTAGTGCAATCCACGACGTAGGCTGTCATGTTCTGCTTTCTATACGAAAAGCCCCGTGAATGGTGTTCTGTATGTGCGTCAGTCGGCAGAGCCCAGAGAACCAAAAGAAGACGATGATGAAAACGCCGACGACGGTAATGATGATGATGATGATGATGATGATGACGACGATGACAATGATGATGATCATGATGATATAAGGAAGCAGATTGAGAAGAGAGTGGAGAAGGAGAAAAAAATAGTATAAAATCACAAAAGGGAATGAAAATAAACAAACATAAAAGGAACGATGTAACAACGGAAGAACGACAGGATAAAAGAAATAGAAGAGGAGGAGGAAGAAGAAGAAGAAGAGGAACAACAAAAACAACTACAATGATAAGAACACAAAAACATATATTTATCAACAACAAGCAGACGCAGCAGCAACATCTGCTACAGAAGCAGCTGCAGCAACAACAACAGCAACAGCAACAACAACAACAACAACCACAAAAACAACACAGAGGAACGGGCAAAAACATTCCATACAAACATCGGCGCGAATGGTCAAAACCCAAATCGTCATTGGCTTGACTAGTACTGGATAATTCGCGACCCGGACGAGGAAGCCATGTTCTAAGGACAGAAATCCGCTTTTTGAACTTTGATTCGTCTTCTCTGCTGCCGGTGATGACGTACAAAACGCCTGATGATTCTCCTCCCAAAAGGACAAGACGATCTACTTCTTGTATCCAGGTGTTCAGTCATTGGCCGGATTAGTATCGGTGCCGTTTGGGGACCTACAGCGCACGGCAGCATTCGTCAGGGGAGCTGGCGTTCCCATTCTAGAGTGTTCGAGAAGAACAAGACGAAGAAGTATCGGGACAACCTCTGACCCGGAAGAGGAAGTTGGGTTCTGGACGAAAGTCGTCTAGTTTTTCATCTTTCATTTTCCCTCTCTGATGTCAGTAATGACGAAGAGAATGCCTAAACGGTTCCACTCTCTCAAAGGAAACGGTAATCGTTTCTATAGCATCCAGGTGTATGTCTCTTGCTAGAAATAGTGCTGGATAATTCATACCCCAGAAGACGGTCAGGTACAACATTTTTCATCGGATCTGAAATTTTCCCTGAAAAAGATTTTTAACGAAATTTCCGGTGTTTTCAGAAGGTGTGTTTTAAAGGGTTCTGTAAATGAGGTTTTCTGTTTTTCTTTTTTTTTTTTTTTTTTTTTTTTAAATGACTTGTGAGTTTTTCTTGAACGCGGCGACAGCCCTCATATGGCTCTTTGCGGCCGGCTGGGCTGTAAACAACATAATATCTCACTATTTGGTGCTATTTAAAGGACGTCCACTTTCTTAACTTCAATTTTTTTTTTTTTTTTTACTGTTTTTCCTTTCTGTTGTCGGTAATGATGAACAGAAAGCCTGACAATTCCTCATTCAAAGGAAATGATAATCTTCCGCTAGTGTCCAGGTTTGTGTAGAACAAATTTTGAAAAAGAACAAAACAAAGAAAAAAATGATGCTCATCAGAAAAAAGAGAAAGCGCGCTTGGGAAAATATCCCTGTTGCATTCATCGGAAACAAAGTTAATGGAAATGGTTCTAGGGTTACGTTTGTCAGATCTGTGTTGTGTGTGGTGTGTGTGTGTGTGTGTGTGTGTGTGTGTGTGTGTGTGTTGTGCGCGCGCGCGCGCGCGCGCGCGCAGGATGTTGTGCGCGTGTGTATTGTGTGTGGTATGTGAAAGAGAGAGAGAGAGAGAGAGGGCGAGAGAGAGAGAGAAGGGGAGAGACAGAGAGAGAGAGAGAGAGAGAGAGAGAGAGAGAGAGAGAGTAGAAGAAGAGCTAGATGAAGAAGGATTAACAATAAAAATAAAGAGAAGTGCATGTGTTTGGTGTGTGTTGTGTGTGTGTGGTGTGTGTGTGTGTGTGTGTGTGTGTGTGTGTGTGTGTGCGCGCGCGAGCGTGCGTGCTTGCTTGCTTCCATCTTATATGTACGAGTGCGCGCATGCGCGCGTTTTCTCTCTCTCTCTCTCTCCTCTCTCTGTACATTATGCTTTACGTTTTAGAGATTAACAGTTGTAATGAAATATTAAAAACCTAAGTTTGTTACTTGTTATCGCCAAATGAGCACCCTTCTTTTTGAATTTTTTATATAATCATTCGTTTTCAATAGCACAAACAATTTCATGTTACGTGTCTCATGTGGATAGGCTGGAGACCTCACATTATAGCTCAGTTGGTAGAGCGCCTGACTCGTAATCTTGGTGATCCTGGGGTTGCGGGTTCGAATCTCCGCCGGGGCGTTTCGGTACAGGGGGATTTTTCCCTCGGAGTTAACATTAGTTCTGACTCCATTTCCCATACAGTCCTTCGAATGAGACTATAAACTGAGGTTCCGTGTGTGAACGCACGCATAACATCTTGCACACACGTAAAATCCCATCACCAACTTTCGGAAGAGTAGGCCAGTTTTGGCCGTTGGTATGGATGACACGTTACACACAGCATGCACCCTGCGTAAGAAATGGAAAGAATGAAGGAAGTAAAGAAACTGAGTGAACGATATTGAACGATATTGACTGGATGACACGGGAAACGACTGAATGAAGCGCCAGCTGGCAGCTCTTCAGTCGGCACTACCCAGGTAGGCAGCCCGTTGTGTAAAACGAGTGTTGATTGTAAAGCGCTTAGAGCTTGGTCTCTAGCCGAGAATAGGCGCTATATAAGTATTCATTATTATTATTATTATTATTAAAGTCACGAGTTCACGAGCTCTCACTCTCTCTCTCTCCTCTCTCTCTCTCTCTCTCTCTCTCCTCTCTCTCTCTGTATGTGGAGTGTGCCTGTCTGTCTGTCTGTCTCTCTGGCTCTATCTGTACACAATTGCAAAGAAAAAAAAAATGTCAATGGACCGCCTCCATTGTTACATTTACGCTGCGTTTTGTTACTAATCATGATAAAAGTATACAGAATTCAAATTATCGCCATC
>CM065734.1:48158468-48160968 GCA_033310375.1 Conus canariensis
AGAATACTGTTCCCATTTTTGTCTGGTGTTTTGCCTTCTCTGGAACTATATCTAAGCCTAGAATAAAGACAATGCATCTCAATTCGTCTTTTTTATTTATAGCCTAGCTGATCACGAGGGGCCAAATCAGGGGATGTCACCTCGTCAAATCCCAGTCCTTAGATCGTTAATTCAAAAAGAAATTAAAATCGGAAATGAAATGAGGCAGGGAACGGTAAACGATAAATAGTAAACAAGTTGGGTATTTTTTGGCTCCCATAAGAAAACCTAACACAGAGTAACTTGTATTCAAGACCGGCACAGCCTTTTAAACTTGAATAAAGTCAGACAAATACATAGACGAACAATCTAATAGTGGGGAAAAAACAAGCGCAGGCCAACAACTGAACTATCTTCGTAGTAATGACTTGGCAAAGATTTGGACTTAAGGAGGGGGGGGGGGGGGGGGGGGGGGGGGGGGGGGGGGGGGGGGGGGGGGGCGGGGGGGGGGGGGGGGGAGGGGCGGAATTTGAAGATGGAGAAACTGGAACATGAAATTAAGAAAATATGTTACAGATATGAAAACTCTTCACTAGCTGCATAAGGAACCATCGCAATCCCTTTTGAAGGCGGATATATTTGTTTTGCCTGCTCCGAGGCCTTTCGTCCGCTGGGTCGGACTCATCAGGGAGACACGGCTGGTTGTGTCTGCGCTCCTGGCGTCAAATAGAGACACACCACAGTCCATAATACTGTGGTGTTCTCACCACCAAGGGTGCAAAAAAGAATCCAATAGCACCCCCAAAGCAGCCAGTGATGAGTAGTAAATGAAACTAAACGAAAGTGTGGGAGGAAAAAAGTTGCTGAAAAACTAGAGACATTATGCAAATAGTATAAAATGTAAGGGACAATTTTTGAGCCTACGCCTGAGGATCCACCCAAAGATGCAAGGGAGATCAAAAGACAAACACACAGACGGACAGAAACAAATACAAATAACCTCAATTTAATCAAAACAAAATCAGAAATGAAATGAGGCAGGGAACAGTAAACGATAAATAGTAAACAAGTTGGGTATTTTTTGGCTCCCATAAGAAAACCTAACACAGAGTAACTTGTATTCAAGACCGGCACAGCCTTTTAAACTTGAATAAAGTCAGACAAATACATAGACGAACAATCTAATAGTGGGGGAAAAAACAAGCGCAGGCCAACAACTGAACTATCTTCATAGTAATGATTTGGCAAAGATTTGGACTTAAGGAGGGTGGGAGGGGGGGGGGGGAGGGCGGAATTTGAAGATGGAGAAACTGGGAACATGAAATTAAGAAAATATGTTACAGATATGAAAACTCTTCACTAGCTGCATAAGGGAACCATCGCAATCCCTTTTGAAGGCAGATATATTTGTTTTGCCTGCTCCGAGGCCTTTCGTCCGCTGGGTCGGACTCATCAGGGAGACACGGCTGGTTGTGTCTGCGCTCCTGGCTGCTTTGGGGGTGCTATTGGATTCTTTTTTGCACCCTTGGTGGTGAGAACACCACAGTATTATGGACTGTGGTGTGTCTCTATTTGACGCCAGGAGCGCAGACACAACCAGCCGTGTCTCCCTGATGAGTCCGACCCAGCGGACGAAAGGCCTCGGAGACACAACCAGCCGTGTCTCCCTGATGAGTCCGACCCAGCGGACGAAAGGCCTCGGAGCAGGCAAAACAAATATATCTGCCTTCAAAAGGGATTGCGATGGTTCCCTTATGCAGCTAGTGAAGAGTTTTCATATCTGTAACATATTTTCTTAATTTCATGTTCCCAGTTTCTCCATCTTCAAATTCCGCCCCCCCCCCCACACCCTCCTTAAGTGCAAATCTTTGCCAAGTCATTACTATGAAGATAGTTCAGTTGTTGGCCTGCGCTTGTTTTTTCCCCCACTATTAGATTTTTCGTCTATGTATTTGTCTGACTTTATTCAAGTTTAAAAGGCTGTGCCGGTCTTGAATACAAGTTACTCTGTGTTAGGTTTTCTTATGGGAGCCAAAAAATACCCAACTTGTTTACTATTTATCGTTTACTGTTCCCTGCCTCATTCATTTCTGATTTTGTTTTGATTAAATTGAGGTTATTTGTATTTGTTTCTGTCCGTCTGTGTGTTTGTCTTTTGATCTCCCTTGCATCTTTGGGTGGATCCTCAGGCGTAGGCTCAAAAATTGTCCCTTACATTTTATACTATTTGCATAATGTCTCTAGTTTTTCAGCAACTTTTTTCCTCCCCACACTTTCGTTTAGTTTCATTTACTACTCATCACTGGCTGCTTTGGGGGTGCTATTGGATTCTTTTTTGCACCCTTGGTGTGAGAACACCACAGTATTATGGACTGTGGTGTGTCTCTATTTGACGCCAGGAGCGCAGACACAACCAGCCGTGTCTCCCTGATGAGTCCGACCCAGCGGACGAAAGGCCTCGGAGCAGGCAAAACAAATATATCCGCCTTCAAAAGGGATTGCGATGGTTCCCTTATGCAGC
>CM065734.1:48168468-48170968 GCA_033310375.1 Conus canariensis
TCTCTCTCTCACTCTCTCCTCTCTCTCTCTGTTTCTGTCTGTCTCTCTATCTTCTCTCTCTCTCTCTCCACCCCCCACCCACTCCCATTCTCCTCAAATAGAGTAAACGCCCTCAGATCTATGGGTCAATCCCCTCACACCTCTGCCTCCTCAGTCCACGGAACACATCATCACCACAAACACAAGCGGCCTCATCTGACACCCCTCCCTCTCCCCCTCCCTTCCCCACCCCGCCCTACCGTCTCCTACACCCCTCCCTTCCGCGCCTATCCCTCCTCGCCTCCCCCTCCTCTCTCTCTCCCTCCCCTCTCTCTCCTCTCTCTCTCTCTCTCTCTCTCTCTCTCTCTTCCCCTTCTCATCATGCACAGCGATCTGCTGGTGACGGTCTCCATTACTTGCTGGTCAGTCACCTGACCCTTCCACCCCCTCACACCCCCCACCCCATCCCCACCCCCCGGCCCAGTCCACCGCTCCCACGTCAACCCCACCCATCCTCCACACACACCCTCTCTCTCTCTCCCTCTATCTCTTTCTCTCTCTCTCTCCCTCTTTCTCTCTCCTCTCTCTCTCTCTTTCTCTCTCTCTCTCTCTCTCTCTCTCCTCTCTCTCTCTCTCTCCCCATCAATCTCTCTTTTTGCTTCTCTGTCTCTCTGTTTTTCTCTCTCTCTCTCCGCCCCCAGTCCCTCCCTCTCTATCTTTCTCTCCGCCCCCAGTTTCTCTCTCTCTCTGTCTGTCTCTCTCTGTCTTTGTCTGTCTGTCTGTCTGTCTGTCTGTCTGTCTGTCTTTCTCTCTCTCTCTCTCTCTCTCTCTCTCTCTCTCTCTCTCTCTCTAGTCACTGTGCTGTCTATCTTTCCCTCTGACTGGCATCATCTGGCATGATCCTCTCCGTCTAAAGACAGGCCCGCCAAAAGCTTGTCCTATCGATGTTACTGTTTTTCTTCATAGAAACGTGGTTCAAAATACATGGGAAGTCGAAACATCCAGAGGTATATATATACACCAGTGTGGTGTGTGTGTGTGTGTGTGTGTGTGTGTGTGTGTGTGTGGTGGGGTGTGTGTGTGTTGTGGGACGACTTTATAAAGTTTGCATGGAAGCAATAAAGCACGGACAGACAGACAGGAAGACAGACAGGCAGACGCGCGCGCGCGCGCCACACACACACACACCACACACACACACACACAACACCACACACACTACAGTGCACACACACACACACACACACACACACACACACACACACACACCACACACACGATACACACACACACACACACACACACACACACACACACACACACTGGTAAATGCGACGATAAGCAGGAAGCCTCAATCGATTGTGGTCTGGCTTCAAGCCTTGTTCTTGTTTCTGGCTTAGGATGTTCACGTCATCCATCATCAACATCAATTATCATCATCATCATCATCATCATCATCAAAAAACGATGTGAAGATCATCTGGTGAAGCACTAAGGAGTATGTCTACATGTTACTGGGTCTGTACGTACACAGTGTCTATATGTCACCAGGTATATATGTCACAGGTCTATATGTCACAGGTCTATATGTCACCAGGTCTATATGTCACCAGGTCTATATGTCACGGTCTATATCTCACCAGGCCTATATGTCACCAGGTCTATATGTCACCACGTCTATATCTCACCAGGTCTATATATCACCAGGTCTATATCTCACCAGGCTTATATGTCACCAGATCTATATGTCACCAGATCTATATGTCACCAGGTCTATATATCACCAGGTCTATATGTCACCAGGTCTATATGTCACCATGTCTATATGTCACCAGGCCTTATGTCACCAGGTCTATATGTCACCAGGTCTGTATGTCACCAGGTCTGTATGTCACCAGGCCTATATGTCACCAGTTCTATATGTCACCAGGCCTATATGTCACCAGGCCTATATGTCACCAGGTCTATATGTCAGAGGTCTGTATGTCACCAGGTCTATATGTCACCAGGCCTATATGTCACCAGGTCTATATGTCAGAGGCCTATATGTCACCAGGCCTATATGTCACCAGGCCTATATGTCACCAGGTCTATATGTCACAGGTCTATATGTCACCAGGTCTATGTCACCAGGTCTATATGTCACCAGGCTTATATGTCACCAGGTCTATATGTTACAGGTCTATATGTCACCAGGTCTATATTCACAGGTCTATATGTCACCGGGTCTATATACTAATCCAAACCCTAACCGCACCATTACCCTAACCTAACCCTAACAGGTGGATACGTATTGAAAATGTGTAAAACGTTTTTTGATGTAAGTGTGAATAAAGCCATCATTCGTGGAAGCTGAACGTTACAATGGAACACGATCTATTGCATTATACGTTTTTCTTCTTTTTTTTTTGTACCTTGCTCCCCACTGGTTGCCACGAGTGTTGTGTTTTCGCCATTATTTATTTAATATTTTCGAAGAACACTATATCCTATTGAAATACCCCCTCTACCAGGCGATTCT
>CM065734.1:48180968-48190968 GCA_033310375.1 Conus canariensis
ATTCCTCTGCCAAACTGTTTTTACGTTACCGAGTCCTCCATGGCCTCAGCAAGACTTAGGGTCTTGAACCAGGTTTAGGTTTCTTACTCATTGTGCAATGACTGAATAAATACCCCCCCCCCCCCCACTCCCACCCGTGTGTCTGTCAGTTCATTCGTCTGTTTGGACCGAGTCTTGCCTCTACGTTTATCTGGCTTTCCGTCTGCCTGTTTATGTTGTCGATTGATTTTGCTCTCATTGTAACGCGATAATATTGTGAGAGCATGTGGAAATAGATACCTATGCCGATATGAAACTCACTTTTAATGCAGTGGGCACTTATTTCCTCCCTCCTCCTTCTTCCCTCACGCCGCCCCCCCCCCCCCCCCCCCCCCCTCCTCTCTCTCTCTCTCTGTCTCTCTCTCTGTCTCTCTGTGTCTCTGGCTCCTCCCTCTCTCTTTTCTCTCTCTCTCTCTTCTCTCTCTCTCTCTCTCTCTGTCTGTCTCTCTGTGTCTCTGGCTCCTCCCTCTCTTCTCTCTCTCTCTCTCTCTCTCTCTCTCTCTCTCTCTCTCTCTCTTCCCTATGTTCTGTGACAAGACAATCAAGACAGGAAGACTAAGTGCCGGAAAGTTACTCTTCAGCAAAAACAATTTGACAATTTTTCAATCAAGACAGGAAGACTAAGTGCCGGAAAGTTACTCTTCAGCAAAAACAATTTGACAATTTTTTTCTCGAAAGAATTATTAATAAGTCCGCCAAGCAACAGGGAAAAACACATGTTTGGCCTTGTACTCTGGGTGTCCCTGTTGTTTGGCGGATTTACTAATCATTCTTCATTTTTTTTAAAATTTGATTCAATGTCCGCCTACAGTCACCTCACTTTAAAACAAGCCTTGACAAATGTATTCAAACGCAGTTAACGAAACCAAAGTCACCTGTCATCCACAGAACACCAACGAAAGTATCCTCTCACGAGTAACAGAGTAAACAGAAACCTAGACACCTGTCAGCACTCGCAAGTATTAATCCCATGTACACAACAACAACAACAGCAACAACAATAACAACAGAAAAAAGACAAACACGAGTTAAACTGCTCGGTGTTATATGGCATGGATTGACGAATAACTGAACTGAGGAAAAAGCAGGGGAAAAGCCAGTTATAAAAAAAAAAAAAACAGGAGATAAAAGAAAAGGGAAGGGGGGGGGGGGGGGGGGGGCGAACAAAGATAGGCTTGCGACACACAATAAGGAAAAACAAGTGCTCCATGACTTGCACACTACTGAGGCACCCCCACCCCCCTTCCCCCATTCCCCGCTAAGTTACCTTCCCCCACTCTCCCCTTCCCTTCATGAATGTTAAGTTTGCTGACTGACCAGCCGCCGTGGCGAAGTGGTTAGCGCCGCGGACTCCCGGCTGGGAGGTCGTGGGTTCCAATCCCATCAGAGTCATGTGGGATTTTTCTGCTCCGACCGGCTCCAACCCAGAGTTGAGTTTGCTACGGGCTCAGTTGGGAAGATTGGGACCACACAGTCGAGTTTCATCCACTTAATGGATGCGTCTCTGACAGAGTTGCTCAAATTTCCTGACCAACATTGCAGGTGTCTGTATCTCTCGGGCCTGGTTGACGCTGGGATATATTATGAAAGGAAGCGTAGAGTACAGCCCTGTCATGCAGTCTCAGACCGGAATGGAAATCCGTAGAATCATCTTAATCATCCTCATTCTCATCGATCAGCATAAAAAAAAATGTCTCAAATTCTGTGGCCCTTCATGCCCTGCTGTCATGGTGACCTCAATTTCGATGTCCTCTCCACGTCTGTGGCCTTGGTTTGGTTCCGTCGGGATCACCGGTATCGGCGAGTCCATGGGGGCTGTCGTTGGACGGACGTGGTGGCGCCCTCCGGAGGGAGAGCTCACTCACGCCGGCTCCGCGACTAAGCAGTTATTGTCGTCAGTAGGGGGCTTAGTAGGTGGTGTCCTGCGTATGTTGGATCAGAACAGGCGCCATTGAACACCACCGAAGTGACTCGGCAGCAGTGCAGTGTCTCCTCCGGTGGGTTGCTTCTTGATGACTTTACATCGACTGCTCCCTGTGAATTGCTTGTGCCGGGGCTGCGGTGGGACTGACCAGGCTGTGGCTGTGGACGGGGAGCTTGGCATGAGTGGTGTCGGTGCAATGCCACTGTGGTGGCACAGAAGATGGGACAGCAAAAAAAAAAAAAAAAGTTTGCTGACTGGATCTGTCTCGTAATCAAGATCCGCCCCAAACGTTACAAGTTTGTATAGATCAAAACATTTTTCAGGCCTGATTTTTAAAATTGACATCTATATATTGATTCTGGAGAAATTAAAAAACAAAAAGGTCGTGTCGGGCAATAATGAAGAAAGTAACAATTCTTTTTGCCTCCATACTCCATTTGATTCGTTCCTACACCAACATTGAACGAGTTCATGCTTGGGCCACATTCAATCTCTCCAACAAGTGTCTTTCAAACCAGTCCAGACAAACTAATCAACAGAGTTACAACAGAAAATGTGAGTGACTGATACTCCACTGAATGAAATAGTCAAGGAATGATTAACGGCAACAGGCAGCTCTTCACTCGGCTCTACTCAGGTAGGGCCCCCCCCCCCCCCCCCCCCACGTTGCGTAAACGAAACCGGAGATTGTAGAGTGCTTAGAGCTTGGTATCTTACGGAAGATAAACGCTTTTGAAGTAGTCTCAATGATAATTATGATGATGAACACAGCTGTGTGAAAAGCTCAAGCATTGAGACGATGACTCGATATGAGAGAGAGAGAGAGAGGGGGAGAGAGAGAGAGGGGGGGGGGGAGAGGGGAGAGAGAGAGGCAGAGATAGAGACAGGCAGCAGACAGCAGGCATGCAGACAGACAGAGGACAATGCGAGAGAGATTGGGGGGGGGGGAGGAAGAGAGAGAGAGAGAGAGAGAGAGGGAGAGGGAGAGAGAGAGAGAGAGAGAGAGAGAGAGAGAGAGAGAGAGAGAGAACACACACACACACACACACACACACACACACAGAGCACAGAGAGAGAGAGAGAGAGAGAGAGAGAGAGAGAGAGGGGAGAGAGAGAGAGAGAGAGAGAGAGAGAGAGAGAGAGAGAGAGAGAGAGAGAGAGAGAGAGAGATAGACAGACAGAGACAGAAAGAAACAATATCAAACTTGGTTCAGGAAGAAAGAGAAAAGCGAAATGTAAACAAGTCACAAGCGTTCCGTAAACATTTGCGATCCGTTAGTTTTGTTCTGTGGTGTTTGTGTTGTTTCGTTGTATTTCCCAAACCTCAGCAGGGCGTGACGGTGGGTGGGGAGGATCTGACAGCGGTAAGAAGGGAAAGGGAGGGGAGGTGTGGGGGTGGGTGGGTGGCTCTGACGTTTACCACCCGAAAGCACAAGAGGAGATACGATCTTGGACAGGGATGAAGATTCTATCCCCCCCCCCCCCCCCCCCCCCCCCCCCTCCGTTTACTGCCCATGTGTCATTTGGCACCGACCTGAGACAGCGCCGTTCTGGGAGAGACAATTCCGATAGAAGGAGAGATTCGTGGCGTGACTTTTTTTTTTTTTTTATCATTTGTTTTGTTTTCGTAATCATGACCGCAAAAGAAAATGTTTACAATGAAGAAATACCAGCTTCAAAAAACGTGCATGTATGCTTTGAAGACTTTTTTTTAAAGCCGAGTCCCAACATGTCGAGCGTTCGATCAATATCATGTTGTGTATATATAGCTGAAGAGAGAAAGGGAGAGAGGCAGGGTGGGCGCGGGGGGGGGGGGGGGGAGGAAAAGAGGGGAGAGAGACAGACAGACAGTCACAGACAGACAGACAGAGACAGATGGGTGGGTGGGTGGATGGATAGATAAATGGACAGATCAATGCATAGACAGACAGATGGATAGATACAGATATGTAGTTGACAACCGAAGAACCTACAACGAAGCTGATAGATAGATAGATAAATAGATATATAGATAGATGGACAGACAGATAGATGGACAGACAGGCATATACAATGAGCAGGTGAAATTCAACGCCATAGCTGCCGCATGGCCCACATCCATTGTGAACACAGACTTGAAAATATCAACAACAAGAACATCAAGCATGAAAAAACACCCACACAAAGGACACGAAAAAGAGAGAAAGAAGGGGGGAGGGGGAGGGGGGAGAAGGAGGAGAGAATACTGAAAACAAAGGAAAGAAAGGAAGGGATAAAAAAAAATCAAAACAAAGAGACATAAAAAAAAGAAAAGGGAGAGATGGACCGGAGGAGATAAAAAGAAAAAAGAAAAGAAAGAAAGCTGCTATTAGCATTGTTGTCATTGTCCGTTTCGTTGCTGCTGTTGTTGCTTCTTTTCTCTTCTTGTTCACCATCACAGACACGTCCCTGCGCTTTCCGTTGTGCAGGCCTACGGTTGACATTTCTGATGCAACTGACGCACGACTGCCCACTTCGGATATTCGATTCCCAAAGCCTAGAATTCTATCCCTGATGTTTGGAATTCTTTTCAAAAAGTTCAGAAGTATACGCGGTGAACCTACGGAATTTCCTTCTCGGAGCTAATGCTTTTCAGAGGAGTTCGACAACACGCACTTTCGACAGATCCTTCGTGCCACAAGGAAAGAAAGAGGGACAATATGACGACACCAAAGAGCAAAGGAAAGAAACAGGGACAATATGACGACACCAAGGAGCAAAGGAAAGAAACAGGGACAATATGACGACACCAAGGAGCAAAGGAAAGAAAAGGGACAATATGACGACACCAAGGAGCAAAGGAAAGAAACAGGGACAATATGACGACACCAAGGAGCAAAGGAAAGAAACAGGGACAATATGGACCCAAGACAGAACAGGGACAATATGACGCAAAGGAAAGAAACAGGGACAATATGACGACACCAAGGAGCAAAGAAAGAACAGGGACAATATGACGACACCAAGGCAAAGGAAAGAACAGGGACAATATGACGACACCAAGAAGCAAAGAAAGAAACAGGGACAATATGACGACACAGGCAAAAGGGAAAAAAACAGGGACAATATGACGACACCAAGGAGCAAAGGAAAGAAACAGGGACAATATGACGACACCAAGGAGCAAAGGAAAGAAACAGGGACAATATGACGACACCAGAGCAAAGGAAAGAAACAGGGACAATATGACGACACCAAGAGCAAAGGAAAGAAACAGGGACAATATGACGACACCAAGGAGCAAAGGAAAGAAACAGGGACAATATGACGACACCAAGGAGCAAAGGAAAGAAACAGGGACAATATGACGACACCAAGGAGCAAAGGAAAGAAACAGGGACAATATGACGACACCAAGAAGCAAAGGAAAGAAACAGGGACAATATGACGACACCAAAGAGCAAAGGAAAGAAACAGGGACAATATAACGACACCAAGAAGCAAAGGAAAGAAACAGGGACAATATGACGACACCAAGAGCAAAGGAAAGAAACAGGGACAATATGACGACACCAAGAGCAAAGGAAAGAAACAGGGACAATATGACGACACCAAGGAGCAAAGGAAAGAAACAGGGACAATATGACGACACCAAGGAAAGAGAAACAGGGACAATATGACGACACCAAGAAGCAAAGGAAAGAAACAGGGACAATATGACGACACCAAGGAAAGAAACAGGGACAATATGACGACACCAAGAAAGAAACAGGGACAATATGACGACACCAAGGAGCAAAGGAAAGAAACAGGGACAATATGACGACACCACAAGGAAAGAAACAGGGACAATATGAACACAACAAGGAAAGAAACAGGGACAATATGACGACACCAAGGAGTAAAGGAAAGAAACAGGGACAATATGACGACACCAAGGAAAGAAACAGGGACAATATGACGACACAAGAAGCAAAGGAAAGAAACAGGGACAATATGACGACACCAAGGAGCAAAGGAAAGAAACAGGGACAATATGACGACACCAAGGAGCAAAGGAAAGAAACAGGGACAATATGACGACACCAAGGAGCAAAGGAAAGAAACAGGGACAATATGACGACACAGGAGCAAGGAAAGAAACAGGGACAATATGACGACACCAAGAAGCAAAGGAAAGAAACAGGGACAATATGACGACACCAAGGAAGAAACAGGGACAATATGACGAACCAAGGGAAAGAAACAGGACAATAGACGACACCAAGGAAAGAAACAGGGACAATATGACGACACAAGAACAAGGAAAGAAACAGGGACAATATGACGACACCAAGGAAAGAAACAGGGACAATATGACGACACCAAGGAGCAAAGAAAAGAAACAGGGACAATATGACGACACCAAGGAGCAAGACAACACACACGTTGTCATATATAAAAAACAAAAAACTTTCTTCCCTCGCTGTGACAATGTGACGCGGGGGTGTCTTAAAACAAGACCTTTCGTGTCGAAATCAGCGCTCTTGCGGGGGTGTTTTCCGTGTTTCCCCGTCTGCCAGATTCGGTGTCGAAGTTATTTTGCGCAGTGCACTCATATCCCTATGTGTTAGAGTCTAGTGAGATGCATTTTCTGCACTTCGCATCGTGAGCTCAAGAACGGCGTGGCTGCTGGACACGTGAAGATCCATCGCTTGACAATATAACAGCAGACATGAAGTCGACAAAGCGGCTTCAAATTATTAACGAAAATCTTATTTTCGATGAATGGATTCCATTGGCACTTAAATTTTGGAGCGTTGGATTAAATTTTGAACAAATACAGGCATTAAAAATTTAGCAAGTGGATCTCAGTGAGAATTATGTTGTGCCCGTCAAACACAGTTATGTTACGCCCGTCCAGCTGTCGGCAGCGCAGTGCTATGATTCGAGCGTGTAGCATTTTGCCGTGCGTGCTTTATTGTTCATGTGACTTTTAAAAAAAGCTTTGAAACGCTCATTGCTTAAAATGGTCTAGACCTATTTGGAACGTTTTTGTTTTGACAAATCTTAAATAAATGTTAGCGAACCGCCCAGAGAACGTGGACAAACGAGTCACAAGACGAAACACAACGCGTTTCGACCTCTTAGGTCTTCATCGGGTGAGACATAAACGAATAAAACAACGAAAATTCACTTAGCTTTGATCGCTTCAGATCACTTCACAGGGTTCCTTGCGCTGAACCGTGTGAAGTGATCTGAAGCGACAAAGCTAAGTCAATTTTCGTTGTTTTATTCGTTTATGTCTCACCCGATGAAGACCTAAGAGGTCGAAACGCGTTGTGTTTCGTCTTGTGACTCGTTTGTCCACGTTCTCTGGGCGGTTCGCTAACATTTATTTAAGATTTGTTTAGATTTCCGCCTGCAGTCGTCTCGCTTTGCAACTAGATCGTTTTTGTTTTGTTTTGTTTTTCGTCCAGAAATAGTGCTGAGTGACTCTACAAAGCACCGTAATCTTGCCTGGTATGATCACGTATCTCGTCATGACTCCTGTACAAGACCTGTCTATAGGATAGCGTGGAGAGTGCACATCCTCAAGGCAGTCCTGAATGAATTAGATGAACTGAAGTGATCTCAACACCTCTACTCTTGTCAAGCATGACTTTGGTGATAGAGTCGTGGACATCCCTGATCGTATCAAAGTCCTGTCAGGGTAATGAGACAAGCAATATGAATACTTTTTTTCCACCCAGCCCTAGTGCAAAGGGGAGGAAAGTTCAACATTAAATCAAGGCAAATTCATATAAAAGGAACAAACAATGATCAGATCTTGCACAGTTCAATACATTAAGTAGCTTATTGTATTGAACTGTGCAAGATCTGGTCACTGTGTCCATAGCACTGACAAACGAACGCGATAGAAAAACGTGTGAACATAGCGTACATGTAGAAGGAAAGGGGGAAGGAATCGAGCAAGGCGTAGATCAGGGGGAAGGGAAAGGGTAGCATACAGCAATCCTACTTAATATGTATCACAAAAAGAACATGAACTTAGAAGAAACAACACACACACACACACACACACACACACACACACACACACACACACACACACAACACACACACACTATAGATATTGTAAGATAATAAACTAGTGTTCCTTGATAAAGATAAAATATTTGTATAGATGCTGTTAATGTATAATGTTTTATTGTTTGAAATACTGAATGTTATGTGCTGCCGTAAAAGAACCTATGCTACCTTTCGTGTAATCTTTATTGGCAGAGAGTTCTAAAGCGTTCCACCTGAGTTAACAAGACTAGTTTTGAACTGATCAATTGTGAGTTTTAGGATTAGTATATTACTGGTGTGTCTTGACTGATTTAACGGAAATTTAGCAGTTAATGTTGAAGGTGCAAAACCGTTCATAATTCTACGCATCATCATTGCTTTATTGTACTGAAGTTTGCATGTTAAAGGTAGAATGCTTAGCTTGATATAGTCTTGTGATGTTAATGAAGAAGATTTTACTAAAACAGCTTTCACAACTCGGTTATGGGCCCTGTTTAAAGGATTCAACGTATCAACACTACAAGAATCATAAAGAGTCGATGCATAATCGATAGATGACTGGATATTTACGTGGTAAAAGTGTTTTACGCGCATTGAAATCTAGAAAATGTTTAATTTTTGAAAGCTGAAAGACTTTTTGCGGTACACATTTGCTTAAACCAATAACATGAAGTAACCAAGAAAGATTGTTGTCCAAGGTGACGCCCGAAAGTTGGTGAGTGCTAACTTCTTCAAGCTGCTTGACATCGATGTATATAAAGGGCATATCAGAAGTTAAATTTTAGATTTGAGAGAGAGACAGACAGAAGGACACGTGTGTGTGTGTGTGTGTGTGTGTGTGTGTGTGTGTGTGTGTGTGTGTGTGTGTGTGTGTGTGTGCTGCGTTTTATTTTTATCTTTTTTATTCTCATGTTATTCATAGCTAAACCAGAGTCAGAACCTATATCGCGGCTGAATTACACTTGGCGAAACAAATACACACCACTGAGCATTTAAAAAAAACCCAACATAAACAGATGAAAAAGGGCAAATAACTGAAACAAGGTAAGAAGGACGTGAGAAAGATAGAGAGAAAAAAAACCACCAAAGATAAAAGGAAAGAAGGGAAAGATCGAAAGAAAGATAAAAGAAGGAGCAGTATTCCTACTGTCATTACTGTTGCTCGTACTGCTGCTGTAGCGGTTGTCGTTGTTGTTCCAAAAAACCGACACATGTTTGCGCTAGCCATCGTGTACTCCTAAGGTTTAAATTCTCCCATGCAACACAAGACTGCCCACCTTAGATATTCGACCCGCAAACCCGGTATTCTATTCCTAAAGTTTGGAATCCTGTTCGAAAAGTTCCAAAGTATACCCTTAGAAATTTTCTCAAGGCGTAATCTACTTTACAGGCGCTTGAGAACACATCCCTCCGACAGTCTGTTTGCTTCCTAGGCAGAGGAAGAGAGAGCCACAATGTCTACACCAAACAGCAAGTCAACACACTCTCTCTCTCTCTCTCTGTCTTCTGCCTCTGTCTCTCTGTCTCTCTCTCTCCCCTGCATTTGTGCGTGTGTTTCTGTGTGTATATGTGTTTATGCTTGCGTGCACGGGTGCGTGCTTGCGCGCGCGCGCGGTGTGTGTGTGTGTGTGTGTGTGTGTGTGTGTGTGTGTGTGTGGTTGTGGTGTTGTGGAGTCAGTACAACACTATGCTAATCTGACAGTAAATGGTTTCAGTCAGTCAGTCAGTCAGTGTGTGTGTGTGTGTGTGTGTGTGTGTGTGTGTGTGTGTGTGTGTGTGTGTGTGTGTGTGTGTGTGGTGCGTGCGTGCGTGCTTCCGCTCTGAAATGTATGAATTTAGTTTTAAGTCGCATAATGATATCTGCTGAACACTGTAACCCCCCTCGTTCATATGGGGCTTAGGCCTTACTGAATTTCAAATCACCTGAATCTGAATCTCTCTCTCTCTCTCTCTCTCTCCTCTCTCTCTCTCTCTCTCTCTCTCTCTCTCCTCTCTCTCTCTCTCTCCCGAACTGCTTTGATTGATGCC
>CM065734.1:48195968-48198468 GCA_033310375.1 Conus canariensis
CGTATCCGTATGCATTTTTGCTCATGTATAGAATAAAAGTTCACCTACTGTTTTTGAGTGCATACATTTCTTTCAGTATTTATGTATTGCTTTTTTGCTCATGTATTGAATAAATGTTCACCCATTGTTTTCGAGTTCACACATTTCTTTCAGTGGTTCCGTCTCGCTCTAAATCTAATATGTTTGTTCAATAACTTCATGTACAGCTTCAGTTTTTACACACTATATTACTATTGCTTGAAATTTTCACGTACTTTTTTTTAGTGTTTATCTATAGCTTTAGTGTTCACGTGCTAACTGATCTTTGGGGAGGGGTACGTGTTTCAGTGTTTATGTATGAGGGAAGGGGAGGGGTGGTGGCAGTCTTAGACTATTATTGTCTGTTTTTGGCTGGCAGAAGCGGTAATTGTTTAATGGTGGTGTTAATGGTGGTGGTGGTAATGGTGGTGATGGTGAAAACGATGATGATGATGATGATGATGATGTTGATGATGATGATGATGATGATGATGATGATGATGATGATGTTGATGATGTTGGCACGCGCACTATTAATTACTACTTAATACCATTAGCTGTGATGTTGATGAGTATGACGATGATGATCACGATCATGATAACGACAACCAAACACTACCTCCTTGAGCTTCAAGTTCCCGGGTGGACCATTTCCTGTTCTTGTTTTCAAAGAAACAAATAACAATTAAATTAACAACGTTACTCAAACAACCATCAGAGCAAGAACAAAGGAAAAGTTTTCAAGAAGAAGAAGGAGGAGGAGGAGGAGGAGGTGGTGGTGGAGAAGGAGGAGGAGGAGGAAGAAGAAGAAGAAGAAGAAGAAAAACAACAACAACAACAACAAACCACAACATCAACAACAACATCAAAGACAACAACAACAATAACAAAACGACTTTACTCAAAAGGAGAAACTACGTTTGAAACGGTCAAAGCAATTCATCCGATTGAACAATGGACAGAACAATCGATCGACTGGACAAAAAGACACACGAACACCAAACGATCGAACTCTGGACTAAACTATCGAACTATGGTCAAAACGGTCAAATGATAAACAAAACAAAAAACATCAAACAATACACAAAAATCGATGGAGCGTTGGGCAAAACGACTGAACGGGGGAACGAAAAAGCGATTGAACAACTGACAAAAGATAAAACAATAGAATCAAAACCAAACGGACTCAACGGGGTAAAACTCGATTAAAAATGGGGCAAAAACTACTGAACAACAGGGCCAAAAGCGGTCAGAAGATGGGGCGATCAACGAGTTGGACAATAGGACAAAACGTAATCAAACAATGGAGAATCGAACACAAAACGACGGAATAATGGACGAAACAATACAACAATGGATAAAATCGAACATCGAACAAAAGTGATGGACAAATGTGTTAAACAAAGTGCCCAAAGCGACGAAATAAGTAATAAAGCGATCGAACAACATGTCAGAGAACGGTAAGAAAAAAAAAATGGAAAAGCGGTGGAACAATGGAGAAAAAAAAAAAAACGATTGAAAGATGCGACAAAAAAATGATCGAACAATGGGGGGGGGGGGGGGGGGGGGGGGAATCGAACAACCGGACAAAAGGCAACCGATTGTCTTGACATGATTTTCCAATGTAAAAACAATGGGGTGAAAAACGCTTGAACAATGGGACAAAAAAATGACTGGACAATGGAGGAAAAAAAGGGACTGAACACAGGGGCAAAAAGTAAGCAAACAAAAGGACGATAATCCAGCAACGGGGACAAAAGGAACCCTAACAACAATGGGGGCGAAATGTGAGCAAACAAAGGGACGATAATCCAGCAACGGAGACAAAAGGAACTCTAACAACAACGGAGCAAAAAAATGAGCAAAGGGCAGTAATCCAGCAACGGGGGCAAAAGGAACTCTAACAATGGGGGCAAAAAATGAGCAAACAAAGGGACGATAATCCAGCAACGGGGGGCAAAAAGGACCTCTAACAATGCGGCAAAAAACGCAAGTGAGCAATAGGACCAAAAGCGATAAAACGCAGATCAAAGCGACCAGGTCAGGAGCAATGCGACAGAAACCATGGGCACAATGATCAGACAGAGGAGCCACCTTATCACCAAAGGTCATCTCCATCTGATCCACACACCTCCCCACTCGCTCTCTAACACCATTTGTGAACAGAGTGGGAGACTGTACCTATGCACGATCACGACATTCTGTGAGCGCCAAGGTACTGGAAGGGAAACTATCGATTTTAATGGGCTGGGCACTTGCGTGATTGTGCATAATTATGGAAATGTGCACTGTGGGGAAACTGGTTTGTTCAAAACTAAATTTATAGGGAAATTATGAGGTCTAAAGGCAGCAGGTGACAGCAGAGAGAGACACAGAGAGAGAGAGAGAGAGAGAGAGAGAGAGAGAGAGAGAGAGAGAGAGAGAGAGAGAGGAGACAGACTGACAGACAGACAGACAGACAGAGAGATGGATACGGATATGG
>CM065734.1:48205968-48210968 GCA_033310375.1 Conus canariensis
GAGACGGAGAGGTTAGCGGTTGCGTGCATGCACGTGTGCGTTTGTGTGTGTGTGTTGTGTGTGTGTGTGTGTGTGTGCGTGTGTGTGTGTGTGTGTGTGTGTGTGTGTGTGTGTGTGTGCGTGTGTGTGTGTGTGTGTGCGTGTGTGTGTGTGTGCGCGAGCGCGCGCGCGCACGTTTTCTTCCTTATTTTCAACAATTTATATATATTTATCCAGATATGTTTTCTCTTACATCACACCGATGTAAAAAAAAAAATAACAACAAAAAAACAAAGAAAAAAAAACTCGTAAAGATATTAAAAGGAAAATTACTCCAGGGACAAACCCATTACATTCCGGTGCCGCAGGAAGGTCCTGTTCCCCATCAAAAGATAGACCCTAGTAGATTTTTAGTTCAGCAAGACTATCGCACAGTTTCAACTGAACGTAAACGCCTTTACCTGCAGAGTGGGGAGAACGGTATCCATCAGCTGGACCGAGTCCAGTCAATCGCCACGGTCAGAACCAAATGATGAGAACACCTTCACCTTCACGTTAGAGAAGAAAGTATCCATTAAATCCATCAAATCGCAATGGTCAGCATCAACTGTTGGGGGAACACCTTCAGCTTCAGGTAAGAGAAGAAAGTATCCATGAAATCCTCAAATTATCACGGTCAGAAAGAGACACCATCACCATGGTCAGAACCAAATGATGAGAAAGTTTTCATCTGGAGGTTGAAGAAGACAATATCACCATGGTCAGAACCGAATGATGAGAAAGTTTTCATCTGGAGGTTGAAGAAGACAATAACACCATAGTCAGAACCGAATGATAAAGTCTTCATATGGAGGTCGGAGAAGACAAAGTCACCATGGTCAGAACAAAGTGATAATAATGTTTTCACCTGGACGTTGAAGAAGACAATATTACCATGGTCAGAACCAATAATGATAAAGTATTCACCTGGAGGTTGAAGAAGACAATATCACTATGGTCAGAACCAATAATGATAAAGTCTTCACCTGGAGGTTGAAGATGACAATATCGCCGTCAGAACCAACAATGATAAAGTCTTCATCGGGAGGATGAAGAAGACAATACCCCCATGGTCAGAAGCAACAATGATAAAGTCTTCATCGGGAGGTTGAAGAAGACAATGTCACCATGGTCAGAACCAAATGTTGATAATGACTTCACCTGGAAATTGCAGAGGACAATATCACAATAGTCAGAACCAAAAGATAACAATGCCTTCACCTGGAAGTTGGTGAAGAGAGTATCCACCAGCTGGACACATCCAATCAGTTCACCACCTTAGGAACCAAATGATGAGAACGCCTGCAGCTGGAGTTTGGAGATGACAGTATCTACCAAATAAAAAAAACCTTAGCAAATCACCATGATCAGAACCCAGTGATGACAACGCCTTAACCTGGAGGTTAGGGGAGACATTATCCAGCAGTTGGACAGACCCCATCAAGTCACCATCTTAAAGACCGAATGATGGGAAAGGCTTCTCTGGGAGGTTGAAGAAAACAGTGTCTACCAGCTGGATCCTCAGCCCACCCAATCAGCATGGTCAGAACCAAACGAGGAGAACGCCTTCACCTCGGGGTTGGGGAAGACATTATCCACCAGTTGGACAGAGCCCTGATACTCGTTATCTTCATGTTCAGAGCAGGACATGGTCAATTCCTCCACTGCAATTCATCATCATCATCATCATCATCATCATCATCATCATCATCATCATCATCAACATCATCATCGTCATCATCATCATCATCACCGTCATCGTCATCATCATCATCATCATCATCATCATCACCATCATCATCATCATCATCATCATCATCATCATCACCACCACCACCATCATCACCATCATCATCAGCAGTAATAGTAGTAGTGAAAGTAGTAGAAGTAGTAGTAGTAGTAGTAGTAGTGGTGGTGGTGGTGGTAGCAGCAGCAATAGTGGTGATGGTGGTGATGGTGGTGGTGGTGGTGGTGGCGGCGATAGTAATGGTGCTAGTATACTGTTATTGTTCTGTTTTTTTGACATTTTCTGATTACGTACAATTTCTTAACCATCTCCTTTCACATGTCCTCCCCCTTTTCTTTCTTTCCAATCCTAGTCTGCAAAAAAAAAAAAAAAAAAGAAAACACACACAATCATTCAGTCAGAGGGATCTCACAAAGACCAGTCTCAGTTATAGTAAAAAAAATCACCTCTTGGGAACTGCGCAACTAGATTATTTCAAGAAATAAGCATCCACCCACTCTAATTCATGATACGGACTTTAAGAACAGTATGCATTGCATGAACTGGCTGCTTTCACACAGAACGTCTTCATTTTAGCATGGCTATTCTCACCGACAGACGACAGCCACCGAGGTCAGTGGATCGTTTGACCAAGACGTGCAATGAGAGGTAAGCACGCTTATCTGCGCTTTCAGCATCACCGGTTTTGGTCATAACCGGAGCTCCTAGCGCCTAGGGCAGATTTTTGTTCAAAACTCGCTTCAATCTAACAGGATTTCGGTACGACCAATTTCAGTTTAGCCGGCACCGACCGTTTTTGCTAGAGTATGTTGGGTTGTCCACAATAGATATCGAAAGCTGACCGACATCCGAGCCGCAGCTGACAGTCTGTAGATTAGCAGGGCAGAGAGCAAGCGTTTCGCCCCTCCATATCTCACTATTACCTGCGCCGGAGCCCCGATGGCTTGAACAAGTCACAAATCACTTCCGGGCATGACATTCACCGCGCGCGAGAAGAGAATTGTTCAGCGGGTTGGATAACACTCGGAGATAACTTGCACATGCCAGCCTGTTTTCTGCTGTTAAGCAGGGAGGGCAGGCTGCCTTTGCGCACAGTGCTATTGACCTGTATGGATAGCACTGTGTGTGTGTGTGTGTGTTGTGTGTGTGTGTGTGTGTGTGTGTAGTGTGTGTGTGTGTGTGTGTGTGTGTGTGTGTGTGTGTGGTGTGTGTGTGTGTGTGTGTGTGTGTGTGTGTGTGTGTGTGTGTGTGTGTGAGATAGAGTGTGTGCGAGTGTGTGTGTGTGTGTGTGTGTGTGTGTGTGTGTGTGTGTGTGTGTGTGTGTGTGTGTGTGGAGAGAGAGAGAGAGAGAGAGAGAGTGCGAGACAGAGGGAGTGTGTATGCGTCTGTGTGAGTGTGTATGTGTGTGTTTGTCTGTCTGTCTGTCTCTCTGTCTGTCTGTCTGTCTGTCTGTGCGTGTGTGCGTGCGTGTGTGCGTGTAAGTTTGCGCGCGTGTGCGTAAGTTTCACACTTGAAAGTTTCACACAATCAGCCGCGAACAGAAAATCAACCCGTGAACGTGAGAGGGACAGAGAGCCAATGAGATCAACAGGAAGTGAAGAATGCCTTCAGCATGCGCAACAATCACCGCACCAGCGAAGATACCTATCCTCCCCACAATCGCTCTAAAGACACCTTGAGGCGGGCAGGCCGCTCTACCGCCCATTGTCAACGAATTGTTGTCAGTTCTCTATTCTTCACAGTGGAAATGCTGACGAACGAATGACCGACCGAGTAAGCCTTACACAATGTCTTCGCCATTAATTCATTAAGGGGCAAGTGACTTTTGCTTCAACATTCAAGTCAAACGTCCACGCCCCCCGCACGTGATATGGAAGGGTGGATTACTGTGCGTGGCTATGCTGGGGAGGGGGGGGGGGGAGGGAGGGGTCCTTCGAGTAACGGACAGCCAGGTTTCCGTGAGCTGGACAATGAAGTCTGAAGTCTGATCCCTCCCTGTCCCCACCCCGCCCATTCCTCTCGCTCACTCTTTTCTTTACATACGCCTTATTTGTCTTTAATCCATTATATATATATATATATATAATATATATATATATATATATATATATATATATATATATAATGCTGAACAATTAAGCAGTGGGGGAAAACAAGTGCAGGCTAACAATTCTTCAGTCGTTATAGTAATGACTTGGCAAAGATTTGAACTTTTAGAAAAAAAAAAAAGTTGAAGATGAAGAAAATGGGGGGAATATATCATAAATATGTGAAACCCTTCACTAGCTGCCTGAGGGAACCATCGTAATCCCTCTTGAAGGCACATTTATTTGTATTGCCTGCTCCTAGGCCTTTCGTCCGCTGGATCGGACTCATCAGGGAGACACGGCTGATTGTGTCTGTGCTCTAGGTGTCAAATACAGACACACCACAGTCCATAATTCTGTGGTGTTCTCACCACCAAGGGTTCCAAAAAGAATCGAACAGCACCCCCAAGCAGCCAGCGAAGGGTAGTAATATATATATATATATATATATATATATATATATATATATAATTTCACAGAAAAAATTCTCACTAGCACTCGCACCGCGACTCAACAAAACAACGTCTACAGGTATATTTGAATACGATAAACACTAAAAACAGGTATGTTTGAATAAGATAAATACCAACACAGGTGTACTTGATTAAGATGAATTCTAAGACTAGTATTTATCTTACATACAGATACATATTCTCTCTCTCTCTCTCTCTCTCTCTCTCTCTCTCTCTCTTATATATATATATATATATATATATGGATAGATAGATGTGCGTGCGCGCGCCTGTGTGTGTGTGTGTGTGTGTGTGTGTGTGTGTGTGTGTGTGTGTGTGTGTGTGTGTGTATGTGTGTGTGTGTGTGCGTGCGTGTGCTTTTGTGTGTGTGTGTGTGTGTGTGTGTGTGTGTGTGTGTGTGTGTGTGTATGTGTGTGTGTGTGTGTGTGTGTGTGTGTGTGTGTGTGTGTGTGTGTGTGTGTGTGATATCAACAAACAAGTAGAAAGGGGGCAAATAATGCCTCTAACATTGCAACAATGACCTGGCACAGATTTTCTGAAATAGAAAAAAGAGCGAAAGGAATTTGCGAGAGAAAGAAAATGAGAATGGAAAGGGGGACCATTAGAACATCACTATAAAATCCTTCCCTAGCAGCAACTGGGTACCATCATAGTCCTTCGTGAAAACAGTCATTC
>CM065734.1:48215968-48218468 GCA_033310375.1 Conus canariensis
AAGGAAAAAAAAAATGAGTGTTGTCCCTCAACCCACTCTAAACATCCATCTGTAGTAAGCTTTAACTTTAGTTCACCACGATGATGATGACAATGACGATGACAAAAGTGATAGTACTGATGATGATGATGATGATGATGATGATGATGATGATGATGATGATGAATCCGAAGTCAAACAGAGTGTTAATGATTATTAATGGTTTGATTTATGATCGGTCTTTCAATTTACATGACATGATCTTGAACTTTCATTTTAGCATTTTAATTTACGCTTAATTTCAATATTAACTTTCTTGAAGCCACGATATGGCTTCCGCAGTCGGCTGGGCTGTAGTCCGCACGACCTAATGATGATGATGATGTTGTTGTTGTTGTTGTTGTTGTTGCTGTTGTTGTTGTTGTTGTTGTTGATGAGGAGGAGGAGGAGGAGGAGGAAGATGATGATGATGATGATAATGATGATGATGATGACAACAATGATGATGATGATGGTGATGGTGGTGGTTGGTGGTGGAGGTGGTGGTGGTGGAGGTGGTGGTGGTGGAGGTGGTGGTGGTAGTGGTCATGAGGATAAAATCTTCTACAAGGCTCAAAAGCCATTAGGGAAGAATAAATCTGCCTCCAGGACCAATATTAGTTAGCTTTAAACAATTGTCATCCCTGCAGACGCCATAAAAATGTTCGATTTAGTTACCTCAACAATAAGATACAACCTGCTTCAGTTGACTTAACACATTCTGACAATTCTGAAGTTATCATCGCCAAAGGCGGAAATATGACTCTCCTTACCCCTCCCTCCCCAACACACGCACACACGCACGCACACACACACACACACACACACACACACACACACACACACAACACAAACACACACACACACGCGCGCGCGCACGTACACACACACACGCGCGCGCGCGCGCGCGCGCACGCACGCACGCACGCACGCACACGCACACACACACACACCTAACATACGTTATGAACACAGCATTACAGCATTTCACCTACGACGAGAAAATCGAAGAAATTGAAAAAAAGCAACGAAATGAAATTCACTAAACCTAAATAACTTTCTTCACATCTATAGAGCCGACAAAATGCGTCAAAATACTTAAAGATGAGAATACTAGAAAATAAAATTGACAATGAACACTTCACTGCACTGCAAAGTTAAGACAGAATCTGGGACATTTTTTTCCCGTTCATTGTGGGGGAAAAAAAAAATATATATATATATATATATATATATATTATATAGTGAATGCATGAATTCGATGCATTTCAAAGTACAGTAAAAAAAAAAAAAAAAAAAAAGAAACAGAAAGAATGAAAAACAAAACATACCGCTAAACGTAATTGTCTTCTGTCCTCATTCGCTCTATTTGCACAAAATACTTTTAAGTTTCATCAAACCCTCGAAAACTGAACAAACGATGCAGCATTTTCTTCGATTCGGTTGTCCAAAAAAATCGTATGGATCAGCACACAACTGGAGAGCAGACGACACTCGGTGACATCAAAAATTAAAACCGTACTTTTCACAGCACTGAATGAAGCAGACGACACACTTCCCTCTCCGAAAAAGAAAAAAAAAGGTCGGTGAGTTTGGACACTAAACACCTGCTCGCAGTCACATACAAGACAGACAGACAAAAGCGGCGAGAATGGAAAGAAATGAGAACAGTGAATGACTCAGTGACTTGAGAGACTTGGGCAGAAAATCACCACCGCCCGTTGATCGATCGTAAAACGCGCGAAGCGCGTGCGCCGAGTTGGTCTGACAGCATGCCGGCGCGTGCTGAAAAGCACGAGGCGTTCTTGCGTCGCCAAGGTTTCTCGCGTTCGAGAAGCCAGTGTCTGCCCACCCTCCCCCTTTCCCCCTCCCCTCTCTCTCTCTCTCTCTCTCTCTCTTGTGTCATTATCAAGAGTTTACATGCACGTTTCTTTATACCCGTGTGTGTGTGTGTGCGCGCGTGCGCGCGCGCGATTTATTGCGACGATTAAAATAAAAAAAAAGTTGAAAAATCTTTTAGCTGATATATCTTAACTCGCAGAATGTTAATTAAACGACATCCACAATCTCTCTAACTTGTTAAGATATGAAATGGTCTTCTGGATATCCAGTTTGCTCAGCTGTGGAGTGCCGTGTTCCAAATCACATGACGCCCCGAAGTGGATGCCCGCCCGGCGTAAAACATTACTGGACATTTAAATAGCACTATTTGATGCCCAAAGCGCTTTACAATACACACAAACATGTAATTGATATGTCATGATAATTTGAAGAAAAGAAGATGCACACAAACATGTAAATAATCATGATAATTTGAAGAAGAGGAAGAAGAAGAAGAATAGATTAGTAGTAGTAGTAGTAGTAGTAGTAGTAGTAGTAGTAGTGTGGTAGTGACAACTTACACAATAGATTCTACAGCTCACAATAAGTTTAAGACCACGCAGCAAATGTCGATCACTGAACACATAATACACGGATTACT
>CM065734.1:48225968-48228468 GCA_033310375.1 Conus canariensis
GGCCCCAAGGCAGTCCGAGGCTGTATACAGCAACGTTCTGGCAACTCCTGCGACGGCACTGGAACCATGTGTATCGGCGTTTGCCTTTCCAATGGACCATTCCAGCGACGTGGAGGGGGGGGGGGGGGGGGGGGTCTGCTGCATGGGTAACAGCTTGCCCTCCATACTTACTTACCCAGGCTTTGCGCTCTGGAGAGGTCACTCCAGCTTCGCTTTGCAGCGTCGACAAAACACGGGAAGTAGCAGTCTACCGGTTATAAGTCTGCATACTCAATTGGCGTAGAGTCAGACGCCAGGGGCTGCTTCCGACGGTGGGAGAGGTCATCGCATCTCACTGGGCAGCTACCGCCCGCCTTAAGCTGGGCAGTCCCCAGCCAGGAAGGTGCTGCCCCGCCACGGTCCGTTAGCCTCACTGGGTGCGTGGGGTTTAGGGTGAAAACCGACAAGCGGATCGATAACTGTGCACCAGGCAACAGAAAAATGAAAACTTCCGCCCTGAAATTGGGTACGTGGAACGTAAGGACAATGACACCAGGCTTTTCTGACGACCTGCAGGAAGTAAACGATGCTCGCAAGACAGCTGTCATCGTCAGAGAATTGAGCAGACTGCAGATGGACATCGTCGCCCTTCAAGAAACCAGGCTCCCAGAAACAGGATCTGTGAGGGAGAGAGACTTCACCCTGTTCTGGCAGGGCAAACCATCAGACGAGGTCAGAGAACACGGCGTGGGATTCGCAGTTAGAAACAGATTATTGGAGTCCATAACCCCACCAGCAGAAGGAACAGAACGAATCCTGTCTCTCCGACTCCAAACATCATCGGGACCAGTCAGTCTAATTAGTGCCTACGCACCAACTTTGGCATCCACAGCAGAAGCAAAAGACAAGTTTTATGACGACCTCAGTGCTGCTATACGGAGAATTCCCGACAGAGAATTACTGTTCATCGCAGGCGATTTCAACGCCAGAGTAGGTATCGATCACAACTCCTGGCCCACTTGCTTGGGTCAGTTCGGCACTGGGAAAATGAACGAGAATGGCCAGCGCCTGCTAGAGCTCTGCTGTCATCATGGGTTGTGCGTCAGTAACACCTTCTTCAACACGAAGCCTCAGCATCGGGTCTCCTGGAGACACCCTCGATCCAAACACTGGCATCAGCTCGATCTGATCCTCACCAGACGTGTCAACCTTTCCAGCATCAAGATCACTCGCAGCTACCAGAGCGCCGACTGTGACACTGACTACTCTTTGGTGTGCAGCAAAGTGAAGCTCCGCGCGAAGAGACTGCACAGTACGAGAAAGGAGGGCCGGCCTCGCATCGACACCAGCAAAACGCGATCAAAGAAAAGTGGAGGAGTTCGCACGCGTGTTGGAGGATTCTCTCCCTGGTCCACCCACTGCAAATGCCCAAGACCGATGGGAACACTTCAGAGATGCTGTTTACAACGCTGCCATGTCCACCTTTGGCAAAAAGACCAGCAAGTCAGCTGACTGGTTCGAAGCCTATTTAGAAGAAATGATACCAGTCATCGAGGCCAAGAGAAATGCCCTGACAGCATACAAAACCAACCCTAGTGAGCAGAACCTCCAGGTTCTCCGTGCTGCTCGCAGCAAAGTCCAGCAGTGTGCCAGGCAATGCGCTAACGATTATTGGCTTCAGCTCTGCTCCCAGATTCAGGTCGCAGCTGACACAGGCAACATTAAGGCGATGTATGACGGCATCAAGCAGGCATTGGGCCCAACACAAAAGAAAACTGCCCCTTTGAGATCAGCTACAGGGGAGGTGATTCAGGACAGAGAACAACAGATGGAGCGCTGGGTAGAACACTACACTGAGCTATATGCAAGGGAAAATGTAGTCACAGAAGATGCCCTGAATGCCATAGAGCGCCTACCAGAACTGGAAGAGCTTGACAGAGAACCAACCATAGAGGAACTCAACGAAGCCCTGGACGCTCTTGCCTCTGGCAAGGCACCAGGGAAAGATGGTATTCCCGCCGAAGTACTGAAGTGCGGTAAAGAGACACTTATCACCGAGTTGTATGAAATCCTCTGCCTCTGTTGGAGTGAAGGCGAAGTACCACAAGACATGAGGGATGCTAACGTCGTCACACTGTACAAAAACAAAGGTGACAGAAGCGATTGCAATAATTATCGTGGCATATCCTTCCTTAGTATCGTTGGGAAAGTCTTTGCACGAGTAGTACTGAAGAGGCTCCAAGTACTTGCAGAGCAAGTTTATCCTGAATCGCAGTGCGGTTTCCGTGCCAACAGATCCACTATAGATATGATCTTCTCCCTTAAACAACTTCAGGAGAAATGTAGGGAGCAAAGGCAGCCACTCTTCATTGCCTTCATAGATCTCACAAAGGCTTTCGATCTGGTAGCAGAGATGGCCTCTTCAAGATCCTCCCCAAGATTGGATGTCCACCCAAACTTCTCAGCATCATCAGATCCTTCCACGAAGACATGAAAGGCACTGTCGTCTTTGACGGCTCAA
>CM065734.1:48233468-48235968 GCA_033310375.1 Conus canariensis
AATAGTTAGAATCTCTGATTTACGTCATAATGACCAGTGGTCAGTGGCACTGACCACTAGTCATCTGCATTGTACAAGCTAAGGTACACAGGTACTCAAGAAACTCTAAACCCCGGGAGGGGGTAAGTTCCAACTGGGGGTAGGGGGGGGGGGGTAAGTTCTAACTAGTCCTAGAATGACCCCCGGGGGCAAAAGCAGGCAAGCCCAGACTTACCCCGGGGTAAGTTCCTGAGGGGTGTAAGAACGGGCTGTTACACCGGGATAGGGAGAAGAAAAGAAGAAATGAACACACACACACACACGCACACACGCACACGCACACACACACACACACACACACACACACACACACTCACTCACTCACTCACTCACTCACTCACTTTCACACACACACACACACACACACACACACACACACACACACACACACACACACACACACACACACAAGCAAAGTACAGAAAGAGAGGGAGACAGACAGACACACAGACAGCGACAGACAAAACACATACGCACACACACGCGCGTGCGCGCGCGCACGCGTACACACGCACATACACATACATACACACATACACACGTGCGCGCGCGTCCGCGCACGCATACACGCAGGGAGACAGACAGACAAACAGACAGAAAGATGCGCAAACACACCGACAGACAGATATAGAGAAATAGACACAGATGGAGAGATGTGTAGAGAGAGTTTGGAAAAAGAAGAGACAAAGAAGAGGAAAGGGAGAAGAATGCACTGTAGTATGACAAAATGGAACAAATGAATGTTCTATTCGGGATCCTCCTCAAACTGCAATAAATTCGTTTCTGGGTCATCTTCTATCTAGGGTTCTCCTTAAACTGTAATAAATTCGTTTCTGGGTCATCTTCTATTTAGGGTTCTCCTTAAACTGTAATAAATTCGTTTCTGGTTCATCTTCTATCTCGGATCCTCCTCAAACTGTAATAAATCCGTTTCTCGGTCATCTTCTATCTAGGATCCTCCTTAAACTGTAATAAATCCGTTGCTTCGTCATGTTCTATCTCGGATCCACCTCAAACTGTAATAAATCCGTTTCTGGGTCATGTTCTATCTCGGATCCTCCTCAAACTGTAATAAATTCGTTTCTGGGTCATGTTCTATCTGGGGTCCTCCTCAAATTGTCATAACTTCGTTTCTGGGTCATGTTCTACCTAGGATCCTCCTCATACTGTAATAAATCCGTTTCTGGGTCATGTTCTATCTCGGATCGTCCTCAAACTGTAATAAATCCGTTTCTGGGTCATATTCTATCTTTGGATTGTCCTCAAACTGTAATAAATCCTTTCTGGGTCATGTTCTATCTTTGGATCCACCTCAAACTGTAATAAATTCGTTTCTGAGTTGTGTTCTATCTCGGATCCTCCTCATACTGTAATGGATTCGTTTCTGGGTCATGTTCTATTTTTAGATTCTCCTCAAACTTTCATAAATTCGTTCGTTACTCGTTTCTGAGTCAGGATCCATCTTGCATCCACCCCAAATTTCAATAGAATCGTTTCTGGTTACATTTCATATTTTGATTAAGTTTGGTTCAAATTGGTTCAATAGTGTTTGCGCGATCCTGGTAAAGGACAAACAAAGTTGATGGGGGGTAAAAATATGGCGTAGCTGAAAATAAGACACAAACATGAATACGCCATTCAACACACAAGTCTCTCTCTCTCTCTCTCTCTCTCTCTCTCTCTCTCTCTCTCTCTCTCTCTCTCTCTCTCTCTCTCTCTCTCTGAGAGAGTCTTGGGCGGAAATAATCAATGTCTTTCCATTAACACAGCTCAGAGATCTTAGCACGCAAGATCACCATACGTACAGGTTTGTGTTATGTGCGTGAACTTACCGCTCCGAATCACATACCAAATGACCCACCCGCATAACTGTGTGAGCGGTGAAAGGTCACTTCCATGTCTATCTGTCTGTTTGTCTGTCCGTCTGTCTGTCTCTGTCGTCCCTACCTCCATACCTCCCTCCCTCTCTCTCTCTCTCTCTCTCTCTCTCTCTCTCTTTCTCTGTCTCTGTCCTCTCTCTCTCTTTCTCTCTCTTTGTCTCTCTCTCTTTCTCCCTCCTTCTCTCTCCCCCCTTCTGTCTTTCACTCTCTCTGTCTCTGTCTGTCTGTCTGTCTGTCTGTCTGTCTGTCTGTCTGTCTGTCTCTCTCTCTCTCTCTCTCTCTCTCTCTCTCTCTCTCTTATGCATCACCCATGATCGGAGGAGTAGACCACCATACCTACTTACTCAGCGATAACTCCCACCACCTTTGACCCAACCAAAACACTAGGAGACGACTGGAAGTTACTTTCAATCACACTGACCTGTCCACTGCTGTGCATATTACAAAATAGGACAGCACGAGAGAGAGAGAGAGAGAGAGAGAGAGAGAGAGAGGGAGAGAGAGAGAGAGAGAGGGAGAGAGTGGGGGACAGAAAGAGAGGGGGAGATACAGAGAGAGAGGGGAGAAGATATGGAGAGAGA
>CM065734.1:48243468-48245968 GCA_033310375.1 Conus canariensis
GGGGGGGGTGGGCGAGGTAGGGTAGATAGAGGTAGGGACGGAAGGGATGTGTTCAGACAATTAAAGGAAAAGAGAGAGAGAGGGGGGGAAGGGAGAGAGAGAGGGAGAGAGAGAGAGGGGGGGGGAGGGAGAGAGAGAGGAGGGAGAGAGGGAGATGATGATGATGATAATGATGATGATGATGATGATGATGATAATCTTTATTTCCAAGGGTAACAGATAAGCAAACATGCTTTTTTTCATCCGGCCCTTGCCCTGCTAAGGGACTAAGTATGACTAGCGACTAAGACTTACAAACACACATATCTTCACAACATTAAAAAAGTTCATCCATTAACATTTAAGGCGTAGATGACTTTAAAGGGAAAAAAACGATTGAAACAACAAACAAGAATAAAGAAATTGATTACAAAGAAGAAAAAATCAACACACACAGATATGGAATAAGCGATCCTCCTATTGAAGAGAGAGAGAGAGAGAGAGAGAGAGAGAGAGAGAGAGAGAGAAGAGAGAGAGAGAGAGGCGGGCAGACAGAGGCAGAGACGGGGGCTGGGGTGGGGTGGGGAGGGGGGAGAGAAACAGAGGTAGAAGAGACAGAGAAAAGTGACAGAGACGGGGTGAGATGCAGCGAGAGGGAGTGGGACGAGAAGAAGAAGAAGAAGAAGAAGAAGAAGAGGGAGAGGAAGAAGAAGAAGAAGAAGAAGAGAGAGGAGAGGAGGAGGAAGAGAAGAAGAAGAAGAAGAAGAAGAAGAAGAAGAAGAAGAAGAAGAAGAAGAAGAAGAAGAGAGAAGAAGAAGAAGAAGAAGAAGAAGAAGAAGAAGAAGAAGAAGAAGAAGAAGAAGAAGAAGAAAGAGGGACAGTAAATTCAGGAGAAGAAGGAGAAGGAGGTAAAGGAGAAAGAGGAGGAGGAGAACGAGGACGAGGACGAGGAGGAAGGGGAGGAGAAGGGAGAAGGATGGTATGTACCGGAGAGAAAAAGAAGGGGTGGGGGTTCAGAGGCGGAGGGGGTGGTGTAAAGCGGCAGGGGAAGATGACATGAAGTGGATTGGGACCCGCGCGGAACTAGCTGAGGACGGGAGCTGGGGGTTTCCAAAGCGACAATAAACACAGCTAAAGACAGATTGACAGGAGAAAGACGAAGACCAACAAGTCCTGACAACTCGGTGGACATGGGCAAAGCCTCTGAATTTCCAACTGGGGATGGAATGCTTCAATCAGGATGTTGTGGTGAGCGCAAGGTGTCAACTTATGAATGAGAGAGAGAGAGAGAGAGAGAGGAGAGAGAGAGAGAGAGAGAGAGAGAGAGAGAGAGAGAGAGAGAGAGAGAGAGAGAAGAGCATGGTGTTTGTTTGTGGGTGAATGGGATGGGGGATTGGAACTGGGAATTCCCGAAGCGGAGGATGACATTTGGAAAACCCGTCTCTCTCTCTCTCTCTCTCTCTCTCTCTCTCTCTCTCTCTCTCTTTGCATTTCCGTCCCTCTTTTTGACCTTGGCAACTTTTCATCATCCAGACTGGATCTGAATGCACGCACACACGCACACGCGCGCACATGCGCGCGAACACACACACAAACGCGCGCGCGCGCATGTACACACACACACACACACACATACACACACATACACACGGACGCACACAAGCACGCACGCAAGCACGCACGTGTGTGTGTGTGTGTGTGTGTGTGTGTGTGTGTGTGTGTGTGTGTGTGTGTGTGTGTGTGTGTGTGTGTGTCCCCAATGATTTCTTCTAATGCTGATGGTACTCTGACGTGTATTGTATATAAAAAGAAATGATAGTGTAGTTTTTGTACGTACGTTACACACGAGACCTACGAACTGTTTCCCACTTCACATCTAAACAACTTTATCCATGGTAAACCTGAGTGTAACAGAAAGAAACACACACCCTAAGAAAGTTTTCATTGTCCTGAATGTTGTTTCTCTTGCCTGAAATAGGCCTAAGAGATCCAAACGCGTCGCGTTTTGTCTTGTCATTTGTCCTTGTTAACCGACGGAGTAACTTCAAATTCCTTTAAAGATTTGTTTCAGTTTCCGTCTGCTATCACCTTACTTTGAAACTTAGGTTTTGGAGAGTTTTATAGTTTGGATGCTCTGACAGAAAACCCCATAGATTAAAAACAACTTTCTCGGCAAAGATAACAAGCTGATTCTGTATAACAAACAAGTAGGGTAACTCATTGCCCATGCGAACAACACATAACAGGAACACCATAAGCCGCAGATATGACAGCACAGAGCACACAGCAAACAAGGAAACATAGCAGATATGACAGCACAGAGCACACAGCAAAACAGGAAACATAGCAGATATGACAGCACAGAGCACACAGCAAACAAGGAAACATAGCAGATATGACAGCACAGAGCACACAGAACAAACAAGGAAACATAGCAGATATGACAGCACAGAGCACACAGAACAAACAAGGAAACATAGCAGATATGACAGCACAGAGCACACAGAACAAACAGGAAACA
>CM065734.1:48250968-48255968 GCA_033310375.1 Conus canariensis
TGTTGGTGTGATTGGGTTGGCGCTACCGAGTGAGTGAGGTATGAATGGTCAATAAACTTTGAGTGGTTGTTGGAAGTGTGAGTGATTGCACCGTACAGTGTAGGTGAGGTGCCGGAGGGTACCAGGTGTCTTTTGTGTCCCTTACATGTGGTATACCCCAGTGAGTAGGTAGAGTGGTACCCAGCCCGTGACTGTGCACGCTGTGTGCTCGGATATCCTGTGGGGATTAAGGGCAGAGTAAGCCCAGGTGACTGTGTGTGGGAAGCACGAGGGTGCGCAGTGTTGTGGCATAGGGTATGCTGTGAGTGCACCTGGACTTGAGGGGTGCAAGTGCACTGTGATCGTGTAGGTGTGGCCTACCAGAGACAGTGAGGCCTGTGACTGTGAGTAACTGGTGCGCATGCACAGTGGACGGTGGACACACGGTGTCACGTGATTCAGTCAGTGACCAGACAGTGCATCGGTAGTATTATATGGGTTGGAGCCCATGTGGGTATATGTATGAGGTACACAAGTGTGGGTGGAGTTATGCTTGGTGCGTGACACATTGAGAGTATTGTGTACTTGTGCTGAGTTGCTTCAGGGGCTAGTGCGTAGTCAGGAACCTCCAGTTGCGCTCAGATCGCACTGTCCGTTGCTAGTTCTGTGGTAGTAGGGGTTATCCTATGTCTAAACACAACCGAGCCCATCCGCAGTACGACCCCGATAGTGTCATGGATCCACAGGCCCCTACGGCGGATACCAAACCTAAGGTTAGTGACCAGGTTGTGGGGGTGGATCAAGAACGGGGGACGGGGGCTTATGCAAAGTTTGCCAAGTTGGGAGCGGCGATGGGTTTAGCTGGGGAGACCTCGCCAAGTTCGTCACGGACTCAGTACGTAATGAGGATGAGAAGACAGCGAGAGAAGTAGAATTGGAGCTCCGGATGGAGGAGAAAGTGAGGCAGAAGATGAAGGATGAGAGGGAGCTAGAAATGCAGCGGACGCAGATTGAAGAGAAGAAGGCTGCTAGGCATAGGGAGTTAGAGATGCAGCAGAGGAAGATAGAAGAGGAGAAAGCTGATAGACAGAGGGAGCTAGAAATGAAGCAGAAGAAGATCGAAGAGGAGAAGGAAAGGTTAAAGCAGAAGGATGAAGAGGAGAAAGCTGCTAGGCAGAGGGAACTGGAGGTGAAGCAGAAGAAGATCGAAGAGGAGAGGGAAAGGTTAAAGCGGAAGGATGAAGACGAGAAAGCAGCGAGACAGATGGAACTGGAACTGCAGAGGAAGAAGATGGAGGAAGAAAGGGCAATAAGGGAAATAGAAGTTCAAGCACGGCAAGCCGAGTTAGATCTCAAGAGACGAAGGGATGAAGCCGAGTTAGAGGCAAGAGAGCGAGAGCTAATCATACAAGAGAGACAAGCCTTAGATGAAGCAGCGCATAGGAAACGCTTGATTGAGGTGGAGGAAACGAAGCATGTCCACCTTGAGCCGTTGGGAGAGAACGACGACGTGGACGCTTTCATCGCCCAATTTGAGCGTGTAGCCCAGATGTGCAAGTGGAGCAAGACCTCATGGCCCACACGTCTGATGTCTCTGCTGAGAGGAAAGGCTAGAGAAGCGGTGATGCGGTTAAGTGCGGATGAGTTAGGCGACTATGATCAGATAAAGAGCGCCCTGTTAAGCCACTTTAGGCTAGATGCTGAGGCCTACCGAGAAAAGTTCAGGAGCATCAAGAAGGACGCTGCTGAGACTTTTGGCCAGATGCTGGGAAGGATGAAGCGGTGGTTTTCCCTCTGGTGTGCGGCAACGGGCAAGGATGAGAGTGTGGCAGAGGACGTAAAGGATCTGCTGTTCCAAGAACAGTTTTATCAGCTATTGTCTCCAGAGTTCACGATCGAGGTCCGGAAGACATGCCCGAAAACTGTTGAACAACTTGCAACAGAAGCTACTGTTTTGGCAGAGGCCAAAAGACTGGGGAGGAAGGCGAGACAAGACCGAACAGTTAACCAACCCAACCTGGGTAATACACGTGAAACAGCAGGGAGCCAGCCCGCAGGGAGGTCCCAACAAAGTGACAGAGCACTACAGCAGCTGAACAGGAGATCAGAAGGGCCTAGATCGACCATAGTTTGTTTCAACTGCAAGAAGCCAGGCCACATCGCTAGGAAATGCCCTGAGCCCCATTCTGTTGGCGCTGTTCATTGCTGTGACCAGCCCCAAGCTCGTGTAGTCCCTACGTTGTGTCGCCCATGCGCTGAGCAGCGGTACGAGCCTGCGTGCATTGTAGAAGTTAACGGGTCTCCGGCCAATGGATTACGGGACACTGGTGCCGGACACACCGTAGTGGCCAAGTGGTTAGTACCAGCAGATGCGTACACAGGAGAGACAGTCCCAGTAGTGTTGGCTGAATCCAGATGTAGGTCTGTGTTACCTGTGGCGGTAGTAGAGTTGAAGTCACCATTCATCGCGGGGAAGTTGGAGGTTTTGGTCATGAATAGCCCTGTGCAGGAAGTCCTGATCGGAAACTTCGCAAAGAGGGTAGGAGATCCCGGTTGGACACGTGTGCCTGTATACGCAGACCCGGCGCTGGTAGGGGCAGTGCAGACACGCGCGCAGAGAGCCAGGGAGCAGCAAGAACCTGTACCACTGCCCGTCGAGGAATGCGTTCTGAACACCTCTACCCAGCAGTTAATTCAGATGCAGGACCAGGATGAAACCTTGAGGAAGGCTCGGAGTGCGTGTGAAGCAGGGACGCACTTCCACACCAAGTTTGGACGAGTTGAGTACGCTCGGAAGTCTGGTGTACTGGTCCGGCGGTTTAAGGGTCCCAAGGACGTAGCGAGTCAGATCTGCGTCCCAGCTGAACTACGGACCACGGTGATGAAGCTAGCCCACGACGTACCCATGTCTGGTCATTTAGGTACCACCCGAACCAAGGAACGAGTTGGTCGCCATTTTTATTGGCCAGGCATGCATGCTGACATTCGTCGGTACTGCCAGTCATGCTTCCAGTGTCAGCGTACTGTGGACAAGGGAAGAGTCTCAAGAGTTCCCCTTGTAAGGATGCCACTGATGCGCAGGCCCATGCAGATACTGAGAGATCGGTGGTTGCAACCCGAGAGGCAAGAGCTCTGCACAGCTACAGAGGACGTCGTCAACCTAAGGAACAAAATAGCTAAGACGTGCAAGTTGGCAAAGGAGAACTTGGCAACGGCAGCTTGCAGGTACAAGCGGCATTTTGACTTGACGGCGAAACCCAAGAAGATAGCTGTGGGGTCTAGAGTACTAGTGGGAGAATCACAAGGTGGGCACTGCAGCTGCAGCCATTTCAGTTTACGGTGCAGGCAGTGTCTGGAAAGGACAATGTGGCGGCAGACTTCTTGAGTCGCTTGCCGTAGAGAAAGAGAGAGAGAGAGAGAGAGAGAGAGAGAGAGAGAGAGAGAGAGAGAGAGAAAACCTGAGGGTTCCATTAACCTGTGTCGTGAGAGGTTGACATTGTCGAAGCTATGCATGTGTTATCTTTGGTAGAGAATGGCGTAGCAAAGTGTTACTGAGGGTGTGGTATTTGTAGCACATGTTACACAGCAGTTGTGCGTAATCAGAGCACCCTCAGTTATGAAATTTATATGTAGTGCGTAGTGTAACGGCTGCCCTAAGTGCCTGCGTTAAGGTCGTGTGAGGCAGAGTTAGTCCAGGTTGATTAATGTAACCTGTGGTTGTTGATGTATTTAAAAGTTGATGTTGTTGGGATGGAAGTTTTGGTGTGCATCAAAAGTAACAGTAGGACAGAGTGAGTGATAGAGAATTGGATTGTTATAGGTAGGGTGTGGCCAAAACGCCGATCGAGTGAAAGTTGTTGTTGGTTTTAACCTGTAGTTAAAACTTAGGCAGGGGGGTGTGTCACCGATCGGCGGGTACTAAACTAGTACGTCCACGTGTTTAAGAGTAGTGGTGGTCCAAGATAGAGAGCGTGTGCGAGTATGCGTGCGAGGGGTGTGTGTATGCGTGTGTGTGTGTGTGTGTGTGTGTGTGTGCGCGCGCTCGCACGTATGTGAGGTTGGGGTTTAGTTAGCTACAGTTAGGTTAAGTTCCTCAGGGTTAGGTAGAAAGATTAGGCTAGGTAGGAGCCTGGGAAAATAGGACATACAGTATTCTTTCATTCCAGTCTTCACTTATTGAAGGAATGGAATGGAAGCGGGAGGTTGGTTTCGTTCCCGATTGTTACCCTTTTATTACTTTGGTTCTACACCAGAGAAGGCGGGGCAGGATATCGGCTGTTGTTGTGTTGTAAAGTCTGTGAGTTGTTGTGGTAAATTGTCGTGTTGTTGCACGAGCAACAACTAGTCCGTTGGTCAGGCGTGTCAGCTCTGCGGAGGGATACACTGCTCTGACCAATCGTTGTTTTGTGTGGTGAGTAGAGTTCGCTTGATTCCGACCAGGGCGGAATGTGTTGGGGTAGCTTCACTTCGGTCCCTGGTGTTCGTCGGAGTGGACGTACTCCTTGTAGGTGCGGCGGCAGCGCCGTTAGTTTTTGAAGAGTGACTTCGAGTCATAGTTAGTGCCAGGTCCTCGTCGGGTTTGGGTGCCCTTGGCCTGTGCTGAGTCGGTGTCGTCCTTGTTGCAGCCACTGTCAGCCAGTTGCAGAACTGGTGTGGTTGATCGTCTGTATGTCCAGTTGTGTCAGCAGGTATCCTGTTCCGTTCTGAGGCTGGGGGCCAGATCACCGCAGTTCTACTGTACTGCCGCGTGCCGGCAGGTGAGCGGCGCTTTCCAGTGCCTGTTGTTTCCCCGGGAGAGGGAGACCACCCAGGCCGTCTGCCTTCTGTGGGGCAGCTCTCCTCTGGCTACCGGTGCTCTTCCGGGAGTTCTCCGGCACTGGTTCCTCGTCCCTGTTTAGGCGTCCTGTGAGAGGGCGCTGCACCAGGCCTTTTCCACCCTTGGTGTCCGGCGGGGCCTTCAGAGGAGGAGGCGTCCTACGAGCCCCGGACCCGTCGAGAGGGCGTCTGGTGTGTGTGCGTTG
>CM065734.1:48260968-48265968 GCA_033310375.1 Conus canariensis
GTCAGGTTACTGTGTTCCATATTGTATGATTTCCATGCTGTCCGGTTTCTGTGTTCTATATTGTCTGATTTCCATGCTGTCAGCTGTCTGTGTTGTATATGGTCTGATTTCCATGCTGTCAGGTTACTGTGTTCTATATTGTCTGATTTCCATGCTGTCAGGTTACTGTGTTCTATATTGTCTGATTTCCGAGCTGTCAGGTTTCTGTGTTCTATATTGTCTGCTTTCAACGCTGTCAGGTTTCTTTGTTCTAAATTGTCTGATTTCGACGCTGTCAGGTTGCTGTGTTCTGTATTGTCTGATTTCGACGCTGTCGGGTTGCTGTGTTATGTATTGTCTGATTTCCACTCTGTCAGGTTTCTGTGTTCTATTTTGTCTGATTTCAACGCTGTCAGGTTTCTGTGTTCTATATTGTCTGTGTTCTATATTGTCTGATTTGCATGCTGTCAGCTTTCTGTGTTCTATATTGTCTGATTTCCACGCTGTCAGCTTTCTGTGTTCTATATTGTCGGATTTCCATGCTGTCATATTTCTGTGTTCTATATTGTCGGATTTCCACGCTGTCAGCTTTCTGTGTTCTATATTGTCTGATTTCCACGCTGTCAGCTTTCTGTGTTCTATATTGTCGGATTTCCATGCTGTCATATTTCTGTGTTCTATATTGTCGGATTTCCACCGGGTAACCATATACTTTCCAATGTTCCCACGTGTGTATCTTCGTCATCACCGACCGACAAAGCATCAAGGGCAAAACGATGAAATAGTGAGTGTGAAAGCTGAGAATGATGTTGTCGTAGTAGCAGAAGTGAGAGAGAGAGAGAGACAGAGAGAGAGAGAGACACAGAGAGAGAGAGAGAGTGTATGTGTGTGTATGTGTGTGTGTATGTGTGTGTGTGTGTGTGTGTGTGTGTGTGTGTGTGTGTGCGCGCGCGCGCGTGCGTGTGCGTGCATGTATGTGTGCGTGTGCGCGTATGTATATGTTTGTGTGTGTGTCTCTGTGTGTGTGTGTGTGCATGTGTGTATATGCGTGCGTGTGTGCGTGCATGTGTGTGTGCGTGTGCGTGCGTGCGTACTTGTAATGTGTGTGCGTGCGTGCATATGTGCGTGTTCGTGCGAGTTATATGTGTGTTCGAGTGTGTGTGTGCGTGTGTGTGTGTGTGTGTGTGTGTGTGTGTGTGTGTGTGTGTGTGTGTGTTGTGTGTGTGTGTGTTGAGCTTGCACGCGTGCGTTGTTGCATCGTGCTCACGCGTACGCGCACGTGCTTTTCCCACTCTCAAAGCAGAGAGTACTTCCCCCATAGTGGTGCTCAATAATTACCCAGAGAGAAATGATCGCCCGCTGACCAGAGGACGCCATTAGTCCGGAGGTCCACTCTGCTGCTACAGTAATGACCGACGGTCAGAACCAACCTGATTAGCCACCACCCTGAGTGGCCCCCCTTTGCCTCTGACCTTTAACCTCTGCACCGTACGTCGAAGGTTGGCCATCGGAACGAGCTGTGTCGGCATCAGATGATTATGAAACAAGTTTTATATGAGTGATATTGCCCGGGGGTGGGGTGGGGTGGGGGTCGTCTGAAGTCGGCCTTGACCTTGCTCTCGATTAAGGGTCAAGGGCGGTCATTGGCAAGGAGAATATGTCGGGTCAATTGGCAGGATGTGGTTGAGGGCACATTTGTCACATCTTCTCCAAAACCATCCTCCAAGGTACCGTTGAAGGAGGGCGCAGACGAGGACGGCAGAGAAAGAGCTGGTCCGAAAATATAAAGGACTGGACCAAAATGACCATGCCAGATCTCCTCACGACAGCTACCAACAGAAGAGCCTGGAGAGAAACGGCGGCTGCCTCATCACGTCCCCCCAACGACCCCAGCGGTCAGGGGAATGACTGACCGACTGGTTGAGGGAGTTTTTTTTTGTGATTCCACCTCTGAACGTAGCCATGACATATATATATATATATATATTGTTTGTTCTGTTTTGTTTTGTATGTGCTGTTTCAGTCAATTCGCGCATCGATAAATCAATCAACAAGTCCTTCGATGTATCAATCAATCTATCAGTCAATCAATCAATCGGTCCGTAAATCAAACGATTGATCGAACGATCAATGAATCAATGAATCAGTCACTTAGTCATCAACCTGTCAAAGACATCCATGTTGCGCCCAGTTTGAGAATGTGACTGTCCGTTCGTGCTTCGTTTCCACTGCCGTGAATGTTGTTTGTCTTGTCTGAGGAAGACCAAAGAGGTCGAAACGCGTCATGTTCGTCTTGTCAATTGATTGTTTCTTTCGCTGGGCGACGTTGTCATTTTTCTTAAAAGTTTATTTAATGAAATAATTGTTCTTGTCCAGATCCCGTTCAATCATAAAATTCGCAAGGTACGTGTTGACACCGTGTTGTGGTAAATGTAAGGGAAGTAAACAAAACATATAAAACCAATAAATACACATCGTCGTTTGCCACTTTTCTTCCACTTGGAATATATTACTTTTGTCATGATATGTGCTTTTTCCCTCTTCTTACACCTTAGGTCTTGCACACGATACTCAAGATTGAAGATCATTTATTCCTGTTTAGGCCATTGCCCCTCATGAAGCGGGTTGCAAGTTAATTACAGTCATCATCTTAGCACCCGAGCAATTACCCGCGAGCGTAACTAACACTTACACGGTGCACTACTTTATGACAGAATAAAATGATCGCAGCTTGAATGCTTTGAATAAATACACTGACAAACATTTTAACAGTTTGCTCATGAGTACATACCAGAAGAAGTGCCAGTCCAAACTGACTTGGGAATTTATAGAACCTGAACGGTTCTATATTCAGCTCTTCATTTGGGTCTTGCACACGAGTGAGTTTGAAAGGTATTGAACCAACCAAAGAAAAACCGGTAAACACAGATCAGTTTACAATGGGTTTTTTTGCCTTTTGGAAAACCTAGCTTATTTATTTACACTATTCATTTTTCGATGTGTCAATAATCCTTGTTAATATTTCCTATCATACGTCTAGCACTCGTGTTGATGTTAAGGAAACTAAAAGAAAACAAAAACGAATTCCTTCCACTTTTCTCCCGCTCGGAAAATCTGAATGTTTTGGGTTTGTTTTGACTTTTTTTTTTAAAGAAAGAATTTAATCGGTTCGATGTCGCAGTTTTGTTTGTTTGTTTTCAAGTATGGTTGCATCATAAATCTCGCACCGAAGTGCAGGTGAAGGCAAATTAAACGAAATTAACAAAATAAAACAAACACAGAAATCGTTATTTACCAGTTTCATCCCGTTTTGAAAAAAAAAGAAAAAACTTCTCACAAAAATTCTGTGTTTAATATTTTCCGTGTCCCTATTTATTCTTTCAAACGTTGTTTGTTTATCATAGGTCTTGTACAGGTCTTACATATTATACTATAAAAGAACTCAGCAAAATGAATATACACGGATCAATATTTTCCACTTTTCTTCTGTTTGGAAAACCACTTTTTTGGAATTGAAAAAAAAAATTCACAGTCTATCGCTTCAAACAATCTTTTGTTTGTATATCATAGGTTTTGAGTTACTGTGAAAGAAATCAACAGAAGAAAAGAATTCAATACGGGTCTTTTTTACCACTTTTACCCAGTTTGAAGAATCTGACCTTTTCTGTGGCAACTGAACTTTAGTCTTTTGATACTGCACAATCTTCTTTCAAATTTCGCGCTGTGTGTGTGTGTGTGTCTGTGTGAGTGTGAGTGAGTGTGTGTGTGTGTGTGTGTGAACCCACAACCCCAGGATCACCGCGATTACGGGTCCGGCGCTCTACCAACTGAGCTATTCCGGCCACTTACGTTTCAACAGAAACTATGTTTATGAAGCAGAAATACGTTTTGAGAAGAGTAGGTGTGACGTCAACGTAAATTATGACGTCAACTTGAAATGACATAAGAACATGATGAAAATAAAAATTTTGACGAAAAAGGAGAGCAAGAACTAACGGCCGAGGCTTTGGTGTCCAGCCTACTTTATTTTGTTTTAATCGTCGTTTTCTCCGTAGTGTTACTATGTGGAAAGGCTGACTTTCAAGTCAGTAGTACGTTGATGTTCACTGTGTATGTGCGATACTTCTGATAACGGTACCAGCGAAATATGTACCAGGAAATTTATTTGTTATAGAAATGTTGTGAATGCTGTGTAGCCGAGAGTGACTTAAAACTCCTGCAAGAATATTTATGTGCTCTAATTGTACCACCTCATGTGTGTCGGTGGGCTGAATTTATTGATGTGAACATTGTAATCTCAATACACGGAGAAGCTAATTAATTTTTGTTTTAGATCAACAATACGTGGAATCGAAGTTTATTGTGTTCCATGGGACTTTGCTGAAATCGTGTTCTCCGGGGATTCAGTATTGGTTGCTGTGCCTTGTGAATCTGCAGTTCTTCTATGGTTTACTGTGCTTTATGAATCTGCGGTTCTTCTTCTATGGATTGCTGTGCTTTATGAATCTGCGGTTCTTCTTCTATGGATTGCTGTGCTTTATGAATCTGCGGTTCTTCTATGGATTACTGTGCTTTATGAATCTGCGGTTCTTCTTCTATGGATTGCTGTGCTTTATGAATCTGCGGTTCTTCTGTGGATTACTGTGCTTTATGAATCTGCGGTTCTTCTTCTGTGGATTGCTGTGCTTTGTGAATCTGCGGTTCTTCTGCTATGGATTACTGTGCCTTGTGAATTTGCGGTTCTTCTTCTGATAGTTTGACGTGATTTATTATGTGCTTGTTGTGTGGAGACCCCGTTTCTTCTTCTTCATCGCTTGTGTTTGTGAACGGCTTTGCTTATTATGTGGGGACCTTGGTTATCCTTATTTGTCTTCTTTTTGTGTTGTAGACTGTGGCTTGGGTACTGTGGAACCGAGTGTGTTGACTGCACATGTGAGACACTGTGGACGGCGCCGGCGAGATCTGTGAGTGATATCAAGATATGCAATATGATATGCTGATATCTGATGATTGAAGTTCCT
>CM065734.1:48273468-48275968 GCA_033310375.1 Conus canariensis
CTGAAGACATTTCTCAACTATTGCTTGTAGTCATGAAGACCAACATACCAACACCTACAGCTGACTGAAGACATTTCTCAACTATTGCTTGTAGTCATGAAGACCAACTACCAACACCTACAGCTGACTGAAGACATTTCTCAACTATTGCTTGTAGTCATGAAGACCAACCTACCAACACCTACAGCTGACTGAAGACATTTCGCAACTATTGCTTTGTCATGAAGACCAACTACCAACACCTACAGCTGACTGAAGACATTTCGCAACTATTGCTTGTGTCATGAAGACCAACCACCAACACCTACAGCTGACTGAAGACATTTCGCAACTATTGCTTGTGTCATGAAGACCAACCTACCAACACCTACAGCTGACTGAAGACATTTCGCAACTATTGCTTGTAGTCATGAAGACCAACCTACCAACACCTACAGCTGACTGAAGACATTTCGCAACTATTGCTTGTAGTCATGAAGACCAACCTACCAACACCTACAGCTGACTGAAGACATTTCTCAACTATTGCTTGTAGTCATGAAGACCAACCTACCAACACCTACAGCTGACTGAAGACATTTCTCAACTATTGCTTGTAGTCATGAAGACCAACCTACCAACACCTACAGCTGACTGAAGACATTTCTCAACTATTGCTTGTAGTCATGAAGACCAACCTACCAACACCTACAGCTGACTGAAGACATTTCTCAACTATTGCTTGTAGTCATGAAGACCAACCTACCAACACCTACAGCTGACTGAAGACATTTCTCAACTATTGCTTGTAGTCATGAAGACCAACCTACCAACACCTACAGCTGACTGAAGACATTTCCAACTATTGCTTGTAGTCATGAAGACCAACCTACCAACACCTACAGCTGACTGAAGACATTTCTCAACTATTGCTTGTAGTCATGAAGACCAACCTACCAACACCTACAGCTGACTGAAGACATTTCCAACTATTGCTTGTAGTCATGAAGACCAACCTACCAACACCTACAGCTGACTGAAGACATTTCTCAACTATTGCTTGTAGTCATGAAGACCAACCTACCAACACCTACAGCTGACTGAAGACATTTCTCAACTATTGCTTGTAGTCATGAAGACCAACCTACCAACACCTACAGCTGACTGAAGACATTTCTCAACTATTGCTTGTAGTCATGAAGACCAACCTACCAACACCTACAGCTGACTGAAGACATTTCTCAACTATTGCTTGTAGTCATGAAGACCAACCTACCAACACCTACAGCTGACTGAAGACATTTCTCAACTATTGCTTGTAGTCATGAAGACCAACATACCAACACCTACAGCTGACTGAAGACATTTCTCAACTATTGCTTGTAGTCATGAAGACCAACCTACCAACACCTACAGCTGACTGAAGACATTTCGCAACTATTGCTTGTAGTCATGAAGACCAACCTACCAACACCTACAGCTGACTGAAGACATTTCTCAACTATTGCTTGTAGTCATGAAGACCAACCTACCAACACCTACAGCTGACTGAAGACATTTCTCAACTATTGCTTGTAGTCATGAAGACCAACCTACCAACACCTACAGCTGACTGAAGACATTTCTCAACTATTGCTTGTAGTCATGAAGACCAACCTACCAACACCTACAGCTGACTGAAGACATTTCTCAACTATTGCTTGTCGTCATGAAGACCAACCTACCAACACCTACAGCTGACTGAAGACATTTCTCAACTATTGCTTGTCGTCATGAAGACCAACCTACCAACACCTACAGCTGACTGAAGACATTTCTCAACTATTGCTTGTAGTCATGAAGACCAACCATACCAACACCTACAGCTGACTGAAGACATTTCTCAACTATTGCTTGTAGTCATGAAGACCAACATACCAACACCTACAGCTGACTGAAGACATTTCTCAACTATTGCTTGTAGTCATGAAGACCAACCTACCAACACCTACAGCTGACTGAAGACATTCTCAACTATTGCTTGTAGTCATGAAGACCAACCTACCAACACCTACAGCTGACTGAAGACATTTCTCAACTATTGCTTGTAGTCATGAAGACCAACCTACCAACACCTACAGCTGACTGAAGACATTTCTCAACTATTGCTTGTAGTCATGAAGACCAACCTACCAACACCTACAGCTGACTGAAGACATTTCTCAACTATTGCTTGTAGTCATGAAGACCAACCTACCAACACCTACAGCTGACGAGATGTCCGCTAATGATGAGAGAAGGAGAACACAAGACACAGGAGAGAGAGAGGAGAGGGGAGAGGGACAAACGGGGAGGAGGAGAGAGAGAGAGAGAGGGGAGACAGAGACAGACAGAGAGAGAGAGAGGGAGGGAGACAGAGGACAGACAAGAGAGAAGACAGACAGAAGAGAGGACACGAGAGAGACAGAGAGAGGGAGAAAAGGACAGACGAGGACAGAGACAGAGACAGAAAGAGAGAAGAGAGAAGAATGACAGATAGAAC
>CM065734.1:48315968-48323468 GCA_033310375.1 Conus canariensis
TGCGACACCCAGTTCATCTTGCCTCTGTTATCTAGTTCTAACAGCATTTTATACGCTTTATAAGGCAATCTATGTTCAGCCATCTGAGTTAGTTTTAGCCAGTACTTTACACATTTAACAGCGGAGTGCAAAGATATGGGGTATCTGTCAGTCTCACCATACACAACATCATTTGGTGTTTGTGGTGAGACACCCAAAAACTTTTTTAAAGCAAATAAATGAACCTTTTCGCATTGTGCAGCTCCAGCATCAAGACCCCACAGTTCAGCCCCATATTGTAACATAGGCAGGATTTTAGCATCAAACAATTTCAAAAACAAGGCAAGAGATTCATTGTTAAGCATCGACAATTTCTTCATAATACATAGCAATGCGTTTTTGGCTCTGCAAGCAATATCTTTACATGCAAAAGTGAAACTTAATCTCGTAGAGAAATATATCCCTAAGTACTTATATACATTTACAACAGGCATATGTATTGCATTATATGTCCATTTTTCTCTAGCAGCGAGATAACCGCCTTTTCTGAAAACAATTATGTTACTCTTACTCATATTTACTTTCAACTGGAGTGAATCAGCTGCCCTTTGCAAACTATTCAACTGAGTTTGGAGGCCTATTACAGTCTCTGATATTAATGCAACGTCATCAGCAAGAAGTAAAATAAATATTTCAAGAACATCATTTACAAAATGGGCACCATGTTTTCCAGAGCTTATGACTTTGAAAGTCAACTCATTAATAAATAAAGAAAACAAAACTGGGCTGCAAACATCACCCTGCTTAACACCAGATGTACAGTTGATATAATCTGTTAAAGCAGCACCACATCGCACCCTTGCCTTTACATGGTCATACATACTCATAATACATTTATACATCTTTCCATGAATTCCGTTTTTCAACAAAATAGGCCAAAGTATAGTTCTATTAACAGAATCAAAGGCTTTCTCAAAATCGATGAAAGCAACATACAATTTACGATTCAGACAAAACTGTTTTTGAACGAAAGCTAATAATGTGAACATATGGTTTATTGTGGAATGATTTTGTTTAAATCCAGCTTGAAACTCACCTGTAATGTTATTATCCTCAACCCAAACTTGAAGTCTTTTATTAATAATTGTACTATACAATTTACTACATACATTACACAGCGAAATTCCTCTGTAGTTATTTGGATTCATAACATCACCCTTTTTATATAATGGTAAAACAATTGATTCACACCAGCTTTCAGGGTATATGCCTCTATTAAACAGGGAATTGAAAAATTTAACAAAAAATTCCATTACTAAGTTTGATTTGGAAGCATTTTTGATAAATTCCCCTATAATTTTATCAGGTCCAGCCGCCTTGCGATTTTTCAGTGTCTTTAAAGCGCTCAAAATTTCTTCTGCTGAGATAGGCTGATTCAAATCACTTTCGCTGTCACTATCGTCGGATTCATCACCATCGTCATCACAACAATCGTCACTGTTTATAGCACTATATCGATTTCCAAAAGCACGTTGGTTACTAATATCTTCTCCCTGAATCAGATCATTATCAAATTTGTCTTTTCTTTCTAACAATTCTTTAAAATGTACATACCAATCGTTTATGCTAATATCATTCAAAGGCTGCCTTCTTGTCTTGGAAATTTTACGCACAGATTTCCAGAATTCCTGTTGGCTATTTACCGAAGTTAATAAATTATTGAGCAAAGTGTTATTGAACTGCTTCTCTTTTCTCTTTAACAAATGTTTATATTCACGCCTTGCTATACATAAAGAAGTGCGATCGGGTGGAGACAATGTACGCTTAAATTTGTTCACCAAATTGCGTACAGTTCTTTTGGCCACACGACATTCATCATCATACCAGTCGTCCTCTTTCGCGCCCTTACCAATGTGTACCTGTTTCTTCATAAAGTCTGCAGCACTTTTTATACAATGATTAAAAAGCTCAAGTGCCTCGTTAATATTTTCATCAATCAAGGTGATCGCCATTTCAAACTGAATTTGCATTTCATTTGAACAGATGTTGTCTATGAACATACTGCTGTGGGCTTCGTCCCATATAAACTTTTCCAAAACCTGAACATTACCATTATCTTTTGAACATATCTTATTATTCTTAGGGAAATGAATACATAACTCCAAAGGCAAATGATCAGATTCGATCCTGTCAGACACATTCATTCTACTGCTATCAGAAATTATTGAGAACAGATCATTCGACAGTAAAAAATAATCATCTACACTGCTACCATTATCCGATATGTACGTGTAATGACCTTGGAGGTCACCCTGACACATACCATTCAAAATACACAGGTTTAAAATAGTGCACATGTTGAGTAACATTTTGCCATAGTTATTAAGCACATGGTCTTCAGAATTTCTGTTCAAGTTCAAAGGACCACTCAAATGTTGATTTTCATAATCACACTCATTAGTTACAAAATCACTAGAAATGTTTGAAGTTCTACTATTTAAGTCTCCATTTATTACTATATAAGCATCATGTTCTTCATTACACAGCAAACAGTCACATAAAAATCTTCCAATAAAGCGACACCATTTTCACAGTCAAAATGCACATAATAGGGTGAGTTTTCTGGTGGTATGTAAGCACAAACATACATAATGTCTCTATCTATACCGAAGAGACATTTATCCAAAAGAAAGGCGTAGAAAAGAGAAGATTTCACACATACAGGTTTGACATAAGGACACAGCTCATGAGAGAGAGAGAGAGAGAGAGAGAGAGAGAGAGAGAGAGAGAGAGAGAGAGAGAGAGAGAGAGAGAGTCGCACAAGCCTATTAAAACATTAGACACGTGTTCACTCACGCATATTCTCAGAGACTATTAACAGATACAATGCAACAGCTGTAGACAGTACACACATGCACAGGCACACACGCGTGCACACACACACACACACACACACACACACACACACACACACACACACACACACACACACACACACACACACGTACGCGCGCTTACTACTACATTGCATACACGTGCATTCGGTTGCATGTTTTTTTTTCATAGATCAATATCAGAGTTTCAGTGTAACAGCTGTAAACTGTACACACACACACACACACACACACACACACACACACACACACACACACACACACACACACACACGAAATATACGAAATGTATACGAAAGGACAATCTTCATCCATCCCCTACCTCTCACTCTTCATTTGTACATCAAAACCATTTGTAGTTTTCTGGCTTTATTATTAGGGTTTGGTTTGTTTGGTTGTATTTTGGGTTGATGGGGTGGGGTCTTTTTTCCGTTTAATATTACTGGAGTCGATAGACGTTAAATTTGAAAGTAACCACACACACACACACACACACACACACACACACACACACACACACACACATATATATATATATATATATACACATACACACACACACACACACACGCGCGCACGCACGCACGCACACACACAGACACACCACAGACACGCACGCACACACACACGCACGCACGCACGCACGCACACACACACACACACACACACACACACACACACACACACACACACCCTGCAGAGACCCAGGCTTTGGCACAGAAGAGACAGGGAGATGCAGGAGGCTGGTGAAGCGTTCGTCAGTGAGGCCCCTAAACACCCTTCATGGAGGTAAAGAGGAAGATACTGGAGGAGGAGGAGGAGGAGGAGGAGGAGGGGGGAGGAGGAGAGGGAGGAGGAAGAGGAAAAAGAGGAGAGGGAGGAGGTAGAAGGAGGAGGAGGGAGATGAGAGGGAAGAGGGGAGAGGGAGGAGAAGAAGGAGAGGGAGGAGAAAGAGGAGAGGAAGGAGGTAGAAGGAGGAAGAGGGGAGGGATGGGGACAGCGAGGAGAAGGAGGAGGAGGAGGCAAAGAAGAAAAAGAAGAAGACGACGACGACGACGAAGAAGAAGAAGAAGGAGAAGAAGAAGAAGAAGAAAGTATGAGTGAATGAATAAACGAACGAACGAGCGAACGAATTAGTTAATTAACAGTGTGTGTGTGTGTGTGTGTGTGTGTGTGTGTGTGTGTGTGTGTGTGTGTGTGTGTGTGTGTGTGTGTGCGTGGGAGGGGGGGTGTGAGGGGTGAGGGGTAGATAATCTAAATATAAATTTAGCTGTATGTATGTATATTAAGTAACTTTTAAAATGGGATAACTCTGAATGCATGAGCCATAAATTTACGGTACTCCAGTCCTTATCGGATATGAGAGAGAGAGAGAGAGAGAGAGAGAGAGAGAGAGAGAGAGAGAGAGAGGAGACGGAGACGGAGAGAGAGAGAGAGAGAGAGAGAGAGAGAGAGAGAGAGGAGGGTGATAGCAGAGAGAGAGAGAGAGACAGTCCGAGATTCAGTTTCAGATTCAGATGATTTATTCATATAATAGGCAAAGGCCCATAATCAAGGGGTGTGTGAGCACACAAAGTGCAATCAATATCAATACAATTAAATTACGAAACGAAACCAAAAAAATGTCCAAGGCAATTTCAAGAAGTGAGCATGTCTCTATACTTCCAGGCTTTGCACAAAATTTTACGAAGAAAAATTTTTTTTTAACAACTTCAGCAGAAAGTAGATGCACCGAGTAAGCTCAGTTTAAACGAAGATGGCTGTCTGTAATATTGGGGCGTAATGAACTGTTCTCCGATGCTCTTGAGAGTTGGACAGGACAGTGCGAAGTGTATGTAATTCGGTGTCCTTTCTTCTGATTCTTGACACAAAGGAAAAAGCAAATCACAATTATTACATTTCAATATCTACATTTATGGAGAGCTAATGCAGATATTCCTAATCTTTTTTTTTCTAACCCCCCCCCCCCCCCCCCGCCCACCTTCCCCACCACCCCCGCCTTTACTAATTTTTTTTCTTTTCTCTCTCTCTCTCTCTCTCTCTCTCTCTCTCTCTGTGTGTGTGTGCGCGCTCGTGTGTGTGAACAAGAACAAGAACAAGAACATATTTTATTGCCATATGAAAACCAGAGGTTTTATGGGGCACAGATGATCAAGTTCAGACAATGTCTTAAAAGCAAGACAACCTTTTTCGTTTCTTACATGGAACGTGAACGGTTTATTACCCAAACTTACAGATCATGATTTTGTTACATTTATTTGTGGTTTTGATTTTGTTTGCTTGGTAGAGACTTTTATGGAAAAAATTGAAAACAATATATTCAATGGATATAAAACATATTATACATCAGCGGTACAGTTCTCTCAAAAAGGAAGACGATCAGGGGGCATTGTGTGCTTGATTAAGAATGAGTTCGCTCCCTTTGTAAAAATTATTGATACAAGAAGGTTTATAAATTGTTGTGCTAAAGAATTATTCGGCTTGGAGAAAGATGTATTGTATTTGTGTTCTTATGTTCCGCCGGAAGGTTCGCCCTTTTATACTCATTTTGATCAGGATAATGGGATAAGTTTGCTTGAGAATTGTTTGGTTGATAGTATGACAACAAGAGATGTTTATGTTTTATTGTGCGGTGACTTAAACAGCAGAACTTCAAATATTTCTTGGGATTTTTTGGCAAACAGCGTTATTGAACTGCAATATAAGAGCGAGTCTATCACTTCAATGAGATGTTCTCAAGACCAATATTTGAATAATTATGGAAAATTACTTCTTAACATGTGCACTGCCTTAGATTTAAGTATATTAAATGGTTTATGTAAGGGTGACCTCCAGGGTCACTATACATATATATCAGACTCTGGATGCAGTGTCGCCGACTATTTCATTTTTTCAAACGAATTATTATCACTGGTGTATGAATCATGTGAACTACACGTTGTGGAAAGGATTGAGTCTGATCACATGCCTGTTGCAGTTCGAGTAGTGTTTCCACAGGAAAATGAAGTCATTCCTAATAAAAGGGAAGGTCGTAAGGAAACTATTGAAAAAATTGTTTGGAACAGTGAATATGCTGATGTTTTTTATGACTCGCTTTGTAAAAATGACATGAACAGTAACTTGAACAATGCTATGATTTTAATTGATGTTGATGTCAATGAAGCATTAAGTGTGTTTAATGAGTGTATAAAAGACTGTGCGGATTGTATGAAGAAGCATATAAATGTCAATAAAGAGAAGGTACCACGTGACTGGTTCGACCAGGAATGTGAAACCACTAAGAAAAAAGTAAGAAGCCTTCTCAGAATTAGTTGTAGGACATTAGATAGGGAGGATCGGCAAACATATACCATTGCTCGGCGTGAATATAAGCATTTGCTGGTAAGGAAGAGTAAAGAGTTTAACAATACATTATTGCACAAGCTTGTGACGTCAGTAAAAAACCAGAGAGAATTCTGGGATATTGTCCATAAAGCTTCCTTTAATAGAAAACAGCCAAGAAACGAGATTACAGTTGACAAGTGGTTCCAGCACTTTAAGTCGTTATTAGAAATAGATGTAAATACTTCAAATTATGAAGATCCGGCTGATAGCAACAATGATAGTTACATGAATCGTCCTATTTCTAAAGAGGAAGTATTGTTGGCCATAAGAAAACTGAAAGTTCGAAAAGCAGCAGGTCCAGATGGTATTGTTAGCGAGTTACTGAAGTATTCAAATGATCAAGTCGTAAATTTTCTCACTAAATTATTCAATACACTTTTTGACAATGGGGGATTTCCGGAAAACTGGACAGAATCCATTATTTTACCATTGTTTAAAAAAGGAGATGTTAATAATCCCAATAATTATAGAGGTATTTATATTACTGATATAAGCAGCAAACTTTATAGTTCTATTATTAACAACAGATTACAAGAATGGATAGACGAGAACAATATTACAGGTGAGTATCAAGCAGGCTTTAAAAAAGGATATTCGACAGTTGATCACATATTTACGTTGTTAGCGCTTGTGCAAAAGCAGTTTTCATATAACCGTAAACTTTATGTAGCGTTCATAGACTTTGAAAAAGCATTTGATTCCATTAATAGAAATCTGCTATGGCCTATTTTATTACAAAATGGCATAACTGGTAAGTTATTTAAGTGTATCAAAGTTATGTATGAAAATGTAAAATGTAGAGTAAGATGTGGATCTAAACTTTCTGATTACATTCGATGTACAGCAGGAGTGAAACAGGGAGACTCGTGTAGCCCTGTACTATTTTCTGTATTTATTAATGTGTTAGCATTACATGTGATTAATAACGGAAAACATGGCGCTGTGCTCTCACGTACTGCATTTGAGTTGTTTATTCTTCTATTGGCAGATGATGTTGTTTTATTGTCAGAGACGGTTATAGGGCTGCAGACACAGCTAAATAACTTGCAACATGCTGCTTCTTCGCTTCAATTGAAAGTCAACATGAATAAAAGTAACATAATTGTATTTCGGAAGGGAGGTTATCTAAGCGTAAGAGAACGATGGCTATACGATGGCGTGGTAATGCCTGTAGTTAATGTTTACAAGTATTTGGGAATATTTATCTCCACTCGTCTGAGTTTCACTGCTGCTTGTAAAGATC
>CM065734.1:48335968-48338468 GCA_033310375.1 Conus canariensis
GCGGAAATCCCGTGCGTGCATGAGGGAGAGAGCGAGGGAGGGATGGAGAGAGAGTGTACATATAATGAAAACAAACCTTTTTCTTTTTTGTTATGGAATGTTCATGGCATAAAGTCAAAACTTGCCGATCCAGATTTCTTTTCATTTCTTTTTAAGTTTGATTTTGTCTGTCTTGTTGAAACGTTTCTTGATGAGTGGAAGTTTGATCATCTATTTTCTGACTATGATGTGTTCTGCAAACCTGCTGTCAAATTCAGTAGACAGGGGAGAGCATCAGGTGGAATTGTTTGTTTGATTAGGAAAGAGTTATCTCCCTTTGTAAAAGCTATTGATGTCAACCACTCCAATTTTTGTGTATTCATAATTGACAAAAAATTATTTGGAACAGACAAAGATGTTTTGTATTTTTGTTGCTACATTCATCCGGAAAATTCTCCTTTTTACACCTTTTTTGATGTTGAAAATGGAATCAGTTTACTTGAAGATTGTTTGATAGAATGTTTGTTAAGAAAAGATGTGTATGTCATAATTAATGGAGACTTGAATAGCAGAACATCCAATATTTCTCAGGATTTTTCGGGAAAAAACATTTTTGATAGACAATGTGATAGTCATTCTCTCAGTATAAATCGTAACTCTGAAGACTGTACATTAAATAATTATGGAAAGCTGATGCTAAATGTATGCACTGCCTTTGATTTGTGTATTCTTAATGGGGTATGTAATGGCGACCTGGAAGGACGCTATACATACATATCTGATTCTGGCTGCAGTGTTGATGATTACTTTATTATTTCAGGCGATCTTCTTGCTTTGGTATATGACTCATGTAAATTTCAAGTTTTAGACCGCATAGACTCAGATCACATACCTGTTTCTTTCATTGCTGTTTTTCCAAAGGAAAATGTTGTTGTCAATAATGAACAAGTAAATCATGTTATAGAGAAACTTGTATGGAATAATGATTGTGCTAATCGATTTCAAGAACTATTATGTAGCGTAGATGTTGTTAGAAAAATTGAAAATGCCATAGATATGATACAATCCGACGTAAATGAAGCTTTGAACATGTTTAATGAGTGTGTAAAGGAAAGTGCTAAGTGTATGAAGAAGCATATACGTGTCAATAGAAATCACAGATGTGATGATTGGTATGATAAAGAGTGCCGAATCAGTAAACTAAAAGCTAGAAAATTATTAAGAATTAGCTGTCGTACTCATGATCCACAAGATAGAGTGGCTTATTGTATTGCAAGGCGAGAATACAAAAAATTGTTAAAAAGAAAGGAGAAAGAGTATAATAAGTTCTTAATAGATAAGTTGATTTCCTCAGTTAAATGCCAAAAAGACTTCTGGGAGACTGTTCGGAAAGTATCTTTCAAAAGAAAACAACTGAAGAATAAGATAACTAGCGATATTTGGTTTCATCATTTCCAAAATTTGTTAGAACAGAATGTTAGTGACAGTGTTAATGAAGAAGTGGTGGATGCTGATGTAGATAGTTCATTTAATCGTCCAATATCCATGGAAGAGGTTACTTTAGCTATTAGAAAACTAAAAAATGGCAAGTCAGCTGGCCCAGATGGTCTTATTGGAGAATTATTTAAACACGCAACACAGCAGGCTGTGCTATTTTTTCATAAATTATTTAATAAGTTATTTAATGAGGGCTTGTACCCTGATAATTGGTGTGAATCAATTATTTTGCCTATATTTAAAAAAGGAGATGTGGACAATCCCAATAATTATAGAGGAATTTCCCTTAGTGACATTAGCAGTAAACTATTTGGAATGATTATTAATAGGAGAATACAAGAATGGGTTGATGAGAATAATATAACCGGGGAACAGCAAGCAGGATTCAAAAAGGGTTATTCGACCGTGGATCACATGTTTACTTTGTTGGCACTTATCCAAAAGCAGTTTTCTCGTAATCGTAAGCTATATGTTGCTTTTATAGATTTCCAAAAGCATTTGATTCAATAAATAGAATATACTTTGGCCAATACTACAAAAAAATGGTATATGCGGTAAACTCTATAGGTGTATTAAAAGCATGTATAATGTTGTCAGAGCTAGAGTCCGTTGTGGAGGTAAACTGACAGATTTTATTAACTGTACAGCTGGGGTCAGACAAGGAGATGCATGTAGTCCAGTTTTATTTTCTTTGTTTATAAATGAATTAGCTATAGAAGTTATCAATAATGGTAGACATGGTGCCTTGTTGTCTCTTGATACCTTAGAGTTGTTTATTCTCTTATTAGCTGATGATATTATTTTGATATCAGAAACGCCTGTCGGTCTGCAGACTCAGTTGAATAATTTACGACGTGCTGCTGGTACACTTCAATTAAAAGTTAATATGTCAAAAAGTAATATCATTGTGTTTCGTAAGGGGGGCTATCTTGGTGCAAGGGAAAGATGGGTTTATGATGATGTTAATATGCCAGTTGTTAATGCATACAAGTATTTAGGTATAATGTTTTCTACACGGTTGAGT
>CM065734.1:48383468-48393468 GCA_033310375.1 Conus canariensis
GGCAGAGAATTCCAAACAGTCGGGGCGACAAAGCTAAAGAAACACTCTCGGGCTGATTTCTTTTATTTCGTTTTACGATCTTCAGGAATTTCCGACTTGCAGAGCGGAGAGTACGGAATGACTGGAATGCCCACACACACACATGGCACAGGACTGGCAAGGTGGAGGAGAACCAATCAAAAAGAAAACGGAATGCAAGAGTAGCAGGTTTGCACCGATGATGACATTGAACAGGCAGCCAGTGAAGCCCCTTCAATGGGGATGTTGGGTGATCGGCACTTCTTGTAAAGCGCTGCATGCACTGTTTGAATTCCATTCAGGGGCCGGAATAGCTCAGTTGGTAGAGCGCCGGACTCGTGATCCTGGGGTTGCCAGTTCGAATTTCGGTACAGGGGGATTTTTCCCGCGGAGTTAACATTGGTTCTGACTCCATTCCCCATACAGTCCTTCGAATGAGACTATAAACCGAGGTTCCGTGTGTGAACGCACGCACAACAGCTTGCACATACGTAAAATCCCATCACCAACTTTCGGAAGAGAAGGCCAGTTTGGCCATTGGTATGGATGACACGTTACACATAGCATGCACCTTCCCCGAAGATGGAGTATGGCTTCCTTAATGGCGGGATGAAAAACGGTCATAATAATGATTTCTTATATAGCGCTTAATCAAACGAATTTCTCTAAGCGCTTTACAAAGTCATACTACATTCACCCTTCTCATATACAATAATACACCTTACACCCACTACAAATACAAATACTATTACTACAATAACTAACAAATCCTAATCCTACCAATGTGACATTCACTTATTCTTCAAATATCACTACAAAAACTTAATCCTATAACGTTCAATCATACAACAAATACATATAATAGAGAACATACACATACGCTACATTTGAAAAGGCCCAGACGGCTATGAGTTAGGTTGTACCCCCCCCCCCCCCTCTCCCCACAGCATTGACTAATTATGAGAAAATAGATGGGTTTTAAGTTTAGACTTGAAAGAAGAGATAGAATCTGAATGTCTGAGACAGTCTGGCAGTCTGTTCCACGTCGCTGGAGCTTGAAAAGAGAAAGATCTTTCACCAGTAGTAGTCCTGAAGCGAGTCATTCGCAGAAGGCGGTCGTCAGCACAGGAGCGTAGTTGTCGAGAGGGGGTGTAGATTTTAAGGAGATCTGAGAGATAAGAAGGTCCATTTTCAAAGAGAGCAGAGAAAGTGAGAGTTGAGATTTTGTACGAGATACGGTTTGAGACAGATAGCCAGTGAAGAGAGTGGAGGAGAGGCGAAATGTGAGCATGTTTTCTTGCTCTACAGACGACTCGGGCTGCATGATTTTGGATTCGCTGTAATCTTTCTATCAGGTATTTTGGAAGGCCGGCCAAAAGTGAGTTGCAGTAATCTATTCTAGATAAGACAAATGCACAAATGAGAGTTTTGTGTAGCATCTGTAGAGAGAAGATGACGTACAGAGCTGATTCTTCTTAGTTCTAAATAGGCAATCTTGCAAATATTTGAAACCTGTTTCTCAAAGGAGAGGGATTGGTCAAGTATGACCCCTAGACTGTGGACAGAGGTGGAGACAGAGACAGCACAGTCATTGATAGTGACAGTTGAAGGCAGAGAAGGATGGTTAGGCTGTTTTGTCACGAACATGAGTTCCGTCTTGTCGTCGTTTAGTTGTAGTTTGTTGGTTGTCATCCAGTCCTTCAGGTCTGCAATGCAGCCCCACATCCGAGAAATCAGTGAGTCAGTTTCAGCAATGGGAGCCGACTGATGAAGCTGAGTATCGTCAGCAAAGCTCTCATGCGACATGGCGTGACCACTGATGACGTCAGACACAGGACTAGCATACAGCACAAAAAGGACTGGCCCAAGTACAGAACCCTGAGGCACACCGTACCTAAGAGGAGAACTGTCTGAGTATCTTCCCTGTACACACACTGTCTGAGTCCGTCCAGTCAAGTAAGAGATAATCCAGTCGAGAGCTGTGTCTTTGAATCCAAAGGAAGTTTGAAGCCGTGAGAACAAAATATTATGATCGATCGTGTCAAATGCTGCAGAGAGGTCTAACATCGCTAATAAGGAAACGTTCCCATCGTCAAGCCCGCAGAGGAGGTCATTGACTATACGGAGGAGTGCTGTCTCACAACTATGGCCTTGTCTGTAAGCAGATTGATGAGGATTCAAAAGGTGATTCTTTTCGAGATGTTCTGGAATTTGTTCCAAAACGATCTTCTCCAATAATACACATAAAACTCGACTGCCTATCTATACAGGCAGTCTCCGCAGGAGTATCAGCCTGCGTACGCAGAAAGAAAGAAAGAAAAGAAAGAATCCATTCGCGGGAGGGAGCAGGGAAATTTGTTCTGCGGGCAAACTACGCAGTACTGAAATGCAGTAATAAAGCCAAGGATTTATTAGTGCGCTAGAAAGTTGAAAGAAATTGAACGAACTGAGCCAGTGCGGCGGTAGGAGTTTTAAGAATGACGCGCGACACAACACTGCTAAGCTGATTCTTCAAAGTGATTGGTCGAGTTTAACTCCCAGACCATTTGATTGTAGGTTTAAAATTAATATCACCACGCGTACGCACGCACGCACGCACGCACACACACACACACACACACACACACACACACACACACACACACACACACACACTCACACACACACACACACTTACACACACACACACACACACACACACACACACACACACACACACACCTCACACACACACACACACACACACACACACACACACACACCACACACACACAGAGCACTGGCAACAAAGCCAAGACAAAGCCACTTGGTTTGTGCTCCAGGTCTGTCTGTACACTAACTGTGCTGGAAACAGGACACGGTTCTGACTGTTATAAACATGGCCAGGTCTGACTGTGATGTACACAGTGCCAGGTCTGACTGTGATGTACACAGTGCCAGGTCTGATTGTACGTAAACAGGGCCAGGTCTGACTGTGATGTACACAGTGCCAGGTCTGATTGTGATGTAAACAGGGCCAGGTCTGACTGTGATGTAAAGAGGCCAGGTCTGACTGTGATGTACACAGGGCCAGGTCTGACTGTGATGTAAACAGGGCCGGGTCTGACTGTGATGTAACAGGGCCAGGTCTGACTGTGATGATAAACAGGGCCGGGGCTGACTGTGATGTACACAGGGCCGGTACTGACTGTGATGTACACAGGGCCGGGACTGACTGTGATGTAACAGGGCCAGGTCTGACTGTGATGTACACAGTGCCAGGTCTGATTGTGATGTACACAGTGCCGGGTCTGATTGTGATGTACACAGTGCCGGGTCTGATTGTGATGTACACAGTGCCGGTCTGATGTGATGTACACAGGGCCAGGTCTGACTGTGATGTACACAGTGCCAGGTCTGACTGTGATGTAAACAGGGCCGGGTCTGATTGTGATGTACACAGTGCCAGGTCTGACTGTGATGTAAACAGGGCCAGATCTGATTGTGATGTACACAGTGCCAGGTCTGATTGTGATGTACACAGGGCCAGATCTGATTGTGATGTACACAGGGCCAGATCTGATTGTGATGTACACAGGGCCAGATCTGATTGTGATGTACACAGTGCCAGGTCTGACTGTGATGTAAACAGGGCCAGATCTGATTGTGATGTACACAGTGCCAGGTCTGATTGTGATGTACACAGGGCCAGGTCTGATTGTGATGTACACAGTGCCAGGTCTGATTGTGATGTACACAGGGCCAGGTCTGATTGTGATGTACACAGGGCCAGATCTGACTGTGATGTAAACAGGGCCAGGTCTGATTGTGATGTACACAGGGCCAGATCTGATTGTGATGTACACAGGGCCAGGTCTGATTGTGATGTACACAGGGCCAGGTCTGATTGTGATGTACACAGGGCCAGGTCTGATTGTGATGTACACAGTGCCAGGTCTGATTGTGATGTACACAGTGCCAGGTCTGATTGTGATGTACACAGTGCCAGATCTGACTGTGATGTACACAGTGCCAGGTCTGATTGTGATGTACACAGGGCCGGTCTGACTGTGATGTACACAGTGCCAGGTCTGATTGTGATGTACACAGGGCCGGGTCTGACTGTGATGTACACAGGGCCGGGTCTGATCGTGATGTAAACAGGGCCGGGTCTGACTGTGATGTAAAGAGGCCAGGTCTGACTGTGATGAAAACAGGGCCGGGTCTGACTGTGATGTAAACAATGCCAGGTCTGACTGTGATGTAAACAATGCCAGGTCTGACTGTGATGTACACAGGGCCAGGTCTGATTGTGATGTAAACAGGGCCGGGTCTGATTGTGATGTAAACAGGGCCGGTCTGACTGTGATGTAAACAGGGCCGGGTCTGACTGTGATGAAAACAGGGCCGGGTCTGACTGTGATGTAAACAGGGCCGGGTCTGACTGTGATGAAAACAGGGCCGGCTCTGACTGTGATGTAAACAGAGCCACATCTGACTGTGATGAAAACAGGGCCGGCTCTGACTGTGATGTAAACAGAGCCACATCTGACTGTGATGAAAACAGGGCCGGCTCTGACTGTGATGTAAACAGAGCCACATCTGACTGTGATGAAAACAGGGCCGGCTCTGACTGTGATGTAAACAGAGCCACATCTGACTGTGATGAAAACAGGGCCGGCTCTGACTGTGATGTAAACAGAGCCAGGTCTGACTGTGATGAAAACAGGGCCGGCTCTGACTGTGATGTAAACAGAGCCAGGTCTGACTGTGATGAAAACAAGGCCGGATCTGACTGTGATGTAAACAGAGCCAGGTCTGACTGTGATGAAAACAGGGCCGGGACTGACTGTGATGAAAACAGGGCCGGCTCTGACTGTGATGTAAACAGAGCCAGGTCTTACTGTGATGAAAACAGGGCCGGCTCTGACTGTGATGTAAACAGAGCCAGGTCTGACTGTGATGAAAACAGGGCCGGATCTGACTGTGATGTAAACAATGTTAGGTCTGACTGTGATGTAAACAATGCCAGGCCTGACTGTGGTGTAAACAGGGCCAGGTCTGACTGTGATGTAAACAGGGCCGAGTCTGACTGTGATGTAAACAGGGCCAGGTCTGACTGTGATGTAAACAATGCCAGGTCTGACTGTGATGTAAACAGGGTCAGGTCTGACTGTGATGTAAACATGGCCAGACCTGACCATGCTGTAAAGATGGCCATTTCTGACTGATCTGTAAAGATGGCCATTTCTGACTGATCTGTAAAGATGGCCATTTCTGACTGATCTGTAAAGATGGCCATTTCTGACTGATCTGTAAAGATGGCTATTTCTGACTGATCTGTAAACATGGCCAATTCTGAGTGTGCTGTAAATATGGCCAATTACGACTGTGCTGTAAACATGGCCAGCTCTGACTGTGCTGTAAACACTGTCAGCTCTGACTGTGCCGTAAACGCTGCCAATTGATCTGCACGCTACCTGCACAGAAAACATACTATAATTAACGTTGTCGATTCAGACTAAACCATTCACAGTTCCGACTGTATTGTAAGCATTACTAACTCCAGCTGTGCTGTAAACACCACTCACTCTGAAAGCAACAGAACACTGAGAGAGCGAGACAAGAAGAAAAGACAGATGAAGAGAGTGACGCTAATGAGACAGAACACGTAAAACGAAGAATGAGAGAGAGAGAGAGAGAGAGAGAGAGAGAGAGAGAGACAGAGACAGAGACAGAGACAGAGAGACACAGAGAGAGACAGAGACAGAGACAGAGAGAGAGAGAGAGAACAAAAATCAAAGGCGCTATAAGAAGCAGGCCAGTGAGAGAAAGGAAAGAATGGCCATCCTATAACTATAACAAGAAGTCCAGAAAGACTGGTAAGACCCCAAAGCTAAATCGATCCTTCTTGAAAAGCCATCCCGAGGCACTGGGAGTCCGTAATGATTTCCCCCCTCGTCAATTTATCAGACAGAAGACCCCAGTGCAAGCTTAAGTATCGTCCCCCTCGCTTGCTGTTTGTTCTGACTGTGCTGTAAGACATGGCCATTTCTGACTGTGGTGTATGTAAGACATGGCCATTTCCGACTGTGGTGTAAGACATTGCCGTTTCTGACTGTGGCGTAAGACATGGCCGTTTCTGACTGTGGTGTAAGACATGGCCATTTCTGACTGTGGTGTAAGACATGGCCATTTCTGACTGTGGTGTAAGACATGGCCAGTGCTGACTGTGGTGTAAGACATGGTCATTTCTGACTGTGGTGTAAGACATGGTCATTTCTGACTGTGGTGTAAACATGGCCATTTCTGATTGTGATGTAAGACATGGCCATTTCTGACTGTGGTGTAAGACATGGCCATTTCTGACTGTGATGTAAGACATGGCCATTTCTGATTGTGATGTAAGACATGGTCATTTCCGACTGTGGTGTAAAACATGGCCATTTCTGACTGTGGTGTAAGACATGGCCATTTCTGACTGTGGTGTAAGACATGGCCATTTCCAACTGTGGTGTAAGGCATGGCCATTTCTGATTGTGGTGTAAGACATGGCCATTTGTGACTGTGATGTAAGACATGGCTATTTCTGACTGTGGTGTAAGACATGGTCATTTCTGACTGTGATGTTAACATGGCCATTTCTGACTGTGTTGTAAAACATGGCCATTTTCGACTGTGGTGTAAAACATGGCCATTTCTGACTGTGGTGTAAACATGGCCAGTGCTGACTGCCCTGCAAACATCACCAATTCTGACTGTGCTGTAAACACTATAAGATCTGACTGTGCCGTAAACGTTGCTAATTTATCTGCACACTAACAGCACACTAAACATAGCGTAATAACCATTGCCGATTCGGACTACGCTTTTAAAACATTAAATAGTTCCGACTGTCTTGTAAAACATTACCCAATTCAAGCTGTGCTGTAATCACCACTCACTCTGAAAGCAACAGAAGACTGAGAGAGCGAGACAAGACGGAAAAGGCAGACGAAGAGAGTGATGCTAATGAGACAGAACACGTAAAACGAAGAATGAGAGAGAGAGAGAGAGAGAGAGAGAGAGAGAGAGAGAGAGAGAGAGAGAGAGAGAGAGAGAGAACAAAAATCAAAGGCGTTATAAGAAGTAGGCCAGTGAGAGACAGGAAAGAATGGCCATACCATAATAAGAAGACCAGTAAGACTGGTAAGACCCCAAAGCTAAATTGATCCTTCTTGAAAAGTCATCCCGAGGCACTGGGAGTCCGTAATGATTTCCCCCCTCGTCAATTTATCAGACAGAAGACCCCAGTGCAAGCTTAAGTATCGTCCCCTTGCTTGCTGTTTGTTCGCTAAGTCAGACAGACAAAGAGAAAGAGAAGGAGGAGCAAAGAGTGGGGGGTGGTGGTGGGGGGTAAGGAAGGAGTCCAGGGAGAGGAATGAGTGGGGAAGGGGGGGGAGGGTGAGGAGTGGAGGGAGAAGGTGGGGAAGTGGAGGGGGGGGGGGAGATGAAGGTGGCAGCTTGGAAAGTCAGAGAGTTCGAACAAAACTAGGGGGATCACTCTCTCTCTCTCTCTCTCTCACACACACACACACCCCCCCCACAGAGAACACACACACACACACACCACAGAACCCCCCCCCCCACACACACACACACGCGCGCGCGCGCACACACAAAACACACACACATACAGACACACTACACACACACACATAGAGAGAGAGAGAGAGACAGACAGAGACAATTCAGTTTCTAGGTGTCGAAAGAAGTTTTCGAAGTTGAGTCAAAGGAGAGAAGTAAAGCCCAACACTGTGTGATATACCCTGTTTATTTTCCCCCAATGTTTCGGTTCCAAAGAAACTTCCTCGGAGACAGGGAATGTCATTACAAGTAAACACCTCTTGTGCACTCTTGTCTTGCCCAATTGCACAACCAAACACTCTAGGGACACATATCAAACATCAGAATTGAGAATGCCATCATGCTTTAGGATATTTTGATCATCAACGATTTCTACCGGTCTTTTATTTTTCTTTGTGACATACAAAATCTTTGCTGAATTCGTGTAATGTTGGCAAAACTGTTGTTTGCGAACACATGTTCAAAGAAATGACAAATGTTCTAAAAAAAACAAAATGACTTTTGTTCACAGCTTCTTGCTTGATTCACTTTAAATGGTGGACTTTTTGCCTTTTTTAAGGGGAGTGGCGATGGGGGGGGGCAGCTCATCTACCCCTCTCACCACGGCGCTCACTGCGTCTCCTTATCCACAGCCACACCCTGGCTTGTCCTACCCACAGCCCCGGCAATCCACAGGGAGCAGTGAACGTCAAAGTCTAGTCGTCATAAGGCAACTTAGCCGCGGAGACACTACTCTGCTACTAACAAGTCACTTCAGGCGGTGTTTAGTGGGGCCTGTACTGATCCTACAGATGCAGGACACCACTTACTAGTGAACTCATAAAGACTTTTACCTGGCTCTGTATGACAAGACACAAAACAAATTCAATATTTGTTTTATATATATATAATATGTGTGTTGTATTCAATTATAAAACAAAACTTGCTCTTATGTCTTAGATCGAAGAAATAGGGGGAAGATAAGCATTTATATCTGCAGTGGCAGTTAATTCTGCCTATCTAACAGCATGTGCTTGAGTGGGTGAATGGGGAATAATAAATGCTTCTCAAAATGAGCCTTCGGCAAGCTTATAGCCTCCAACGGGAAGACAATCTCCAATGGGGAGGAAATTCACTGACATTTAATTCCTGGTCAGATATCGGTATTTCGAATCCTCATTGTTTCTCCTCAGTGACCGCGGAATGTGGTAACTTGACTCCTCTGCCTTTTCGGTTTTAAGAAGAATGCTATCCCAGAAAAAGGCTGGTGTGCCATACCGTAGTATGTTTGTTGAGTTTTCAAAAAACCAACCAAAGGTGCCACCTAAGAAGCAAAGAAAATCATGAAAGAGCAAAACAAGCTACATTTTCTTGTGAAAAGTAGAAAATATAAAAAGATAACTTCTTAAGACACAAGTGCTGAGGGCCAGTTCTTGGAATGAATCCGCAAGGGACTAAATTATAATAGACTAATAAATTCCAAGGATAAGAAACCGAGCACCATTCCAGCAACTTACAGAGCAGCTTGGTGTTGCAATGACTGCAAGAAATATTCAATTATAAAACAAAACTTGCTCTTATGTCTTAGATTGAAGAAATAGTGGGACAAAAAAAAATCTGCCACTGCAGATATGAATGTTTTATAATTGAATATTTCTTATCCTTGGAATTTATTAGTCTATTATATATATATATATATTTTTTTTAAAGGACGTTTTAATACTGTCTATATATATATATATATATATATATATTATATATATATATATATATATTACTGACAAATACGTCATTGAATTAAAAAAAAAGTTACAATACAAATAATTTGTAGCCCTTTAACTGGGTCCAACGTTTGGACTTTGACACCTTATCTCTGTCTAACTGTGTGTGAAAAGTTAAAAGTTCAGTTTCTTGCCACCGAACGTAACCGGAAGTCAGTAAATGGCTATGGATTGAGTGGGTATTCATGCGTTTGTTTGTTTGTTTGATTATCTGTTGGTCTTTTACACAGCGTCTATTAAATGTGGCATGTGGTAAGATCTATACTGATATCTGTAAGTCTACTTGTATCGTCTTTTTTCAATACCCCCACCGCAGTAACTCCACTTTGAAACCTTTTACTTGCATCTCATGATTAGATCTTCGCATGAAACAAACTAAAAAAAAAAAAGAAAATCAACCTCATGTCACTGTGACTTTAGTAATCGTAACTGACGAGCGTTTCAGACAAATGTCAGTTTCATAGCATTGACAATTATTGCCGGGGACGTTTCCTGTGAGAGGCAGTGATTGTCACTGATCACCGTTTGTGAGAAAATGTCAGTTTCATAACACTGACAACACTGCTGGGGCCGCTTATTGAAAGTTTACTGTGTTTACCTTTAACTGACATTTTCAT
>CM065734.1:48398468-48400968 GCA_033310375.1 Conus canariensis
CTCCCTTCCTTCCTTCCTTCCTTCCTTTCTGTCTGTCGGTCTGTCTGTCTGTCTTCCTTTCTTTCTATCTTTCTCTCATTCTCTTTTTCGTTGCTGTAACAAACAGAATGAATATGTGTCAGTACTCCAAGCATTAGCACATTAATAAACCCAGACGTTCTGTATTAAACACTAAAACACTACAGTTCACATGAGAATGTCCATCGGTAAGACAACATACAGCTGCTTGGTGAATGAGTTGACAAAGCGAAAAGCAAAAAAGCAAAAAGAAAGGGGGGGGGGGGGGGGGGGGGGGGGGGGGAATGCCAACGAAGAGAGGAATGTAAAGCACTCAAAGAAAAAAAAGAGGAAAAAAAAGAGAAGAAAAGAAAGGTGCTCCGTGACCTGTATGCCACTGAGGCATATTTAAAAAAAAAAACTATCACAGATACCTGTAGAATGTTTCAGCTGACTGAGACAGTACTGTGTCAGCTAGGTTGACACTTTGGGGGTCATTGCCGCGTGTGTGCAGGAAATGTCTCAGCTCAGTTTCTTACTACCAGCTTGTTTCTGGGTTATAATTATGGAGACTGCATGAGTACCGCCCCTTCCCCCCCCCCCCCCCCCCCCCTTCCTTCCCTCTAATGAATGGTGTTTTGCTAACCGGATCCAGGTTGTTACCCGAATCCAACGCCAAGGTTGGTAGATGTCAGTTCACATCTTCAGCTGGGTTTTTTTTCTTTTTCTTTTTCTTTTCTTTTTTTTTTTTTTCAATTGTTCAGCAATTGTTCAGCATTTTTTTTTTTTTTACTAAGATTTGTGCGAGGGCCGGAACAGAAACCCATAGCATCGTCATCCTACTCATTCTCATCGATCAGCATTAAAAAAAAAAGTCTCAAATTCGATGGCCCTGCTCTCATGGTGACCTCAGTTTCGATGTTCTCTCCACGTCTGTGGCCTTGGTTTAATTCCGTCGGGGTCACCGATATCGGCAAGTCCATGGGGGCTGTCGTTGGACGGACGTGGTGGCGCCCTCCGGAGGGAGAGCTCACTCACGCCGGCTCCGCGACTAAGCAATCATTGTCGTCAGTAGAGTGATTAGTAGGTGGTGTCCTGCGTATGTTGGATAGAACAGGCACCACTGAACACCACCGAAGTGACTCCGCGGCAGCGGTGCAGTGTCTCCTCCTGTGGGTTTCCTCTTGACGACTTGACACTGACTGCTCCCTGTGGATTGTCGGCGCCGGGGCTGCGGCGGGACGGGCCGGACGAGGGGTCGGAATGAGCGCGGTGTGGGTGCAATGGCACTGAGGTGGCACAGAAGATGGGACAGCGAAAAAAAAAAAAATTCGTGCGAGGATAGAATACATCCTAAAATCTCCACTATGACTTGCTTCGTTCTGTCCTAACTGAAACAGCCCTGGGTGTCTGTCTGAATACCTTCACGTCAGTGTTCTTTCTGACCTACTCAGCTCTACTTCCGACACATGAAGACCTTTGAGAATTCCCTCTTTCAGGCCAAGACCTGCAGTGGAAGAGAGTCGACCTGTCAAGCCCCAGCAGTCTGGAACATTTGGTCTGTTTATTCTCTGGCACTTGGAATCTGTCGCTTCCTTCCAGTATCACCTTCAAACTTTTAGTTTACGAGAGGATATGATCGTCAATGTGCTTTGTACTGTTGCTCCCTGAATTGGGAATGTTTGAGATTTTAGGTGTGTGTGTGTGTGTGTGTGTGTGTGTGTGTGTGTGTGTGTGTGTGTGTGGGTGCGTGCGTGCGTGCGTGCGTGCGTGCGTGCGTGCGTGTGTGTGTGTGTCTGTGTGTGTCTGTGTGTGTCTGTGTGTGTTTGTGTGTGTGTGTGTTTGTGGTGTGTGTGTGTGTGTGTGTGTGTGTGTGTGTGTGTGTGTGTGTGTGTGTGTGTGTGTGGTGTGTGTCTGTGTGTATGTGTGTGTGCGTGTATGTGTGTGTGTTTGTATGTGTGTGGTGTGTGTGTGTATGTGTGTGTATGTGTGTGTGCGTGTATGTGTGTGTGTTTGTATGTGTGTGTATGTGTGTGTATGTGTGCGTGTATGTATGTGTGTGAGTGGTGTGTGTGTGTGTGTGTGTGTGTGTGTGTGTGTGTGTGTGTGTGTGTGTCGGGAGGGAAGGGAGGAGGGGGAGGGGTGATATCGGAGGTGTCTCTGGGTGTAGTAGTGTTTTCAGTCGTGTTTAACTGTCTGTACATTTGTGTTCAGCGTCGTGGGAGGAGTGTTTCTGTTTGGGTCATTTTATTATTCATTCATGTTTACAGCTCACTTGTCTGGATTGTTTACCATTTCTTAACTTTGGTGAAAACCCTATGTATGCGCAGATAAATTTCCATCATTATCATCATCATCGTCATCATCATCATTGTATCATTATCATTATTATCATCATTGTCATTATCATCATAACTATTCATATCATTATCTTTATCATCATCATTATTATTATTATTATTATATCATTATCTTTATTATCATCATTATCATTATCATCATC
>CM065734.1:48410968-48418468 GCA_033310375.1 Conus canariensis
GAAGCAAGCAGGCACACACACACAACACACACACAAAACAGAGAAACGAAGAAAGAAAAAAAAAAGAAAAAAAGATAAAGAGACTGATTCTGCCAGAGAAAGATTGACAGAAAAATAGATAGACGATAGCATCCTCCGGTCCCCCTACAGCCTATTTATTTTCACAGTATCCTATTTCTTCGGTATACTCGGGGCATACGCAGTCCTCTATCGCAAACAGAAACAAATCATAAGCGTCTCTGTATACACACACACACACACACACACACACACCACACACGCACACACGCATGCACGCACGCACGCACGCACGCACGCACACACACACACACACACACACACACACACACACACACACACACACACACACACACATCGTGTGTTCTCCGTGCGTTCGTTCATACAAAAAAGGTGACTGTTTTTCTGAGCCAAAGAATCTTCTCCAACAGATGAACAGTGGGATAAGACAGAAAGAAAGAAAGAAAGAAAGACAGAAAGACTATAGAATGAAAGAAGAAAGAAAAACAAATTGAAGGGAAAAAAGTATGAAAAGAGAAGAACGCAGAAGGGGGGGGGGGGGGGGGGTAAAATCAAACAAAACAAATTTTATGTTAACAAGACAGACAGACAGACAGACAGACAGAGACGGAGTTACAGACAGACAGACAGACAGAGACAGAGACGGAGACGGAGTTACAGACAGACAGACAGAGACAGAGACGGAGTTACGGACAGACAGACAGACACATAGACGGAGAGACAGACAGACAGACAGAGACATGTCACAACCGATTTGTAGACTTCATCCCGCTTCGAATAAAGTCGCTAAACATCAATAACCATTATTCCCAACAGTCCTGCCGGCCTACGGAAAGAGCACTGTCACACAATACAATGTTCCCATCGTGCTATTCAACGTACACAGCGATTCCTGCACCCGTACAAACATGAGCCACCCGCTTGTGTGACTAAGATAATGTACGAAGCAAATATGGAGCACAGACTGAAAGACAAATACAAGCGTGGCAGCTCTTCTGCATTAAAAGAAATGGTGTAGCGGCTGTAAACACCCTTCTCCTGGTGGCTGGGAAAAAAAGGACAGGGGTCCGGGGGGGGGGGGGGGGAGAATGAAGGAATGAAATAAAAGAAAAGTTTCAAAACGGAGTGACTGAGGGCGGAAAATGAAGCAAAATTTGGAAAGAGAGGGGGTTAGTTCCCGCCAAGGACATAGACAAAGTACAGGAATAGACACAATGTCTAGTCCTGTACTTTGTTTGTCTGTGTCCTTGGCGGTAACTGACCCCCACTTTTTCCAAATAAAAGATGAGAAGTAAGAAAGAAAATGAAATAAGGAAATAAAGACAGATAAAGTGAAAACAGGAACGAAAGACAGACGGACAGAATACGAATACGAATCTTTTAATGAGGGTAGCGAGATAAGCTGAAAGCTTTTTTTTTTATAATATGTCCCCAAAACCATTTTTTTTTTTTTAAATCGACGATACAGAGTATGAACACTTCACGAAAATGTACAACCATCACAGGCAAAGGAGAGAAGAAGAAAAAAAGTATGAACTAAAAATCAACTACCGAAAATCACGACAGAAAGAAAAGAAATGAAACGAAGAAAGAAAGGATGGAAGAAAGACAATAAAGAAAAAAACAAAACAGAAAAAAAAACAAAGGAAAGAAGAAAAAATGAAAGATAGAAAGAATGAAAACGAAGAACAGAGAAAGAGAGACACAACCTAAAGGAGAAAACAGCACACAGACATTATGAATGAACGAACGAACGAAACATCAGAGGAGCAGAAAAGACTGAAAGGAAAGGAAAGAGAGAGAGAAAAAAAAACAAAACATAATAGAGATAAGGGAGAGAACTGCGGTCAAAAAGAGAGAAGGGAAGACGAGGAGGACGGACACAGAGTGCGAGGAGTCGAGAAGACACGCAGACAGATAGACAGGCAGGCGGGCAGACAGACAGACACGCAGACAGATAGACAGGCAGGCGGGCAGACAGACAGACACGCAGACAGGCAGGCAGGCAGACAGACAGACACGCAGACAGACAGACAGGCAGGCAGACAGACAGACAGGCAGGCAGGCAGACAGACAGACACGCAGACAGACAGGCAGGCAGATTAGTGAGGAGAAAGAGAAGCACTGACATGGTAGATTCACATAATATCGTAAATCGTGTGTCATACAAAAAAAAACCCGGCTTGTAGATGTGTCTAGAAGTTCTCGTGAAACAAAAGAACACGCGAATAACAAAAAACAAAGAAATTCACCCCGGTCAGTGGGATATAGGGTACCGCTGGCAAAAACAGATTATTAAAGGGACGGCGTGGGTTATGAAACAAATATCCCGAGATCTATTATCATCATCATCATCATCATCATCATCATCTCATCATCATCATCATCATCGTCATCATCGTCGTCGTCATCGTCATTGTCATCATCATCATCATCGTCGTCATCATCACCATCATCATCATCGTCATCATCATCATCATCACCATCATCATCATCATCATCATCATCGTCATTATCGTCATCATTATCATCATCATCATCATCATCATCATCATTATCATCATCGTCTTTTGCAACAGACTGAGACAGCTACAGATATACAAATAGAGACAGAGACACATACAAGCGCGCGCGTGTGCGCGCGCCACACACACACACACACACACACACACACACACACACACACACACACACACACACACACACACACACACACACACACACACATGCACGCACCACGCACGCATGCAGGCGCTCGCGCGCGCGCGCGCGCGCCCACACACACACACACACAACACACACACACACACAAAGAGACAGACAGACAAACAGACTGACAGACAGAGACAGACAGACAGACATCTTGAGTACCGGCAGTCCACGCCAAACGATCACTGTCAAGTCACCGTGAGACAATCCACCGGAGGAGACATGCATGCCCGTGTCCGTCTATCTAACTGCGGCTACAGCACTGCAGTGTACAGCGGTTCTTATCTAACATTGGCAGGGCATCACACACGCACGCCAGTGTACAGGGTTCTTATCTAACATTGGCAGGGCATCACACACCGCACTGCCAGTGTACAGCGGTTCTTATCTAACATTGGCAGGGCATCACACACTGCACTGCCAGTGTACAGGGTTCTTATCTAACATTGGCAGGGCATCACACACACTGCACTGCCAGTGTACAGCGGTTCTTATCTAACATGCAGGGCTCAACACTGACTGCCATGTCACGTTTATATGGCAGGGCATCACACACTGCACTGCCAGTGTACAGCGGTTCTTATCTAACATTGGCAGGGCATCACACACTGCCTCTGATGATGACGACACTAACTGCTTAGTTTAAAGAACAAGCGTGACTAATCTTCCCAATGGGGGCCGGAACAGCTCAGTTGGTAAGCGCCGGACTCGTAATCCAAGGGTTGCGGGTTCGAATCTCCGCCGGGCTGTTTCGGTACAAGGGGATTTTCCCTCGTAGTTAACATTAGTTCTGACTCCATTTCCCATACAGTCCTTCGAATGAGACTATAAACCGAGGTTCCCGTGTGTGAACGCACGCATAACATCTTGCACACACGTAAAATCCCACCACCAACTTTCGGAAGAGAAGGCAAGTTTGGCCGTTGGTATGGATGACACGTTACACATAGCATGCACCTTCCCCGAAGATGGAGTATGGCTGCCTTAATGGCGGGATAAAAAAAAAACGGTCGTGCACACAAAACTCCACTCCCTTTGTCGGGTAGATGGGATTAATACCTGCCTGTCCATATAGGGAGTGTCCGCAGGAGTATCAGCCTGCGTACACAGAAGATCTTCCCAATCCGAAGGCCGCCAACACCTCCAACCGACGGCAGTCTCCATGATCTTGTCGATACTGACAGCGAAGACACAGGGCGTGGAGAGAGAGAACAAAAATCTGAATAAAGATCACCATGAGGTCAGGGGCAAAGAATCAGAGACGTTTCAAATGAGGATTGATGAGACAGAGCATGATGAAGATGCTGCTGCGGGAAGCTCCATTCCACTCTGATCTCGAACTGTGATTATGACAGGGTTAAACTCTGAGCCTCTTTTCGTAACATAGACAAGAGTCGACCAGGTTCGGGAGATACGGATACCTGCAGTGTAGGTCAAACAAAAATGTATCATCCCACTCTCAGAGACGCATCCCTTGATTAATTAAGCGGATGAAACTCACCAGAAACACTCGGCGTGGAGAGAAAACCAGAACCGAGGTCACCATGAGGTCAGGGTAAAAAAAAAATCAGAGACGTGTTAGATGATGATCAATATACTCTTAGCCTCTTTTCCTAATATATCCAAGAGTCAATCAGGTTCGGGAGATACAGCTACCTGCAGTGTAGGTCAGAAAAAAAATGTATCACTCTCAGAGACGCATCCCGTGAGCGGATGGCACTAAACTGTCTGGTTCCAGTCCCTCCAGCTGAACAAACAGCACCCTCAACTCTGGGAAGGGGACGGCCAGACTAAGAAAAAGAACATCTCCCTTAGAAGGAAAGGAAGATGAGATTCGAACCCACGACGTACTAGCCTGCAAATCCGCCATACTAACCACTGCGGCGAGGTGGTTGGTACTGCACTCTTTATTTAAGTTTAGTCACGCGCTCCCTCCCTCTGCGCCAATCAAATACGTTTTTGTTTTTCCGACTAAGCGAGATGTGGGCAGGATGGAATATAGAATTGAAGAATGAGAGAAAGAAAGAGAAAGGGAGAAAAAGAGAGAGACAGAGACAGAGACAGAGAGAGATTGAGAGAGAGAGAGTAGAAAAAAAACGCTTGGTAGAAGGAAAGAAAGAAAGCTGGGGGGGGGGAGAGAGAGAGAGAGAGAGAGAGAGAGAGAGAGAGAGAGAGAGAGAGAGAGAGAGTAGAAAAACGCTTGGTAGAAGGAAAGAAAGAAAACTCGGAGAGAGAGAGAGAGAGAGAGAGAGAGAGAGAGAGAGAGAGAGAGAGAGAGAAGAGACAGAGACAGAGACAGAGAGACAAAGACAGAGAGACAGAGAGAGAGAGTTTAGAAGAAAAAAAACACTTGCAAGACAGAAAGAAAGAAAGCTGGGAAAGAAAGAAAGAAAGAAAGACGAAAAAGAAGAAGGAATTGAAGAAATAAATAATAAAAAAGAAACTCCTCTGTGTTTTCCTCTGTGGGATTTGCCCAAGGAGACCATTGCAGGGAATTATTTGTGCTAAGGTCTGGGACAGAGCTGAAAGAGCCGGGTTGTTTATTTGCAGGCCGGTGCCATTCTTTCTTCTTGCTATCCAGTCTTGCTGACAGATCAATAGGGCGGAACTGGGGCCAGCCAGCCTTCTCCATTGTCCCCTGTAGCCGTTCCTGTATCCCCTGCTGCCATCAAAGAATGAAAGGAAGGAAGGAAGAAAGGAAGAAGAAAAACAATGGAAGGAAGAAAGGAAGGGAGGGAGGGAGGGAGGACGATTAGAAGGAATGCAGAAACAAAGGAACTGGAGGGGTGATAGAAGGAGGAAAGAAAGGGAGGAAAGAAGGAGGGAAGAAGAGAATGAATGAGAAGAAAGGAAGGAGGAACGAACGAGGGGAAGGAAACAAAGGATGGAGGAAAGACACGAATGGAGGAAGAATGAGAGAAAGAGAGAGAGGGGGGGAGAGTGGGTGAAAGAGAGAGGGGGGAGTAGGAAGAGGGAGAGAGAGGGAGAATGAGAGCGAAAGAGAGATGCAGAGCGAGAGAGAGAGAGAGAGGAAGAGGAAGAGAGAGTCAGAGACAGAGTTAGAAATAGAAACAGACAGACAGAGACAGGCAGAGACAGACAGAGACAGAGAAGGTGGGAGGTTGTGGGTTCGATTCCCATCCCACTTTTTTTCCATGGAGAGATGTTTTTCGTTCCAGACCGTCTTCTGCGTAAAGCTGCAAGTGCTATGGAGCCAGGAATTCCCTTCTTTGACGCCGCGTGGCACCGACTCCTGCCACACACCTCTCGCTGCTCGGTCTTCTCAGAACAAAACAGTCTCGTCTTCAACGTCTTCGAAAACAATGCTGCCCGCTAGGTTTTCAAAGAAAGACGAAAGAAAAATAAATTCTATCACTCCACTACGTCTTAAACTTCGCTGGCTGCCGATTATATCTCAAATCGAATTCAAAACTGTTTGCTGGCTTTCCGTTGTTTGATGGATCTTTGCCAGCCTGTCTCTCTTCTATGCTTCAGATCTTTCAGCCGTCCCACTCTCTCAGATCCAGTTCAGATTTTTTTAAAATTGTGTTCCCAAACTTTCACCTCCAATGTTTTGGCCAAAGATCATTCCACCGTCGCATTCATTAAAACACTCCACAGGCGGAAATGGAAACAGCAGCACCCAAATTCTAACCAGGCTGACTGCTACTACCACCTAAGCAGAGATCAAGTGCTGTTGTTCAGACTAAGGACCGGACATAACAGACTGAATGCACACATGTACAAAAAGTACAAGATTGGCGAGTCTGCGATGTGCCCAGGCAGAGAGGCCGAAATGGACACCGAGCACACACTACAGGACTGTCACCTCCATGCTACTGCCAGGCAGGACACATGGCCGGAGCCAGTGGCTCTAAGGGCCAAGCTCTATGGGAACCTGGAGGACCTCCGGAGGACAGTCAACTTCGTGTCGGCAACTAGCATCACCATCTGAGTGTTCGAGAAGAAGATTCCACCGTCAAACTCCAGTTATCTCGAACTCTCTGACATCCCCTCTGAACATTCATATATTAAGATAAAAATGAATAGACACATGAAATGTGCATTGACAAAATTCAGAATTGGTGTGTCTGACATTGCTTGCCATCGCTTTAGGTATAGCAATGCTGTTGAAAATCATCTGACATGTCGACTATGTAGTAGAGCAAGAGAAGATGGAATACATTTTTGTTGTTTTCCTGTCCTGCGCTAGGTGATTTAAGACTAAAACTTATCCAATCCAAACATCCCATGTAACTTCAGGAAGAGAACGAAAGAGAGGATTAAAGAAAGAAGAAAAGAAAGACAGAAAGACAAGAAGGAAGATGGACAGAAAGAAACAAAGAAGGCTTGGGAGCAACAAAAAAAAAGGAAAAGAAGGACGAACGGAAGATGGGAAGACGAAAAGAAGAGAACGGACAGAGAAAAGAACACAGACTGGAACGAAAGAACGAAAGAAAAGACATGAAAAAATAAAGAATGACACCCCCCCCCCCCCCAAAAAAAAAAAAAAAAAAAAAAAAACGGAAGGAAGGAAGGGAGGAAAGAAGCGTGCAGAAAGAGAGAGAGAGAGAGAGAGAGAGAGAGAGAGAGAGAGAGAGAGAGAAGAGAGAGAGAGAGAGAGAGAGAGAGCATAATAGAAGAATGGAGAAGGAATTCAACGCGCGGCCTTTGTTACATTCATGTGTATATGCCTGCTGCCCCCACCCCCACCCCCATCCCCACCACCCCCACCCCACCCCCCTACACACA
>CM065734.1:48423468-48425968 GCA_033310375.1 Conus canariensis
GTTGTTTTTTGTTGTTGTTTTTTTTCCGCTGCTTGTTCACTCCAAGAGAAATGGGTTATTTGCAAAGTGAGGTGACTGCAGGATGAAACTGAAGCAAATTTTCAAAAGGTATTTGAAATCACTCCGCCAGCTAACATGGACACAACAAATTACAAGACAAAACATGACGCGATTCGACCTCTTAGGTCTTCTTCAGGCAAGAGAAATGTCTAGTGCATGACAGAAAACTGTACCTAACCATTGTCGACTTCACTAAAGCTTTTGATCCTGTGAATAGTGGCTTCTCTACTAGATCATGGCACAGTTTGGATGTATGAATAAATTCCTCATCAATGCTACACTTCCAAAAGGAATATTGGTTTACGTGCTGGACGACAATGAGAGCTCTGATACCTTCCCAGTCACAAATGGTATCAATCAGGGAGGCGTGCTCGCCCCCACTCTCTTCAAAGTGATTTTCTCAGCCATGTGGAAAGACACCTTAACGGACACGACGAAGTCTCCGCATTACAGACAGACTGGATGGAAAACTGTTCAACTTGCTTTGTCTTTAGGCTATCACCAAGTCAACGAAGCTGTCCTGTGAGTCTTCCTCTTTGCAGGCTGAGATACAGGCTATCAAAGAACACATACTCTTACTTCCACCAGTGACCAGTTTGGGTAATCAGTAAGTGCCGATAAGACCCAAGTTATACACTAGTCCGCGCCTGACCAACCCTGTGTTTAACCCTATGTCAAGGCGAAAGCACAGAAACTCCAGGTAGGTGATAATTTCACGTAACTTGGCAATACCCTGTCCAGAGCGATCTACATTATGGTGGAAACTACAACAAGACTGTCAGATCACTTTTTGGAAGACTATGTGAAAATGTTCTGAAACAGCAGAGGAACCGACCTTCAAAAAAAAAAAAAAAAAAAAAAAAAAAGAAGAAGAAGAAAAGAAAAATAATCTCAAAGGTCTTGGATTGCCTCCTGACGACTTGATATTGATTACTCCTTGTCGCGTGCTGGAGCTGTGCTGGCACAAGCTGGATGTAGGTGTGTGGGGAAGCAGGAATGAGCGGCATGCGAGTCGTGCCACTGAAAGGCACAGAGAGTCAGACAGAATAAAGACCCATCGATCTGTACTGTCCTCATTCAAACCCAAACATCTTCCTGTCCTCCATCAAACCCTGCTAAACCCTCCTTCCTCTTTCAAACCCTAACAAACCCTCCTGTCCTCCTTCAAACCCCTAACAAACCCTCCTGTCCTCCTTCAAACCTAAACAAACCCTCCTGTCCTCCTTCAAACCTAAAGAAACCCTCCTGTCCTCCTTCAAACCCTAACAAACCCTCCTGTCCTCCTTCAAACCCTAACAAACCCTCTTGTCCTCCTTCAAACCCTCCGGTCCTCCTTCAAACCCTCCTGTCCTCCTTCAAACCCTAACAAACCCTCCTGTCCTCCTTCAAACCCTCCTGTCCTCCTTCAAACCCTAACAAACCCTCCTGTCCTCCTTCAAACCCTAACAAACCCTCCTGTTCTCCTTCAAACCCTCCTGTCTCCTCAAACCTAAAACCCTCCTGTCTTCAAATCCTAACAAACCCTTTCACGTGAACCTATGTTCTACAGACATGAAGTCAGACTGTACCCATTCACTGACATGCTTTGCTAAATTGAAAGAAGAACCAGACTAAACAAGAAAAATGACATTGCAGAGGACAAGGGCAAGGAAAAGTGCTTTGCCTTTACAAAGCCCCAATGGGAGTACTGCCCCTTCCTCCTCCCCTTCCCCCTTCCCCCCTCCCCCCCCCCCTTCCCCTGGCCCATCCTGCACCTTTAGCGGTCCCTGGACCTCCAATCTTCTGCACACCCCCAACCACATCACTCCCCACTCCTCAATACTTTCTTACCCACTGCGTGCGCGTACACACAGACACACAGACACACACACACACACACACACACACACACACACACACACACATCACACACACACACACACACACACACACACACACACACACCACACACACACGCACACACGTATACAACCGTCAAACCGGTTTTCCTTTTATTTTTAAATGCATTTTTATAATGCAAATTTTGAATATGGCACTTTGAGACTCAATCCGATTACGCATGGGAAACTACAATGTTTTACGGCTTTGAAAAACCTCTTTCCGACACTTTAAAAATGTCCCTTTTCGGAAATCTACGTGTGAAATGGTGACTTACAAATCATTATTTTTTTTAATGTTTTCGACAGTGAAAATATGCCGGGACCAATACGAAAACAAACCGGGTTTACGGAAGTAGCGGCTGTACGGGGAAAACCACTTCCGGGTGTTTGACCGGTTGGTAAACCCACTTTGCAAGGCTTGTAAAGTACACACACACACACACACACACACACACACACACACACACACACACACACACACATACACACACTCACTCTCTCACACACACACACACACACACACACACACACACACACACACACACACAGCGAGAGAGAGA
>CM065734.1:48433468-48435968 GCA_033310375.1 Conus canariensis
GCCTTCGCATTTACCTATCTTAGCCTTCTTCGCATTAACCCATCTTAGCCTTCTCCGCATTAACCCATCTTAGCCTCGCATTAATCCATATTAGCCTTCGCATTAATCCATCTTAGCCTCGCATTCATCCATCTTAGCCTTCGCATTCATCCATCTTAGCCTTCGCATTAATCCATCTTAGCCTCGCATTCATCCATCTTAGCCTCGCATTCATCCATCTTAGCCTTCGCATTAATCCATCTTAGCCTCGCATTAATCCATCTTAGCCTCGCATTAATCCATCTTAGCCTCGCATTCATCCATCTTAGCCTTCGCATTCATCCATCTTAGCCTCGCATTCATCCATCTTAGCCTTCGCATTAATCCATCTTAGCCTCGCATTAATCCATATTAGCCTTCGCATTAATCCATCTTAGCCTCGCATTCATCCATCTTAGCCTTCGCATTCATCCATCTTAGCCTTCGTATTAATCCATCTTAGCCTCGCATTCATCCATCTTAGCCTTCGCATTCATCCATCTTAGCCTCGCATTCATCCATCTTAGCCTTCGCATTAATCCATCTTAGCCTTCGCATTAATCCATCTTAGCCTCGCATTAATCCATCTTAGCCTCGCATTAATCCATCTTAGCCTTCGCATTAACCCGTCTTAGCCTTCGCATTAACCCACCTTAGCCTCGCATTAATCCATCTTAGCCCCGCATTAATCCATCTTAGCTTTCGCATTAACCCACTGCGCTGGCTAGGCCTTGATTTCTGATCGTGAGCGTCTGTTGTTGTTGTTGCACGTTCACGTCTGAGAGAGCGGCGCGCGCGCGCGCGCGCGCGCGCGCGCGTGTGTGTGTGGTGTGTGTGTGTGTGTGTGTGTGTGTGTGTGTGTGTGTGTGTGCGTATCTCTGTGGTGTGTGTGTGTGTGTGTGTGTGTGTGTGTGTGTGTGTGTGTGTGTGTGCGCGTATCTGTGTGTGTGTGTGCGTGTGTGTGTGTGTGTGTGTGTGTGTGTGTGTGTGTGTGTGGTGTGTGTGTGCGTATCTGTGTGTGTGTGTGTGTGTGTGTGTGTGTGTGTGTGTGTGTGTGTGTGTGCGTATCTGTGTGTGTGTGTGTGTGTGTGTGTGTGTGTGTGCGTATCTGTGTGTGTGTGTGTGTGTGTGTGTGTGTGTGTGTGTGTGTGTGTGTGTGTGCGTATCTCTGTGTGTGTGTGTGTGTGTGTGTGTGTGTGTGTGTGTGTGTGTGTGTGTGTGTGTGTGCGTATCTGTGTGTGTGTGTGTGTGTGTGTGTGTGTGTGTGTTGTGTGTGTGTGTGTGTGTGTGGTGTGTGAATTTAGTTTCCTTGAGGTGTTTGTTTTCTTGTGAATTTTTGTTCGTTGTTTTGCAGTTGAAGGTACGCGTGTTGTTAATCAGTGGATTTCCGCTGTGTTGTGTTGGTTGTGTTGTGTTGTGTTGTGTTGTGTTGTGTTGTGTTGTGTTGTGTTGTGTTGTGTTGTGTTGTGTTGCGATGCGTTGTCGTTGCGTTGTGGTGCGTTGCGTTGTGTTGCGTTCCGTTGAGGTGCCGTGCGTTGCGTTGCGTTCCGTTGAGGTGCCGTGCGTTGCGTTGTCGTTGCGTGGTTGCGGTTGCGGTGCGTTGTGTACCGTTGTGTTGCGTTGTGTTGAGTTGCGTTGCGTTGCGTTGCGTCGCGTTGCGTTGTGTTGCGTTGCGTTGTGTTGCGTTGTGTTGTGTTGAGTTGCGTTGCGTTGTGTTGCGTCGTGTTGAGTTGTGTTGCGTTGCGTTGCGTTGCGTTGTTGGTTGTGTTGTTGCATCGTGTTGTTGCGTTGCGTGTTGTGTTGCGTCGTGTTGAGTGTGTGTTGCCTTGCGTTTGCGTTGCGTTGTGTTGCGTTGCGTTGTGTTGCGTCGTGTTGAGTTGCGTTGTGTTGCGTCGTGTTGAGTTGTGTTGTGTTGCGTTGCGTTGCATAGCGTTGCGTTGCGTTGTGTTGAGTTGTGTTCCGTTGCGTTGTGTTGAGTTGTGTTGTGTTGTGTTGCGTTGTGTTGAGTTGTGTTGTGTTGTACTGTGTTGCATGTCAGCTGCATTAAGCTGCAGCTATTCCGTTCTTCTTTCCTCTCTATAACGACTCCTGCCACTAACCACACCTCTCTACAACTAGACTCCTGCCACTAACCAACACCTCTTACAACTAGACTCCTGCCACTAACTGCACCTCTCTACAACTAGACTCCTGCCACTAACCACACCTCTTACAACTAGACTCCTGCCACTAACTACACCTCTCTACAACTAGACTCTTGCCACTAACTACACCTGTCTACAACTAGACTCCTGCCACTAACTAAACCTCTCTACAACTAGACTCCTGCCACTAACTACACCTCTCTACAACTACACTCCTGCCACTAACCACACCTCTCTACAACTAGACTCCTGCCACTAACTACACCTCTCTACAACTAGACTCCTGCCACTAACTGCACCTCTCTAACACTAGACGCCTGCCACTAACCACACCTCTC
>CM065734.1:48445968-48448468 GCA_033310375.1 Conus canariensis
TCCGATTCAGCCATTGCCCCAAATGAAGGGGAGTAGCCTAACTGAACAATCATCTCATACAAAGTTTACAATACCAATTATAAATTAATTAGAATAACATTCGACGGGACAGCAATCTCACGCCCTGGAACGCTTTGGACAAGAAAACTGAGAGATGTCCGATCGTTCTTTCCGTTTGCATGCTTCAAAGTTAACTTATTCAAAACAGGTTTGGAAATCTATCAAACTTTTTGCAGGAATGTATTGTCTTAAGCTATTAATCAGTGCTGGACAACACAAAACAAAATTCAACCACATCCTCTTTACTGTTTTTACACAGCGGGCAGATAAGTCAGAGAGAGAGAGAGAGAGAGAGAGAGAGAGAGAGAGAGAGAGAGAGAGAGAGAGAGAGCGTAAGCACGCACAAGGCGGTGGCGAAGACGGTGCTAACAGGTATTCATGGAACGATCAGCGCGTTAGGTTAATGCATAGGTCAGGCTTCTGTTCAATCTCTCTCCAATCTCTCTCTCTTCTTTTCTGTCTCTGTCTCTTCTCTCTTCTCTCTCTCTCTCTCTCTCTCTCTCTCACTCTGTATGTGTGTAGTCTGTCTGTCTGTCTGTCTGTCTGTCTTCTCTCTCTCTCTCTCTCTTCTCTCCCTCTCTCTCTCCTATTTCTCTCCTTTTCTCCCCTCTCTTCTCTCCTCTCTCTCCTCTCTTTTGTCCGTTCGTGCGTGCGTGCGTGCTTGCTGTCTGTTGTGTGTGTTGTGGTGTGCGTGCGTGGTGTGTGTGTGTGTGTGTGTGTGTGTGTGTGTGTGTGTGTGTGTGTGTGTGTGTGTGTGGGTGTGTGTGTGTTTTTCCCCGCAGCTGACAACCATTCGGACAAAACTGCTTCGTGCGTTATTATTAATGTGTATCATGTGTGACATCTGACGCAGACATATCTATCAACACTTTGCTTCTCTGCTTTGCATTGTACATCGACCCAGGCATACTTTCATCTCGGTTTGTGTGTATTTATTTTTTTTTTTTTTTTTTTTTTTTTTTTGCTTTTTTTAAATCAACTCATCCACTGTAGTCATGTATCTAGCAGTAAGTAACCCTGTGGCACTGTGATCCCTGGCTTACAATATGCGGTGTAGCGCATATGGACTTGTCCGCACGCAGTGAACATACTACGAGCCATTGGCTGATCCTGAGAGTAGTCGTTCGCAAACGGATCGAAACGCTAAGAGGCAAATTCCGCATCGAACTTGAGCGTCAATACAACGTTTGAGCAATACGAAACTCCCTGGCGACGTAAGAATGCGCACACTGTCTCTGTAGACAGTACTCGTGGCCAGCGTCTTGAGACAGCAATGCGAAAGGGACTTCACATACTGTCTCTGGCCTTCAGTGCGCACGTGACTTGTCTCGTGACGTGTGCTTTTTATCTGTATGATTCATTTTATTTACATTCTTGGTGACTTTCTGATTTATTTCAACTACACTACTGGTGACTTTTGATTTATTTCACGACACATCCGTGACTTTCTGATTTATTTCAACAACACTGTCGGTGACTGATTTATTCAACAACACTATTGGTGACTTTCTGATTTATTTCAACTACACTATTGGTGACTTCTGATTTTTCACAACACTATTGTGACTTTCTGATTTATTTCAACAACACTATTAGTGACTTTCTGATTTATTTCAACAACACTATTGGTGACTTTCTGATTTATTTCACAACACTGTCGTGACTCTGATTTATTCAACAACACTATTGGTGACTTTCTGATTTATTTCAACAACACTATGGTAACTTCTGATTTATTTCAACTACACTATTGGTGACTTTCTGATTTATTTCAACTACACTATTGGTGACTTTCTGATTATTTCACAACACTATGGTGACTTTCTGATTTATTTCAACTACACTATTGGTGACTTTCTGATTTATTTCAACTACTCTATTGATGACTTTCTGATTTATTTCAACAACACTATTGGTGACTTTCTGATTTATTTCAACTACACTATTGGTGACTTTCTGATTTATTTCAACAACACTATCGTACTTTCTGATTTATTTCAACTACACTATTGGTGACTTTCTGATTTATTTCAACTATACTACCGGTGACTTTCTGATTTATTTCAAACTACACTATCCGTGACTTCTGTAAAAAAAAATGATAAAAAAATGTATGAAATGAAAAGAAAGTATTCTCTGCATTTTCCTTTACTGAAAAAAAAACCCACACCAATAATCCCGAAATATTATTACGAAAATCTACATAATCTTGACTTCTGAAAATATGATATTGATTAGGGGTAAATGATCATACCAACAAAAGCACAAACAACAACAAAAAATCCAAACAAATATGAAAACCAAATAGTAATAACTCGTAGACACATATAATGAAATAAGGGCTGCAATATGACTGATTACCTTCGCAACGAGTTCCGTATTATCGCACGATGTTACCAAAGAAGTAGGATGAACTCTTCACACAAAAAAGTGTAGCCTA
>CM065734.1:48455968-48458468 GCA_033310375.1 Conus canariensis
GACACAATGCTGCACACAACTTCACAACTTCCCGTTGAACGATGAGGGGTAGACGCGGTGGCACAAGCGTACCGCTCCGCTGCCTTACATTCGCAGAAAAGCTTTTAACTCAACATGACATGATGCCGACCGATTCCATAAATACAAGAAATTCCTCTCCCCTCTCTCTCTCTCTCTCTCTCTCTCTCTCTCTCTTAAAAAATTCTCCCTCTCTCTCTCTCTTTCTCTATTTTTCTCTCTCTCTCTCTTTCTCTCTCTCTCCCTCTCTCTCTCTCTCTTAAAAAATTCTCCCTCTCTCTCTCTCTTTCTCTATTTTTCTCTCTCTCTATCTCTCTCCCTTTCTCTCTCTCCCTCTCTCTCTCTCCCTCTCTCTCTCCCTCTCCCTCCCTCTCTCTCTCCCTCTCTTTCTCTCTCCCTCTCTCCCTCCCTCTCTCTCTCTCCCTCCTCCCTCTCTCTCCCTCGCTCTCTCTCACTCTCTCTCTCTCTCTCTCTCTCTCTCTCTCTCTCTCTCTCTCTCTCTCTCTTCAGGAAGCGGAAAGAGGAACAGGAAGTCAAAACTGGCATGAAGTCACGAACAGTCTTCAGTCCCAAAAAGCTCACATGGATTTACTACCCTGGACATGCAGATGTCAATGGGGAACAAGCCAACAGACACACCGGTTAGCAAGGCAACAGCAGCAAGTGATCAACAGCTACGCCTTTCAGAAATCTTAAAACACTTAATCATACAATCGCCTCAACGAACAAGATCGAGACCACGGTACCACAGAGCGTCTTGGAGAACTGAATATTCAAAGAAGCAATGCTCGCAGCATCTAAACCAAAATGAAGGACCAAGAACCACCCATCAACCAAACTTACAGTCTGGGTAATGTCAAGAACAACAGGCCACATACCACGGTTAGGATTCTGCGCTAAAATACTAAATGATCCATGTAAGCGTTTTGAGGCCTACCATAAATTTGAGCCAGCTTTTAATGTCATTACTGTGATGACGGAGGGGGTTGTTGGCCTGCGCTTGTTTTCCCCCGCTATTAGATTGTTCGTCTTTGTATTTGTCTGACTTTATTCAAGTTTAAAAGGCTGTGCCAGTCTTGAATAAAAGTTACTCTGAGTTAGGTTTTCTGATGGGAGCAGAAGTTACCCTGCTTGTTTATTGTTTACTGTTCCCTGCCTCAATTCATGTTCAGTTCCAGCTTTTAATGTTGAACTGATCACTGCTTAAAAGAACAGCTCCCCACTACTACTACCACCACCATCACCACCAATTATTTCCCTTGTTTTGGGGCATCTTCACAGATGAAATCACGAACAGTCTTCAAATACATGACTTTCTCCTAAGTTGACACATTTCAGGCCTTTGCACTCACCCGAGATCTGATCTCTGCGCCAGCTTCAAGAGCACAAAATAATCCCATTCCTTTGATTTTACTCTGTCTGTTTGGAACCACCTGGCTTGTACCTTGATGGCCGTATGAAAGAAAACTTTCAGACACAATGAAAAAAAAAAAGAATTCCCAGAGCAATCCCTTTGCGCCAGTCTATAAATACTCTACTCCTTAAGAAAGGCCTTGGCGCATTGATATTTGAAGTCCAGCCGCACTGCTCAGTTCTCCAAAATGGAACACGTGGGCAGTGTCATACTGAGTCTTCACACAAGAGCAGATGCAAGATTACTGAACATATGTAAGCTGAGATGTAGACTTCGACCTTCTGAGGATCCCTGTTTCATTCATTAACGGCCAGTGGTATGTGTCTGGGTGTGTGCACTGGTGGCGGCACCATGATCTGGAGAAGAGGGGCGGGGGAGGGGGGGTGGAGGGGGGGTGGCGGATGTTTTGTGAATGTTTCTAATGTATGTTCCGCAGGGCGATTGTTTGTTTTATGGGGAGGGAATGGCATGTGACAAAGAGCGTGGATGCAATAAACCAGACAGGACGACGCGCATCCTGAGCAGTTCAAACAAGCGTGTCATCTTAGGTCACAGACATGCTTAAGGACCCTAAGGGGAGATTATGACATGTTTCATCTAAGATTTTACAGAAGAAATGTTTTCTACACACTGAACGTCTTTATGATACTGAAATTGTATTGTATGGTATTGTATAATGCTGCATTATATTATGTTGCATGGAATCGCATTGCACTAGGCTGAAACTTTAATAACTCAGCTAGGATCTCGTATATTACATGAACAAGATTTACTTGAGTCGAGAAAGAAAAAACAAAAAGCTGCCCATGTGTCTGTTTCTATAAAACCGCAAATTTCTCTTCGTGATACCATATATGTCAGTTCGACAAAGTTTGAACTATTTCTTGTTTCGCAAGTTGATCAGCATGTCTATTATGAATAATCCCAAAATGCGAAAGAATCCAACAAAAATGAATGTTCGTTCCTTTCACTCGAATGCAACGAATTACAATGTTTTATTAAATACTACTACTGCTACTACTACTACTACTACGACGACGACGACGACGACGACGACTATTACTAATA
>CM065734.1:48480968-48483468 GCA_033310375.1 Conus canariensis
ACAGAGGTGGTACATTCACAACTTAAAATGCGGCTCAACACAGTGAGACAGACATAGACAGACAGACAGTCAGGTAGACAGACGGAGAGACAGATAGAAAGACAGACAGACAGACAGGCAGACAGGCAGAAAAACAAACTGACAGACAGACACACAGACAGACAGACAGACAGTCAGGACAGGCAGGCAGACAAACAAACAGACAGACAGACAGACACACACACACACAAAGAGACGAAAGTAGGAAACATAGAGAAAGTCAAAGAGACAAACAGACAGACAGAGAAAAGGAGAGACAGGGAGAGAGGGAGACAGAGACAGACAGACAGGCAGGCAGGCAGACAGACAGAGGGAGAAAGACATTGATGTGCTTCAGCAGACAGACATAAGAATAAAAAAAAGAAAATTCAACCAGAATTTAACCGAAGCAAAATACAACCACAACAACAACATCGCACGACTGATAATGCATACGCTCACACGCACGCAAGCACACACGCACGCACGCACGCACGCGCGCGCGCGCGCGCGCGCGCAGACAAACACACACACACACACACACACACACACACACACACACACACACACTCACTCACTCACTCACTCACTCACTCACTCACTCACTCACTCACGCGCGCGCGCGCGCGCGCACACACACACACAAGACACCACAACACACACACACACACACACACACACACACACACACACACAACCAAAACAAAACAAAACAAAACAAAAAACAAAGGAAACAACAACAACAAGACTCACCTTTTGTGACGTGTTCCTCCGTCGTGACGACACTGTCCTTTTCCTCGTCGATGCTGGGGATGACGTCACACCTATGACCGGCTCCGGTGAACACAAACGGAGTCTTACACTCCCAGAACGTGCGGGAGTCCCTCGAGTCTACGCCACTCCGGAAAAGATAACTCCCTTTGACGGACTGGGCTTTGTTATGGCCCCTGAACCGGACCGGAAGACTGCCGCCACGTCTGCCGCCATCGCGACCGCGCAGCTGAAATCCCGGGTCCCAAAGCTCCGAGGTCTCCTGAAGAACTCTGCGAGAAGGCAGCTCGAAACTCCTGCTCCGACTTAAGTGACATGGCGGTTCTTCATCGGGGCTGGCCTGGTTGCTTTTATCTTCCGTGGTTACGTGCCAGCCCGCTCGCTTATCGTCGACGCTGGTCTTGTCGTTGCTGGAGATACCGCTCCCGCCCTGGGCTCCCATTGGACGAAAGACGTCTGCTCCACTTCCGTCTTGGGTACAGGCGTTATCTTCTTCTTCTTCTTCTTCCGGTTCCGGTCTCTGGGGTTTCGTTGAGGCGTTGTCGGCGAGGAAAGCGTCGTTGTCGTCACGTTTCTCCGCCATGTTGACACGAGAAATGCTTTAATAACCGGCTGAGATAAGGTCCGAAGCGAGATAGTCGATCAGCTGATGAGTTTGGGGAGTTCTGGAGCGAGAACGGCGCCCGAGTTTACTTTTTTTTTAAACAGTGTAGCACTGGCTCTTTTCTCGCCGTTTCTTGTGAACTACAGACATGCATGCGCTTGTGAGTCTGTCTACAGCACATTCACATTTTTTTTTCAGCATGCATGCCGCCGCGGCTTTGATTGACACGCGCCTGCCAACTAATTTCCAGCTTTTGTCAATATCTGAAAAATCACAGTGAAAGCCTTGATTGCAAAAGAACACAAAGCATTGGACAGGGAGAGCGTGGCAGCGGACGGGAGGAGGGGGGAGGGGGTGGGAAGGGGGTACACATCAGGTTTACTCGACGTAAACTCCAGCAACGGCCAACAATTTACTCCCTCGAACGTCAAGAAACTCAGAAACGGGCCCGAAACTATAACTGTCCGAAACCAAGAACGATATAATACGAAACAAAGAAGTGCACCAGTAATGTGCGTACCTGAGTTTACAACGAATATTCAGACGAAAACGAAAAAAAAATAACCCCGTCAAGAAAAGTTAAGGACAAAATGAACACGCCTTCTGCGTAGTACACCAGTTAGGTCGTTCCCCCAAATACAGGCCGCACGTGTGGCCACGTGCAAGCACGCAAGCCGTCATACGCACGCACGCGCCCTGGTCAAAACAAAGATAAGCCAAACCACTGCTGGTTGGTTGGTTGTTGGTTGGTTGGTTGCACGCAGCGCACACACACACTCCCACACACACACACACACACACTCACACACAGCGTCCGAATTCCCTGGCCGAGTTGCACCCCCTGAGGCTAACCGTATGGCGTATAGCGCGCGGAATAGCGCGCGACTCCACCACCGTACAGCATCGAGATACAGAAATGAGTCGCGAGAAGAACAGCGATAGACAGATAGAGAGAGGAGGGACGGGGGGGTGGGGGGAGGGAGTGTGAGGAGGGGGGTGGCGATTTGGGGAAGGTGGCTGAAGAGGTGAAAATCTAGACGGTAAAGCCATACTGAAAGTCTTTCTTTCTTTCCTGTGCTCGGACTGAAGGGGAAGCGAGTTAACGGC
>CM065734.1:48488468-48495968 GCA_033310375.1 Conus canariensis
CTCTTGCTCCCACGATGTTCACACAGAACACACAGAACAAACAAGGAGACCCCCCCCCCCACCCTCCCTCCTAAAAAAAAAAGAAAAATGTTCCAAATTAGCCCATACACGTTTGTACGCAGAAAAACAACAACAACAAAAAAACCAGTCAATCAGGTTCAGGGTACATGGGGAAGCTTGGAACATCTTTCTTTTTTAGGAATGTTTCTTCGTTTTGTTCTGTGTGATCGGTGTCGGCACATCTGCTGGGTGATTTGGTGTCGTAAGCAGCGTTTGTTTAGAGTCAGGGGCGTGTAATTAATCATCATGGGTGCAAGTATTACTCAACATGTTCGTTAATTTCTGCTAGAAAGACTTGGTGTCATAAGCAGTATTCGCTCGGTGTTAAGAGCGTGTAATTATCCCACAATGGGAGCAAGAGTTATCCTACTTGTTCCTTGCTTATCGCCCCCATTGAAGGCTGCACACCAAACATTAATGCGCCAAGGCCTTGCTTGAGAAGTCGAGTATTTATAGACAGACACCATTACATTGTTTTGATCATTTTTATTGTGCCTGAACATTGATTTACCTTCTTTTCTTTCATATGCCCATCAAGGGACATGCCAGGTGATTTTCCAAGCAGAGAGATTAAAATCAAAGGAACGGGACTATTTTGAAGGAACCAGCTGGCGCAAAAGACAGGGTCACGGGTGAGTGAGAAGGCCTGAAATGTGACGTCAGCCTAGACGAAGGTCAAGTGTTTGAAGATTGTGAATGATACCATCGGAGGAAATCAAAACAAAACAAACAAAAATGAAATGATTGTGGGTGAGGGATTTTTTTTTTTTAAAACAATTATTAGCTTTATGTCAAATGCTCGCTCAAACTAGGCCTCAAAACGCTTGCGTGGATTATATAGTGACTTACAGCAAAAATCCTCACCGTGGCGTGTTCTTTTGATCAATTATCAGTCTAATATCAAATGCTGGCTTAAAACTTGAGCTGGGCCTCAAAACGCAGAGCAAAGTCCTAACTGTGGCGTGTGGCCCGAAGATGACTGTTCTTAGGCGCAGCCAGCCAGCCAGCCAGCTAGCCAGCGAGACAGCCAGCCAGCCAGCCAGCCAGCCAGCCAGACAGCCAGCCAGACAGACAGACATTCACGGGGCCGATATGAACGTGTCTCCGTTTGTGTGTGTGTGTGTGTGTGTGTGTGTGTGTGTGTGTGTGTGTGTGTGTGTGTGTGTTCGAGGGTGAAGCGAGACCGATCGTTCAGGAGTGTGGCTGGAGAGAGATCAGCTGTTGAGAAGGGGGGTGGAGGTGGAGGCTGGGGGTGGGGCCTGTAAGGAGGAAGGAAAGGGGAGTGAGGGGTTGGGTGTGAGGGGTTGAGGGGGAGGGGGAGGGAGAGGGGGGGGGGGGTGTCGTCTGCCACGGGTCGGTCTCCTCACTCTATCTCTTCAGACAGCATTGAGCTAGTGTAGTGGGGGACATGTAGGAAAGCGTGCAGGTGTGTGTGTGTTTTGTGTGTGTGTGTGTGTGTGTGTGTGTGTGTGTGTGTGTGTGTGTGTTTGGTGTGGTGGGTGTATTGTGTGTGTGTGTGTGTGTGTGTGTGGTGTGTGGTGGTGAGGGGGGAGGCGTGTGTGTGTGTGTGTGTGTGTGTTGTGGTGTGGATGGGTGTATTAGCGTGTGTGTGTGGTGTGTGTGTTTGGGTGTGGTGTGTTGTGTGGTGTGTGTGTGGTGTGTGTGTGTGTGTGTGTGTGTGTGGTGTGTGTGTGTGTGTGTGTTGTGTGTGTGTGTGGTGCGTGTGTGTGGTGGGTGGGGGGGTGGGGTGTGGGTGGGGTGTGTGTGCGCGCGCGCGTGAGAATTTATATGTTGTGTGTGGGGCACTCGCGCGCACATGCACACTGATTATGAAGGGCGCGCGTGCTCGCAGGTTATATAGTGGTTCGTGTGTTTATGTGTGTGTGTGTTAGTGTGTGTTTTGTGTGTGTGTGTGTGTGTGTGTGTGTGTGTGTTGTGTGTGTGTGTGTGTGTGTGTGTGTGTGTGTGTGTGTGTGTTGTGTGTGTGTGTGTTTTTCTTTTACAGTTTCTTCTTACATCGCTTACTGTGGACACATACCTAAATTGAAAAAAAAAAAAAAACAACAACATACACAAACGCGCGGTGCCCGCATGTTAGCACACATATAGACATACAAAAACACGCGCGCGTGCGCGCACCCCCCCCCCCCCACACACACACACACACAACACGCGCGCCGCGCGCGCGCGCATACTCTTACACTGACTTCTATTCACAGGATGATGTAATATATGATATGATATATGATAGAGCATAGTATAATATTTACAAATGATATTATCTTAAGTTATCAAATATTTACTTCTCTCTCTCTCTCTCTCTCACACACACCACACACACACACACACACACACACGCACGCACACACACACACACACACCACACGCACACGCACACGCAACACGCGCGCGCGCGCGCGCGCGCGGCGCGCGTGGGAGTGGAGATGGAGGACGGCTGGACTATAACAGTACTGAACTGTAAGATTGATGGACGTTTGCCAGAAAAAAAATAGCAGAATTAAAACGAAAAGCCCGTTGCAAATTGAAAACGACAACGGTTTGGTTGTAGAGCGAATTGCTTCAAAGGTGGCAAGAGTTCCAGGCCTTGTGGTACAGTGACTGTCGACCACATGCGGAAGCGGCTCTGTTGACCAATCAGATAAGGTTACTATTTTTAGTGCATGAGGACAACAACTGAACATCGCTGCAGAACATGCCTTTCTGACGTTTCGCCTTACAAGACGCCATTGGCCTTCTATGGTTTAGAAGTTGAAGTGGCTTTTAAACCTCAGGGCATCCACTGTTCCACAGTGAAGCGAAAAACCATCCTGAGGAACAACTTCAGAAGAGAAAAGCGTCTACGCCTGGACACTGGGACCTGAAGAGGACAGCATCCACCAGCTCGACAGAGCAGCTCAGGTTACCCTCTTCCGGCTGCGAACAGGACACTGTCAGCTGCTCTCCCATCTCTCACGTCTCAAAGTCTCTTATGCTGCTAAGCAACCCTGTGGTACAGGCTCCCGAAACTCCCACCCACATCGTACAGTCCTGTCCCTCCTTTGAAACCTTGAGACGCTAGACGTTACCCAGTCCGATTGAGGTCCAGGAGAAGCTGTGGGACCGGTGGGGTCTCTGCGGCGGACTGTGGACTTCGCCTTACTGACCGGATTGAGGATCTAGCAGGCCGGGAACGCGAAAGAAAGAAAGAAAAGAAAGCAACAGGAAAGAAACTGAATGAGAAACTGGGTTTGTTAAACGTCGTCTTCGCCATTGATCAGCGTCCTGTTGATGTGTGAACCGGGCTACTCGCTTCGTCTTCTTTTGTTATTTTCGTCGCCATTGAGATTGTAGGGCCTCTGCCACACATTGTTCCGTTCAACCAACGCGGCTTTTGTTGGCTTTTTTGTTGAACACATTTTTAAAGAGAGAAATTCGAACTAATTCGCCAGACAAAAGGGACAAACAAATTAAGAGACAAAACACGACGCGTTTCGACCTCTTGGGTCTTCTTCAGGCTATGAGGTCGAAACGCGTCGTGTTTTGTCTCGTAATTTGTTTGTCCCTTTTGCCCGGAGAATTAATTATAATTTCTCTCTTTTTTTCTTTTAAAGTGTTAATTTTCGCCTGCAGTCACCTCCCTTTGAGACTAACTTTTGCTGAACACACTTTCTTCCACAGAAAATGTTTTACTTCAAACCAAATGAGCAGACTGGTATAAACCAAGTCTGCCTGCTGCCTACAAACAAACAGGCGTACCTAGCAGAGTCATCATCTGACATTCAGAAACAAAGTTTCATCAAGGAGGTGTTGAAACTATTGCGTGGCGAGTTAAACACTTCTCGGTGCTTCTACGGCACATCAGTGGAAACCATGAGACCCAGGTGTGTGTGGGAAAGAGTGGGAGAAAAAGGTAAAGAAACCATAGCAGAAACTATACTGAATACAGTAATGAATGAGTCAAGTGGTGAACAAATTAAATAAGAATTATAGGAAAAATGGTCGGAAGAGGGGCATGGATGAATCTCATTGGTGTGATTTATTTAAAAAAAAAAAATCAACAAGCAAATGAATGGAAGAAATAATTGAACAGTTGGAAAGGAACAGGAGTGAGGCATATAGAGAAAGAGAGGGAAGGAAGAAAGGGAAGGGGGGGGGGAAGAGGATGGGGGGAGGGAGAGAGAGTCCTTGAATGAGACATAAAAGATATGAAAGTTAAATTCGAACTGCCTGGAACTCACCAGTGTAAAATCAATAATTGACTGCGTTGTGAATTCATTCAAACACTTCTCACTTCCATTAACAAAGGGAAAGAACTGTGTTGACATGCTGCAGGCCTGGTTGTCTGGCGTGCTGAGCTCTCCACCCAACAACTGTGACGATTTGTGACGTGTCACGTTTCTCAGGGTGTTGTTGTTGTTGTTGTTGTTGTTGTTTGTTTGTTTGTTTGTTTGTTTTGTTTTTTCCCTCCTACCTCCATTTTTTTTCATGTTCTTTTATTTTCTTCTTCCTACATTCTTGTGTGTGTGTGTGTGTGTGTGTGTGAGTGTGTGTGCTGTGTGTGTGTGTGTGTGTGTGTGTGTGTGTGTGTGTGTGTGTGTGTTTTCCATCTTCCCATTTTTTCCCGCTTTGTGTGTGTGTGTGGGGGGGGGGGGGGTTGCTTTATCAACTCTCATTCACCCCGCAAATCTGTATGCTGTCTTACCGATAGACATTCTCATGTGTACTATAGTATTTTAGCGTTTTATACAGAGCGTCTGGGTTTATTACTGTGCCAGTGTTTGGTGTACTGACACATTCTTTCTCTTTGTTGCAACAAAGAAAAAGAAAATGAGAGAAAGACGGAAGGAGAGACAGACAGACAGACAGACAGAGAAAATACAGAAGGAAAGAAGAGGAAGAAGGAAAAAGACAAAAACGAAAAAGAATTCGTAGCTGTGTAAAAGCAAATAAAATAACGAAATAAATACACAGTTGTTCAGTGAATATGAAATACTCCACATTTCTCGTAACAAAAAGGGGAGTGAAAAATGCAACGGCGGTCGCGATTGGATGACGACCTAAGGTAAACTACACTTTCTCACAGCTGTTTGTGTGCGTTTGGGGTTAACGTTATCTGACACAGAACCCATGTCATGCGACACCATGATGAAAAACCGATGATCCCGATAATTTGAACTGACGCGGTGAAATCTTATCTGTTATAATTCGACCAACAGCAGTTTAAGGAAACAAAACACCCTTAGGCGAGGTATAGTACAAGGACTGATTTGCACTTCTGCATTTGGTCAGACTTGCGGGGACAGGCCTGATATAGATAGCGTGCGCGCGCACACACACACACACACACACACACGCATGTACACACGCATAGACACACATCATACACACACGTACATACGCTCGCCCACCGCATACACTAGCACACATATATGGGCCCGTGCCTACACACACACACATGTACATCCACACACACACACACACACACCACACACACAAACACACACACACACACACACACACACACACACACACACACACACACACAATGATGATAACGGCACAGCCAATGTTAGGTAGGTTACTCAAGGTCTGACCAGCACGTTGGGCTAATGCGTAGGTCAGACACCTGCTTAGTCGTAGTCACGAGATCCTCCTCTTAAATTCTATTAACTCTGTGATTGATTTACTGATCCGTCAGCTTTAAATCATGCGCAGTCTTCTCTCAAAACTCAGCGGATGTGGTGTAGCGTATATGGCCTGTCAACACACAGTGACACCTCCTCAATGAAACTGAGACTGAAACTGCAGTAATGACGGCCCGAGTTTGAACCACACGTGGTGTTGGATTTTTTTTTTTTCGGCTTGAAAACTCTCTGTGTCCATTCAGCAGTAGATGCGTACTTGATTCAGATCAGGGAAGGTGAAAGCGGCGAAAGGAGAGGGACTAGCCACGCATTCCATTATGCTGTGTCCCAGACGACGGTGCCTCTGACAGTTCACTGCCCCTTCGACCATAGGCAACGTGACTTTAACCTTGACCTTAGTGCGAAGTGCAAAGGGCAGGCAGACAGGCAAGACAACGAATGAAAGCAACTTGAAATATAAGACAAGCAAACAAACGAACAAAAAGAAACTTTTGCTTCGATTAATCTTTTTGGTGCATGAGGTAAGTTTGGATTAGTAGCGGTTCTGTCGAATGCAGTTGAAAAGAAAAATAAAAGCAAGACATTATATTTAAAAAAAAAAAAAAAAAAAAAAACAATTGCGGTTATTATCCGAAACTCTCCAAACAGAAGTTTTGAAGTTTTTCTTTTTCTTGAATGTAATATTTTTCTTTCAAGGTAAGCTAAGGTAATGTTCCTTATAACCCAGCCTACCGCAAAGTGCTATTAGAAAGTCTCCATACAGAACTTTTGAACCTTTTTTTTTAATGTAATTTTTTTTCTTTCACGGAAATGTTGCTCATAGCCCAGTCGACCGCGAAGGGCCATTAGAAAGTTTCCAAACAGAACTTTTGAAGCTTTTTTTGCCTTGAATGCTATCTTTTTATTCTTTCAAAGACCTTATACAAACCGCCTGAGAAACGTACGCATTCAACCCCAACACGCTGGTCAACCATGGCTTGAGTGCTAGCTTGGCTACCCTGGTTTATACCACATGCGGCGTCTTCATCAGTGTGTGTATCATGCAGGAATGTGTGAGCGTGTATAATTGGGAAGCCAACTCGTTAGGTTGGTGTAGAAGTATGCTGGTGATAACATATGTAAGTGGACAAAGTCTCCAGGCAGACACAAACACGGGAAAAACGAACCACCTGTTTCAGAGCTACTCTGGCAACTGTTCTTCGGTGGAATTCGCTCCGTTGGGACTGTACAAAAGTATACAGCTAGTACGCGGCGAAATCAAACAGTACCAGAACATGCTCGCTGAATTCGAAATAGGAAATAGGCAAAGAGAAAGTAGCCAAATGTAAAGCTGTCTGAACTGTTCTTAAGTACTACAACTTACACGCGAAAGAAACGCGACAGCCTGAATATTCACTCTTCAGGGACAACTTTAGTTTTATTTAGAAAGAAAATGGGGTTGTTACCGCCATGGACACAGACAAACAGATTACAGGACAAAACACGATGCATGTCGACCTCTTGGGTCTTCTTCAGGCGAAAACAAATAACATGTAGGACAACGAAAACGAAGAACCAGACACCACTTATTTTCTCATATTCGGTGCAAAACGGCTGTTGAGTTCGATGTTCATTATGACTGCTATCGAAACGAACCATAATCATTTGATCACTGTGTCATGTCCCACACAGAGGTTTTCTTTGTTTTTGTTATACATCATGGTGTTCCTTTTCATTAGTCGTAGAGAAAATGGAAATGTTGATGGGAAAAGCAAGTGTCCTGGTTTCAGCGTTTCTTTTGTGTGTCAGCATAGTC
>CM065734.1:48503468-48506665 GCA_033310375.1 Conus canariensis
AACACATACAATGCTTTATATACCTTTGAAAAAGAAAAGTAATTGTAGACCTTCATGGCAGGGTTATAAGGATATTGACGTGTGTGTGCGTGTGTGTGTGTGTGTGTGTGTGTGTGTGTGTGTGTGTACGCCGCGCGTGCACTGCGTGCGTGCGTGTGCGTGCGTGAGTGCGTGCGTGAGTGCGTGTGTGTGTGTGTGTGTGTGTGTGTGTGTGTGTGTGTGTCTGTATGCCCGCGCGCGCACGTGCGTGTGGTGTTGGTGTGTGTGGTGTGTGTGTGTGTGTGTGTGTGTGTGTGTGTGTGTGTGTGTGTGTGTGTTGTTGTTGTTGTTCTTCAATTTAACGTCTATCCACATAGTGATATTAGACGGATGTGTTGTGTGTGTGTGTGTGGTGTGTGTGTGTGTGTGTGTGTGTGTGTGTGTGTGTGTTGGTGTTGGTGTTGGTGTGTAAGTGTGTGGGTGTCATCGCACGCCATAGGTTCAGCTCCATCCAACACCAACAAACACCAGCAGTGTGTGTGTGTACACCAACGACCGGTCAAGCATGTCCCGGCGGAAAGTCACGCTCTGCCGATCCGGGTCAATCGTATGGAAATGTTTTAGTCCCAGAAGGTCATAAATAAATGCTGTCCCCACGAGGGAAAAGGAGGGATGGGGTGGGGTGGGGTGGGGTGGGGTGGGGTGGTGGGGAGACGGACAGTGAAGGAGGAGGTGGGGGTGAAAAATCCGGGTTTCCTTTTCTTTCCTTGTTCTTTTTTTTTTCTTAATCTTGAAATCCGTTTTCATGATGGTTTACACCTAAATGTAGCACGCATGAATTAAAAACGGTAACTGTGAAGTCTTAAGTATCATTGTTATTTTCTTTTTTATCATCATCATTATCATTATGAATATCATTATTATTATTACTACAATTATTATTATTGTTGTTGTTGTTGTTGTTATCATCATCATAATTATGATTATTGTTATTATTGTTATTATTTTCATTACTATCATCATCATCGTCATTATTATTATTTTACTATCATTTTACAATTTTTGACATTGTTAGAGCATACCCGTGATGAACCAAAAGAAAAAGAAAAAAAATTGGGGTCCCAGTAAGCCATGAGTGAGTAGAAAAAAAAACAACAAACAAACTAATAATGGCTGTAGCGGCTTCTAGGCGTCACATTTCCGCCTTTTCCACGTTGAGTGCTATTTCGGTCACACCCGTTCCCCGTGGGATACCGGGGGGTCTTTTGTACAGATAGTTCCCCCTCCTTCTGGACATTCTGTGCTAGTAACATCCCCTTTTCCTTTCGCTCTCAGTAGCTCTGTCTCCTCCTTTGCTGTACTGTCGTCTACTGTCCTTTCTGTCTACCATATCTTTTATCTATCTTTTTCCACAACCTCTTCCCACAAATTTCTGCACTCAACGAAGTCGGAGCGAACTAACTATACTCTCGAGTATAGTGTGAGTATCCCAACAGGGTAAAACGAGTTCACACGCTGCCAGATACTGGAACGCTGAAGAAGAAGAAGAAGAAGAAGAAGAAGAAGGTCACATCCCAAGCCATTGATACCAATAATACCCCTGTACATGCATTTAAGACGTTTAAGTTATTTAATATCATGAGTCATAATCACTATTTTCATAGATTCCAACCGCAATATGAAGCCTAAAAAGTAAGAAAACAACTACAGATGATAAAGGAACAATATCCCTTATTCGCGTGAAATGTTGTTTGTGTGTGAATGTGTGTGTGTGTGTGTGTGTGTGTGTGTGTGTGTGTGTGTGTGTGTGTGTTGTGTGTGTGTTTTAATGTCCTCTGTAAGACCATTACGGTTTTCATAAAAAAAGGGGTAATCTTGGGCTTTTGAAGCGACCAAGTTACCATACAATCGCACTTCCGTTTTGTCTTCGGGTCACTGACTTTAACCCTCCACACCACTTTCCACCCCCACCGCCAGCCACGACCCACCCACCCCCTCCTCCCCTCTTCCTGTTCTTGGTCGCTCAGCACTGAATGATGGTGAGCCCGTCTTTCGTTTGATGTGCTGGTGGGAGTGGGTTTTTTTTGTTTTTGTTTTTTTTTTCTTGAAGTCAGTGACCATATCTATGGTAGCATGTTCGCAGCTGATTGGTCCGAGCATTTTCCTTTTTTTTTTTTTTTTTCTTTTAATCTTTCATTTCTTTCTTTCCTTTCCTTTGTTGTTGTTGTTGTTGTTGTTGTTGTTTGTTGTTGTTGTTGTTTTTTGTTTTTCTGTTTGTTTGTCTTTCTTTCTTCCTTCCTTTCTTTCTTTCATTCATTCTTTTTTTATTCCTTTCGTTCTTTCTTTCTTACATTCTTTCTTCTCTTCTTTCTTACTTTCTTTTTTCTCTCTTCTCTCGTTCTTTCTTCCTTTCTTTCTGTCTGTTTGTCTATCTTCTATTGCTTTTTTTCTTCCTTTCCTATGTACCTCGGATCGCTATAAATTCACAAAACAGTTTTCAATGTAGTCAGACACAGAAAATTCAACAACAACAACAACAACAACAACAACAACAACGTGCTGAGACACAGAACGCTATGAATTCACAAAAAAATACAGAGATTTCAGTGTAGTCAGACACAGAAATAAGAATATTAGACACAGAAAAAAATAAGAATAGTCAGACACAGAAATAAAGGTGGTTGGATACAGAAAGAAGCACGTTTAGACTGAGAAAAGAAAATCAGCTAACACAGAACTAAACGTAGTTACACCCCTTTCTTCCACCTTCTCACACACACACACACACACACACACACACACACACACACACACACACACACACACACACACACACACACCTCCTCACCCCCCACCCCCACCCCTTACCCACCCCCTTCCCTCTCCCTCACCTCCTGCAACCAAAAGAACTTTTCATGCACAGAACAGAACGTACACACACAGACAATTGTATTAATTTAATCGGACAAAGAAACAAGATTAAAAGTAGACACGGAAATGAAATGGAACATTAAAATGAAATGTAGTTAAGACTCAGAAATAGGTCAAGTACACACAGACATACACATGCTTTCTGAATTGATGAGAATTCGACTAAAAGATTTGTAGTCTAAGGTCTAGTAACACGCAGACATAACTTATTTGCTGAATTGATGAGAATTCGATTATAAGATTTGTGGTATAAGGTCTAGTACACACAGACATAACATATTGGAATG
>CM065734.1:48511765-48516765 GCA_033310375.1 Conus canariensis
GTCTCTGTGTCTAGGATGTATGGGGTGTCCAGTAGAGGTAGCATCTCAGGGGGTGGGGGGGGGGGGTACTTGCCAAGTCATTCTTAGGGGCTGCACATCCATCTTTGGTCCTCACCGGCACTTTACAACAGACTCCTGAAAGACACTGTTCAGAAATGTTTCCCCACTTTCTTTTTCCTTTTTTAAATCGTGTGATCAATACATTGTCGAGAATGACAGGTTCTTGATTTTTTTTTTGTGTTGTTGTCTTTAAGCCTTGATTTTTTCCTTTGTACAAAAGTCTTGGATGTTTCCTGGTCCACTAAATTACATTCGCTGATACGCCCTTCAGGTCGGCTGAACTTTATGCGTTAATTTCTTTGGCCTATAGAAGACCCTACACGTCGAAACGCGTTGCTTCCGTTTCTGTCGCTTGAGCTTCCCGCCCAGGCACTCATTTTTCAACGTTTTCACCTGCACACAGACACTATGTTTCTCTGTCCATAACGTTACATGTCACCTCAACCCCCAAAGCAAATGTAAAGGAATGTCTCTATTAACATGCACAACAGACCTGGATAGGTCAAGTTGCCCGCTTCTAGTGTGTGTTGGAAGTGGTGCACGTGGAGGTGCTTGTGGTGAACTTTTCAAGGGGCCTTTGAGGAAGCAGTTTGGATTGCGTCCCTTGCCGACCCACTGTCAAGAGACCCGTCAAGTATTTTGCCTGCTCTCTTTGAATGCCAGATGAAAGCACACCAGAACCATGTTCTTATGCCCCCCCCCCCCCCCCCCCCCCCTCCGCACGCACGCACACAGCGCCACACCCTCAAAGTGAAACACAGTTTGTAAAAGCCACTTGAACTGAGTAGCCGGTAAAAGTGGGCAAAGTGTTTGTAAGGAGGGTGGTGCTGCATGCTGCGCAGGTGTAATCTTATATCACAACTTGATAGAAGACGTCACAGTGTTATGACGTCATCATTACGTCATTATCCTCATGTCGTCGACGGTGTCTTGGAGCGCGTGGAGTGACTACCAACCCGCTAAGACAGCATCACGTAAAATAAACAACGTAATAAACTGAACATTTTCATTGACCCTATTCTACCTTGCTGGGAAATAGATGACAGACATTTTGTTCAAACAAGAAAAGAAAAAAAAAACATGGTAGGTAGGCACTCAAGGTCTGACCAGCGCGTTGGGCTAAAGCGTAGGAGAGACATCCGCTGTGTCGTAGCCACGAGATCCTCTTCTTCAATTGTCTCATCGTTGTTGTTAATTCGTTTATCCATCAGCTTAGAATCACGCGTAGCATGGTCTCAAAACTTAGCGGATGTGGTGTAGCGTATATGGACTAGTCCGCACGCAGTGACACCTCCTTGATGACACTGAAACTGACACGAATTCATTGACGCTCTTTGACTTCAAAGCAGGGGGAAATAAGTCTGTCAGGACGAGAGTATGGCGAATGCCCTCGCCGTGAACAAGTATTGTCGTTAAAACCAAAAGTTGTTGATCTTCATATGCTGCTACGCTCGCTATTTCAGAACACACACACACACACACACACACACACACACACACACACAACACATACATATAATATAATATATATATATATATATAAACGATGTCAGTCTCATTTGAAGGAAACAGAAATGTGGAAGTAAACAAAAAAAATGTGGACGGAAGCTTTTAGACATTAAAACGTGATGAACCACCAGCTTTCTCTGTGTGCGTTTTAGTTCCAACCAACAAATACCATAGAAAAAATCAGTTAAACGCATTTCAAACTAAATGGACCCCAAAAAATTCAAAGCATATAAACGTACTCCCAGTTTATCTTGAATACAAGTACTTTCTGAGATATTCCATAAAGAAGAAAAATCGTTTTGGGCCGTAATAGCCGTTAGTAACGGCTATTCTGGTAAAATAAAACACCGGGCATCATCCATGACCCATAATGAACATACGTACAAATTTTCAGAAAGATCGGCCCAGAAGTTTTGTCTAGAGCGAGTGGAACACATTTTGACCACGGACAGACACACAGACAGACAGACACACAGACAGCATTTCTTCCTTCCTATTGTAAAGTACTCCCTGTTCTATAAGAACTGGGAGTACAAAAGATAAAAGAAAAAAAAAACCTTAAATCAGTCTACCGTCGTACGAAGACCACTCTACCTTAATAAAGTAAACCGGCCAACGTCTCTCTCTTTCTTGTCTTATTGAACGAACAGTCAGCAAATGGGAAATCTTTGAAACAAAGATGAACTCAAACAACATCCAGAAATTCCATGGTTGCCGATTCACTTGTGACTGATCGATCGTATGGTTTACGGATTTTTCTCGATATTAAAATTTTTTTTCACTTAGTATGTGATTTCTCAATCATAAACCATAGATTTGACCACATGATTTCATAGGTTTTGTAGTGACCTAGACATGCCAAAACTTTGTGGTTATAACCTCAGCTCTTCCATCAGTCGTCACGCCGAGGTCAAATGTCATGAAGACTTTATCTGATGTCAAGTCCGTGACTCAAAGACCTGGAAACCCACGTGTAGATTTAAAAAAAAAAAAAAAGAAAGAAAAAAGAAATGAAGAAGAAGAAGAAGAAGACGAAGAGAAGAAGAAGAAGAAGAAGAAGAAGAAGAAAGACGAAAAAGAAGAAGAAGAAGAAGAGAAGAAGAAGAAGAAGAAGACGAAGAAGAAGAAGAAAGATGACTTCTTCCGTTGACAAGTAACCGATCACCTATTTAGGTCAGAGGTCAACGTCCTCCTGTTTGGGGTCATGGTCACCTTCCAAGGGTCAGTGTGACCCACTTTGGCTGAAAATGACCGAAATGCCGAGCTGAAGTTAAGTGAGTGGCATTTGATGTTTGAACACGCTTCGCGTGTTTCAGCCGCCGTGGCCATAGCTCACTGTGACGTGGATGCACCGACCATAGGATCTTTCGGCTATTAGGATCTTTCAGCTATTAGGATCTTTCGGCTAATAGGATCTTTCGTTTATCAGGATCTTTCAGCTATTAGGATATTTCAGCTATTAGGATCTTTCGGCTATTAGGATCTTTCGGCTATTAGTATCTGTCAGCTATTAGGATCTTTCGGCTATTAGGATCTTCCAGCTATTAGGATCTTTCGGCTATTAGGATCTTTCATCTGTTGGGATCTTTCGGCTATTAGGATCTTTCAGCTATATGATGTTTTCAGCTATATGATGTTTCTGTCGAATCGAATCCGGGCTGGTAACTGACAAATCAGCACATCCTAACGTCAGCAGATTCTCTTTCCTTACCCCCCCCCCCCCCCTTCCTCCCGGTCTGCATCACCACCTCCCCTGTGCCCGGAGGTACCATCTTCACGGTCGTCTGACCACCAACCGCGTCAGTCGGTCCTTTCCTGCACAACCCAATCTCACAGCAGAGAAAAGATGCACACGCGTGCGCGCGTGCTCACATACGCACACACACACACGCACGCACGCATGCAAGCACGCACGCACACATAACATACACACATAACACGCACACACAACATACCCATAAGACGCACGCACGCACGCACGCACGCGCGCGTGCGCGCGCGCGCGCGCACACACACACACACACAACACAACACACACACACACCACACAACACACACACACACACACACACACACCACATCACATCACATCAGAGAGAGAGAGAGAGAGAGAGGAGAGAAGACAGACAGACAGACAGACAGACAGACAGACAGAGAGAGAGAGAGAGAGAGAGAGAGAAGACAGACAGACAGACAGAGACACAGAGAGAGAGAGAGAGGGACAGAGACAGAGAGACAGACAGACAGACAGACAGACAGAGAACAAACGAACGAACGAACGAACGAATTTTTTTTTTTAAACCAGGGTAATGAAGTAAGCAAATTGCACGTGCTTTTTTCCACCCAGCCCTGGGTGGGTGAGAGAGAGAGAGAGAGAGAGAGAGAGAGAGAGAGAGAGAGAGAGAGAGAGAGAGAGAGAGATGTTTAAGAAAAAAAAAACACCCTGTCATGTTCTGCACAGTACAACGAAGCAGTACTCCTGCACGTTCCACAAGTCCTGTCTGTGTTCAAATACTTTTTGTCCTTGTTTCCTTGTCAATCTTTCACTATCAATCATGTCCACAATCACGTTTCCTTTCTCAATGTGTCCTCATCCATCTTTACATTTTCATCATGTCCTCGCCCATCTTTCATATCTCCGGGGATGTCCACATCCATACGTCCTTTCTCATGATGTCTGTTTCCCTCAGTCCTTTCTCACGATGTCCACATCCGTCTTCGCTTTTTATGATGTCCACACCGATCCTTTGTATGTTACTTTCTCTGTAAGAGGCACATGCGGGTGTATCTTTCTTTTTTCTTTCCTTTCTCATGATGTCATCATCTATCTTTCCATTCTCATGATGGCCACACCCATCTCTCCTTTTTTTTCCCATTGTTTCATAATCCATATTTTTTTTGTTGTTTGTTTGTTTTTTTGTTTGGTTTTTTTTTTTTTTCCTTTCATCTTTCGTTTCTCCCCATGGTCTCTCTAACTTTCCTTTTTCCATGACGTCCTCATCCATGTCATTATCTTAAAATCTTGATGTTGCCGTTTGTTACTGACTTTTTCATGATATTGTCATGTATCTTCCTTGAAGTGGGTGATATCAGGGCTGTCCACTGTGTATACTTGTTTATAGATAGTGGCACTGGGCAATTCAGGTCTGTCTACTGTTTGTGTTATAGTTGTTGAGATAGGTCAACGTTGGCCATGTGAGGGCTGTCTACTTACTATAATTGTTTGGGTAGGTACATTCAGGCGTGATGCCCACATGCACCGTAACTTACGTGACAGGTGAGAACAACCATTTCAGACTGCATGTGCGTGGGTGAAGAAGGTGGAGCACGGGAAAGCAGCAGAACAGTCCATTAAAATGGCCAGTGGAAATGACAATTCACATGTCGGTCGGAACTTCAAACTGTGAACGCGGTGCATCACTGCTGGGTCA
>CM065734.1:48521765-48529265 GCA_033310375.1 Conus canariensis
TGAAGATACAGCAGATCAGTAATGACAGACAAAGACATTGTGAAGATACAGCAGATCAGCAATCACAGACAAAGAGATTGTGAAGATACAGCAGATCAGCAATGACAGACAAAGAGATTGTGAAGATACAGTAGATCAGCAATGACAGACAAAGAGATTGTGAAGATACAGCAGATCAGCAATGACAGACAAAGAGATTGTGAAGATACAGCAGATCAGCAATGACAGACAAAGACATTGTGAAGATACAGCAGATCATCAATGACAGACAAAGAGACTGTGAAGATAAAGCAGATCAGCAATGACAGACAAAGAGGTTGTGAAGATACATCAGATCAGCAATGACAGACAAAGAGATTGTGAAGATACAGCAGATCAGCAATGACAGACAAAGAGATTGTGAAGATACAGTAGATCAGCAATGACAGACAAAGACATTGTGAAGATACAGCAGATCAGCAATGACAGACAAAGAGATTGTGAAGATACAGCAGATCAGCAATGACAGACAAAGACATTGTGAAGATACAGCAGATCAGCAATCACAGACAAAGACATTGTGAAGATACAGCAGATCAGCAATGACAGACAAAGAGACTGTGAAGATACAGTAGATCAGCAATGACAGACAAAGAGATTGTGAAGATACAGCAGATCAGCAATGACAGACAAAGAGACTGTGAAGATACAGTAGAACAACAATGCCAGACAAAGAGATTGTGAACATACAGTAGATCAGCTATGACAGACAAAGAGATTGTGAAGATAAAGTAGATCAGCAATGACAGACAAAGAGATTGTGAAGATAAAACAGATCAGCAATGACAGAGAGATTGTGAAGATACAGTAGATCAGCAATGACAGACAAAGAGATTGTGAAGATACAGCAGATCAGCAATGACAGACAAAGTGATTGTGAAGATAAAGTAGATCAGCAATGACAAAGAGATTGTGAAGATACAGTAGATCAGCAATGACAGACAAAGAGACTGTGAAGATAAAGCAGATCAGCAATGACAGACAAAGAGACTGTGAAGATACAGCAGATCAGCAATGACAGACAAAAAGATTGTGAAGATACAGCTGATCAGCAATGACAGACAAAGAGATTGTGAAGATAAAGCAGATCAGCAATGACAAACAAGAGACTGTGAAGATACAGCAGATCAGCAATGACAGACAAAGAGACTGTGAAGATACAGCAGATCAGCAATGACAAAGAGACTGTTAAGGTACAGCAGATCAGCAATGACAGACAAAGAGATTGTGAAGATACAGCAGATCAGCAATGACAGACAAAGAGACTGTGAAGATACAGCAGATCAGCAATGACAAAGAGACTGTTAAGGTACAGCAGATCAGCAATGACAGACAAAGAGACTGTGAAGATACAGCAGATCAGCAATGACAGACAGGAAAAATCAAAGTCGCATAGGATGGAATTTAAACTCTTTCTGTTGAAATAACAACGTCCCCCCCCCCCCCCCCCCCCCACTCACACACACGCCAAAATAAAACAAAACAAAGACGGGCCCATGTCAGATGAGCATTGATGAATAAACTGATTTAGCAAATTAACTTAATGATTCCTATTGTCGGTTCGATTGGATCATTTGAGTAAGGAAAATGGATGAAGACGATCAACACGACTTTAAAATCGATGGGAAAAAAAATCTTTAAATGTATGTTTTTAGAATTAGACGTCGAGAAACCAGTCGAACCAGATAATACAAGTGAGAGATTGCTGAAGATGTGTCTTTTCTTAACTCTGTGATATGTTTTGCTAAAACTTCAGAATCCTAAGTTAAAGAACAAGTCTACAGTCTGTCTTAAATCCAGAAGATAAGAAGCCCAAAGACTTAAAATGACTAACGCCCCGTAACTTTGAGTTCCTTTGTCGTTGAATGCGTTGGAAAGGTTGTTCTCTGCCACGTCTTAATTTCCTACATACTATCACGTTCACTTCACCCTTCCAGTTTGCTTACAAACCCCGCGAGGGCAATGATTATGTCATTTTGACCCTTCTTCACAATGTTTTATTCTATGACAAAAAGTCATTTTTTTTTCTTTTCTTCGTATTCTTGTTATTAATTTCTCCTCTACATTCAGCCCAGTACAATCTCACCTCTTAGCCCAGAAACTGAATGATTTAGTTAATTCCGTGGATCTTCAAGTTTCGACTTATAAATCAGTTTGTCCGTTTCCAGTTTACGGTCTCTTCTCAACCGCTTCCGCTGGTGCTCCTCAAGGTACAGTGCTGTCTCCCGTTCCTTTTGTTTTACATGACTATAGAAGCAAAACCAAAACACCGGTTATTACATACTCACTCGATTCCGCTCTATTGAACAACTTTCTGACCCTGTCTTTATTCATTTTGATGAAACAAAAAAGTGTTGTTCATGTTTCAAAGAATATAATCTACGGCTTAATGTTTCAAAAACAAAAAGAATTGCTACATGATTTCCGTAAGGACCCCCCACCTGTGCCAACATAATCATTGACAGTCAAAATGTTGGGAGTTCGGCGAATACATAGGCAGTTTCGGAATTTTGTTTTTTGACAAGAATGTGGTCATAAAAAGATGTCAGTCAAGAATATTTTGTGGACAGAAAGAGATCAATATTGGTGTGCATTCAAAGATTTGTCTGACTTATTGTTGCTGTTGCATTGAACCTTAGTTAGTTACATTCAGGTTTAACGTCCTTACCAACCCACGGTGATATAATAGATGGAAATAACCATCTCAGGACAGTGGGGGAAAGGCTCACAAGATGACTGCTTTTAAGAACAGAATCACAAGTTAAAGAGGAAACAGAAATAAAATGATACAAACAGGGATGTAGCAACACCGCCCCTCGCCCTCCACCGTCCCTTCCCCCTCATCTCCCCCCCCCCCCCACCCCCTCCTATTGTCTACTGCACAGACACAGACACACACACAACACACACACACACACACACACACACACACACACACACACACGCACACACACATACACCCTCTCTCTCTATCTCTCTCTATCTCTCTCTCTCCCTTTCTCTCTCTCTCTTTCTCTCTCTCTCTCTCACTCTCTCTCTCTCTCTCTCTCCCTCCCTTTCTCTCTCTCTCTCTCTCTCTCTCTCTCTCTCTCTCTCTCTCACACACACACACACACACACACACACACACACACACACACACAACACACCACACACACATACACTATAAAGCTAGTAGCCTACTCTGCCATATTTAGATACTAGTGTCTCCCGTACCACCACAGTACACGCGATCGAGCTTCCTCTAGGAAAGCGGTTCACCTCTTCACACGGTACCAAATATCCCACCCTCGTAACTCAGAAGATCGCGCTCAGCTGATTTCACGGCAGTGCCAGCAGCAGCAGCAGCAGCAGCAGCAGCAGCAGCAGCAGTAGTTCATCATTAGCTCACTGGCACCGACCGTCTGGCATTTTATGCCACGGTGATAAATGAGGGGGGCCGCTGGTGGGGTCCATCAGTGCCTTTCACAAGCATGGCAGGAATGTTTAGTCGGTGGTGGTTGTTGTTGTGGTTGTGGTAGTGGTAGTGGCGGTGGTGAGGGTGGTGGTGGTGGTGGTGGTGGTGGTGGTGATGGTGGTGGTTTGTTTTCGTTCTTGCTTTCGTTGTTAGCGAGTGGTTTCTTCTTCAGATGTTGGAGTGTTGTTGTTGTTGTTGTTGTTGTTGTTGTTGTGTTGTTGTTGTTGCTGCGTTGCGGAGGTGGTGGTGGCGGCGTCTTATTTTTTTTTTTCTTGTTCTGGCTTTCGTTGCCACTCTGTTGTTGCTCTTGTGATGTTGTTTTCGCTATTTTAGTTGCTGCTGTATTGGTGCTATTGTGATGTTGTTTTTGCTATTTTAGTTGTTGCTGTATTGTTGCTCTTGTAATGTTGTTTTTCGCTATTTTAGTTGCAGCTGTATTCTTGCTCTTGTGATGTTGTTTTTGCTATTTTAGTTGCTGCTGTATTGTTGCTCTAGTGATGTTGTTTTTCGCCATTTTAGTTGCTTTTGTATCGTTGCTCTTGTGATGTTGTTTTCGCTATTTTAGTTGTTGATGTATTGTTGCTTTTGTGATGTTGTTTTTCGCTATTTCAGTTGCTGCTGCAATCTTGCTCTTGTGATGTTGTTTTTGCTATTTTAGTTGCTGCTGTATCGTTGCTCTTGTGATGTTGTTGTCGCTATTTTAGTTGCTGCTGTATTGTTGCTCTAGTGATGTTTTCGCTATTTTAGTTGCTGCTGTATCGTTGCTCTTGTGGTGTTGTTGTTCGCTATTTTAGCTGCTGCTATATTGTTGCTCTAGTGATGTTGTTTTCGCTATTTTAGTTGCTGCTGTATTGTTGCTCTTTGATGTTGTTGTTCGCTATTTTAGTTGCTGCTGTATTGTTGTTCTAGTGATGTTGTTTTTCGCCATTTTAGTTGCTGCTGTATCGTTGCTCTTGTGATGTTGTTTTCGCTATTTTAGTTGCTGCTGCAATCTTGCTCTTGTGATGTTGTTGTTCGCTATTTTAGTTGCTGCTGTATTGTTGCTCTTGTGATGTTGTTGTTCGCATATTTTAGTTGCTGCTGTATCGTTGCTCTTGTGATGTTGTTTTCGCTATTTAGTTGCTGCTGTATTGTTGCTCTTGTGATGTTTTGTTCGCTATTTTAGTTGCTGCTGTATATCTTGCTCTTGTGATGTTGTTTTTTCGCTATTTCAGTTGCTGCTGTATTGTTGCTCTTGTGATGTTGTTGTTCGCTATTTTAGTTGCTGCTGTATTGGCTGCTTTTGTGATGTTTGTTTTTTCGCTATTTAGTTGTTGCTGTATTGTTGCTTTTGTGATGTTGTTTTGCTATTTCAGTTGTTGCGTAATCTTGTGCTTTGTTATGTTGTTTTTGCTATTTTAGTTGCTGCTGTATTGTTGCTTTTGTGATGTTGGTTTCGCTATTTCAGTTGCTACTGCAATCTGCTCTTGTTATGTTGTTTTTTGCTATTTTAGATGTTGCTGTATTGTTGCTCTTGTGATGTTTGCTGTTCGCTATTCTAGTTGTTTGCTGTATTGCTGCTTTTGTGTTTGTTGTTTTTGCTATTTCAATGTTGCTGTATTGTTGCTCTTGTGATGTTGTTTTTGCTGTTTGAGTTGTTGCTGTAATTGTGCTATTGTGATGTTGTTTTTCGCTATTTTATTGTGCTGTATTGTTGCTCTTGTGATGTTGTTTTTCGCTATTTTCAGTTGCTGCTGTCAATGCTTCCTCTTGTGATGTTGTTTTTCACTAATTTAGTTGCTGCTGTATTCTTGCTCTTGTGATGTTGTTTTTCGCTATTTTAGTTGCTGCTGTATTGTTGCTCTAGTGATGTTGTTTTTCGCTAATTTAGTTATTGCTGTATTCTTGCTCTTGTGATGTTGTTTTTGCTATTTTAGTTGTTGCTGTATTCTTGCTCTTTATTGTTTTCGCTGCTTGATGTGTTGCTGTATTGTTGCTCTTGTGATGTTGTATTTTCACGATTTAGTCGCTGCTGTATTGTTGCTCTTGTGATTTGTTTGTTCGCTATTTTACTTGCTGCGTATTGTTGCTCTTGTGATTTGTTGTTCGCTATTTAGTTTCTGCTGTATTGCTGTTTGTGATGTTGTTTTTTGCTATTTCAGTTGTTGCTGTATTGTTGCTCTTGTGATATTGTTTTTGCTATTTGAGTTGTTGCTGTATTGGTGCTATTGTGATGCTGTTTTTCGCTATTTTATTGTTGCTGTATTGTTGCTCTTGTGATGTTTTTTTTTCGCTATTTTAGTTGCTGCTGTATTCTTGCTCTTGTGATGTTGTTTTTCGCTATTTTAGTTGCTGCTATATTGTTGCTCTTGTGATGTTGTTTTTTCGCTGTTTCAGTTGCTGCTGTATTGTTGCTCTTGTGATGTTGTTTTTTTTTTTGCTATTTTAGTTGCTGCTGTATTGTTGCTCTGGTGATGTTGTTTTTCGCTATTTTAGTTGCTGCTGTATTGTTGCTTTTGTGATGTCGTTTTTCGCTGTTTCAGTTGCTACTGTGTTGTTGCTCTTGTGATGTTGTTTTTCACTATTTTAGTTGCTGCTGTATTGTTGCTCTTGTGATGTTGTTTTCGCTATTTTAGTTGCTGCTGTATTGTTGCTCTTGTGATGTTGTTGTTCGCTATTTTAGTTGCTGCTGTATTGCTGTTTTTGTGATGTTGTTTTTTGCTATTTCAGTTGTTGCTGTATTGTTTTTGTTTGTGTTTTTTTTTTGTTGTTTTTTTTTTGCTGTCCCAACCTCTGCGCCACCTCAGAGGCAGTGCACCCACGCGGCCCATTCCGACACCCCGTCCACATCCACAGCCCGGTCGGCCCCGCCGCAGCCCCGGTACCGGCAATCCACAGGAAGCAGTCAATGTCAAGTCGTCAAGAGGCAACCCACCGGAGGAGACACTGCACTGCTGCCGAGTCACTTCAGTGGTGTTCAGTGGCGCCTGTTCTGATCTAACATACGCAGGACACCACCTACTAAGCCCCCTACTGACGACAATAATTGCTTAGTCGCGGAGCCGGCGTGAGTGAGCTCTCCCCCCGGAGGGCGCCACCACGTCCGTCCAACGACAGCCCCCATGGACTCGCCGATACCGGTGACCCCGACGGAACCAAACCAAGGCCACAGACGTGGAGAGGACATCGAAATTGAGGTCACCATGAGAGCAGGGCATGAAGGGCCACAGAATTTGAGACATTTTTTTATGCTGATCGATGAGAATGAGGATGATTAAGATGATGCTACGGAATTCCATTCCGGTCTGAGACTACATGACAGGGCTGTACTCTACGCTTCCTTTCATAATATATCCCGGCGTCAACCAGGCGCGAGAGATACAGGCACCTGCAGTGTTGGTCAGCAAATTTGAGCATCACTCTCAGAAACGCATCCATTAAGTGGATGAAACTCGACTGTGTGGTCCCAGTCTTCCCAACTGAGTCCGCAGCAAACTCAACTCTGGGTAGGAGCCGGTCGGGGCAGAAAAACCCACATGACTCTGATGGGATTCGAACCCACGACCTCCCAGCCGGGAGTCCGCGACGCTAACCACTTCGCCACGGCGGCTGGTTGTTGCTCTTGTGATGTTGTTTTTGCTATTTTAGTTGTTGCTGTATTCTTGCTCTTGTGATGTTGTTTTCGCTATTTGATGTGTTGCTGTATTGTTGCTCTTGTGATGTTGTTTTTCGCGATTTTAGTTGCTGCTGTATTGTTGCTCTTGTGATTTTGTTGTTCGCTATTTTAGGTGCTGCTGTATTGTTGCTCTTGTGATTTTGTTGTTCGCTATTTTAGTTTCTGCTGTATTGCTGTTTTTGTGATGTTTTTTTTTGCTATTTCAGTTGTTGCTGTATTGTTGCTCTTGTGATGTTGTTTTTCGCTATTTTGTTTGCTGCTGTATTGTTGCCCCTGTGATGTTGTTTCTTGCTATTTTAGTTGCTGCTGCATTGTTGCCCCTGTGATGTTGTTTCTTGCTATTTTAGTT
>CM065734.1:48536765-48539265 GCA_033310375.1 Conus canariensis
CCACTGGAGATTGTCTCCTCCTTGGAGACTATAAGCTTGCTAAAGACTCATTTTGAGAAGCATTTATTTTATTTTATTTTTCCCCATTCACCCACTCAAGCACATACTGTTAGTTAGGCAGAATTATCTACCACTGCAGATATGAATGCTTATCTCCCCCTATTTCTTCAATCTAAGACATAAGAGCAAGCTTTGTTTATAATTGAATATTTCTTGCAGTCATTGCAACACCAAGCTGCTCTGTAAGTTGCTGGAACGGTGCTCGGTACTTATCCTTTATTAGTTTATTGTAAATTAGTCCCTTGCGGATTCATTCCAAGAACTGACCCTCAGCACTTGTGTCTTAAGAGGTTATCTTTTTATATTTTCTACTCTCCACAAGAAAATGTAGCTTGTTTTGCTCTTTCATGATTTTCTTTTGCTTCTTAGGTGGCACCTTTGGTTGGTTTTTTGAAAACCCAACAAACATACTACGGTATTGCACACCAGCCTTTTTCTGGGATAGCATTCTTCTTAAAACCGAAAAGGCAGAGGAGTCAAATTACCACTTTCCGCGGTCACTGAGGAGAAACAATCAGGTTTCGAAATATCGGTATCTGACCAGGAGTTATATGTTAGTGAGTTTCCTCCCCCATCGAAGATTGTCTTCCCCCTTGGAGACTATAAGCTTGCTAAAGACTCATTTTGAGAAGCATTTATTTTATTTTAATTTTCCCCATTCACCCACTCAAGCACATACTGTTAGTTAGGCAGAATTATCTACCACTGCAGATATGAATGCTTATCCCCCCCCCCCCCCCCCCCCCTATTTTTTCAATCTAAGACATAAGAGCAAGCCTTGTTTATAATTGAATATATATATATATATATATATATATAATGCTTAAAATGTAAAGAAACAAAACGAATCTCAGTTTTTAAATACCTGTAAGATATTCGCAGAAATCACCATTGATCCCTCTAAAGAAATTCAACAACAACACTAAATTACTTAAAGCAAGTCGGGTCATCTTAGATGACTTTTCAGTATCTACAATCGCAAAAAATGTCAACAATTTCTTTTTGGTAAACACTGCCAACCTGATTAATTCTTCGCTACGTTTTGTTGTCATGTCACCGTGTCGTACAAAACATGGCGAGGTCTGATCGGATTCGAATTCCGAGAAAATTGTCTGTGCTTTGAAGCAAGGGATCTGTTACACGCTAAGGCGATGACTTCCTCAGTACAAGGTAAGTACAGTAGCGATCCCGTGGTAGATGTTCGGCTTGCAGACGACAAAATACACCAGGCGTATTTTGTCGGTTTGGGTCCGACACTTCACGATTCCGACGTTTCGATAGTTCGACAAATCACGATTCCGACGTTCCGACAATTTTGTCGGACCAACGAAACTTGTTTTGTAATGTTTTATTTTGTGCCAATAGTTCGACACATCACGATTTTACCGAAACGAGTTGGAATTGTCGGAATCGTGGGATGTCGGACTATCGCTACTTTTTCTTACAGTGTCGGGTTATCGAAACATCTGAACGTGGGGTGTCGGACTACCGATGGGTCGGACTATCGAAACGTCGGACTACCCCAATAAGTCGTACAGGAACTCCATCGTAACATGCAGCAGGCAATATTCTACCAATGGCAGCTTCTCGTCGACTAGACTCCAACTCAATGAAGACTCGAACACTTCTAGGCTCGACAAAGACTAGAACTCTTCAACAAATCTCATTTCTCTCTCCCCCTCAGTCGCACAGCTCTCATTCTTTCATATGTTATCTAAAGAATATTCTCGAACATACTCGATTATTCTTTTCTACAATATTCTGCATATCAGTAAGCTTAACCAATGAAATCGTGACGCTATGTGACTGTAATTCGGTCAGCTTCTACAACATTCTCGAATCTTCGGTAATGCACTAGCAACTTACGGAAACCTGGTGAACATTCTAACATAATCTTGAATATTCCACTCGCATTATCCATCGATCCAAAAACAATACTGAACAATTAGGCATACGTTCACTTTCCAAATGTTTTAAATAAATCAACAATAGCACTACACTGACCGAAAATACAGAGATCTAAAAGCGATAAGTAAAAGGAGGCTTGCAACTCGTCATTATTGCTAGGACGTCTTTCGCAAAAGTTCCACCTCTCTTGTCTCCCTTTTAAATTGTAACACGATCACAGACTGATCTCTGGATTATAATGTTGGTGTAAAGATGATGATGATTGCATGATGAAGCATACTTATGAGCAGCCATTTTGCGGCGATTATGAGAAGATAAGTGGTTTCTCGTTCTTCGTTTTCACTGTCCTAAATGTTGTTTGTTTTTGCCTGAAGAAGATCCGGGAGGTCGAAATGCACTATGTTTTGTCCTGTAATCTGTTTGTATCTGCGGCGGTAACTAACCCCTTTTATTTTTTTAAATTTTGCTTCATTTTCCGCCCTCAGTCACCTCGTTTTAAAACTAATGAATTTATCTGAGAAAAAACAACAAC
>CM065734.1:48544265-48574265 GCA_033310375.1 Conus canariensis
TGTGTGTGTGTGTGTGTGTTGTGTGTGTGTGTGTGTGCGCGCGCGCGCGCGCGCGCACACACACACTCTCTCTCTCTCTCCTCTTTTTTAGGGACCCTCCAAATGGGGGTAAATGAACGAAAAGACATAGGGTCTGTTCTCAAACATAGAATACAGTTTCATCCCTAAATTTTGAATCCATATAAGGTTATCTTATGCTGATGTCCTGGGTGTATGTAGGGTGTATATATGTGTTATCGAATTGGTGAAGGCCTATGATAAAAGGGATATCACAGTCAGATATGTTCTGCTCTCTGTATGTGGTTTTTGTTTTGAATGCTCCCCCTTGTGAACTGTGATTCAGCCCAATGAATGCCCCAAGCTGTTTTTTCTCTGATTCACTGCTCACTGTGACATGTATGCCAGTCGTGAATGGTAGGATTTGGAAGGGTGGAATGGTAGGATTTGGAAGGGTGGAATGGTAGGATTTGCAAGGGTGGACGACCACATTTATACCTACATTTTGTCATACTGTAAGTAGCGTTGATTTTACCTAGTATCTTATACTTAATGCCCTTTATACCCATTGTTTTTAGCTTTCTCTTCGTATGATTATTCAATCATTGAATTGAGAGGTATATTTAAAACCTGTCGTTGTTATCCTGTCTTAACCCTTATATCTTATTTACCTTTAGTCTGTCATTTTCTATCTCTTTATCCCCCCCCCCCCCCCCCCCATCCCCACCCCACCGTAATTTGTTTACGCTTCATGCTGTCTCGCTATTCAATTTTTCTTGTTTTAAAGCCCCCTTCTATCCCCATTTCCGCGCCCCCCCCCCCCCCCCTCAAACACCCCCTCCCCTCGCCGCCTTCCCGTTCGTTTATGTCTATTTTTTTTGTATCCGCGCTCCCTTAGTTTCCTATCATGATTCTATTGCTCAACGATAGTTTAATATTGCCATTTATGGTACGTTTGGTTACTGAATTAGGTTAGGGACGGATTGACTCTTAGATTTCTTTCCTTTTTACCTTTTTGTCTGATTCTTCCTCCGCAACTTATTCTGTTGTAAAACACAATAGTCTCTCTTCCCCCCTCTCTCCCTCTCTCTCTCTCTCTCTCTCTCTCTCTCTCTCTCTCTCTCCTTAGCTTTCTCTGTCTCTTTCTCTCCCCTCTCCTTCTCTCTCTCGTTATCTCGTGTTACCTGCACCACAATTCTATTTTTCTTGATTTGTCCACTTTTTTCCCTCTTCTTCCTCCTCCTTTCCTCCCCCTCCTTCTCTCTCTCTCTCTCTCTCTCTTTTCCTCTCTCGTTGTTGCCCCGCCTCATCCCCCCTCCTTTTTTTCCCATCTTCTATCCTTCTCTCTTTCTGTCTTTATCTCTGTCTCTCGTTCTCGAGTCCTCTCACTCCCGGCCTCTCTCTCTTGATCTACAACCGCCCCCCCCCCCCCCCCCTCCACATTCTCCCCCACCCTTCATTCTCTCTTTTTCCCCTTCTCGCCTTCTATGTTTTTCTACCCCTCTCCCAGTATCTCTCCGTCTCTCCCACTGCTCCCTCATTTCCTGCCCCCCCCCCCCCCCTCCTGCTCTACGTTTTTCACTCACTCTTTTTCTCTCCCTCTCTCTCTTTCATCCTCTCTCTTACACTTCTTTTAACACCCCCCCCCCCTTTCAACCTCTCCTCTCTCTCTCTCCTGTACTTGCTCACTCTGTTCCTTCCCCCTCATTTTCCTGACAAGATGTCGGTACCATTTTGGGTCCCTTTCCCTGTGATCCCCTTCCCCATGTGTCTCCCTTTACCCCGTCTTCCCAGAGTTCATAGTTCATCCCTATCCCCACACCTCCCGGATTTCCCTTCTCCCCCCACCCCACCCCCGCCTTTCTCCCCTCCCCAACCCCCTCCCCCTCCTCCTCTCCCTCTCATGCCCACTGTATCTCTTATCTTAAATGCAATTTTAATAATCTTCATGGAAAATTTTAGTCCAGTTATGGTATGTGTTTGTTTACAGCCTTCCCCGAGAAAGCCTTGAAGTAAAGGCGAAAGCTTGGAAGAAATGAAGAGTTGTGGAGTGGGAATATATATATATATATATATATATATATATAGGTGCATATGGATTGTTTACATGTGTATGTGTCTATGAGACTGCATACTTGTACGGTGGAGATGGTGTTTGGGGTATACATATTATGCACTACATGTGATGTTACAAATATGCTATATATGTACATGGGGCGTGAATGTAAATATGGGGGAGGGGGTGTAGAGAGAAAAGGATGGAGGAGATGTCGGGGGAAAGGGAAGCGAGGGCAAGAACTGGAATGATTCAAACTAATAAAGTCAGAGGTGGGAGTTGAGTTTATCAGGGATTGTGGTGCGAAGGCGAGAGATGATCCTGGACTCCATGAATTTTCTTTCTGGGGCTGAGGAGTGGTTTTGCCAAACAGCAGTGACGGAAATATGGGTTTGGCTGTGGCAATCAGAGTTGAAATGAATCCCCACTGGTGTTGGATGAGACGACTGGATGGCTCTGAGGTGTTCCACAAAGCGTTCGTTGAGGGTACGATATCTTTCCCCAGCGAACAACTTTGAGCAGAGGCTACATCTCAGTACATACACCAGGTTGGTGGACTGGCAGGTGGAATGGGATTGGACACTGAATTTTCCTTTTGGGCCAGTGATGCTGTGGATGTTGGCAATGAAAGTGCAGGTTTTGTATCCAGGTTGGTTGCACGGGTAATTTCCGGCTGAAGAGTTGGCGTTTTTACAGAACTTGGTTAGTACCAGGTGTTTCCACTGAACTTGGTTCGTACCAGCTGGTCGCAAAGGTTTTTGTCTCTTGTAGGCGATGAGGGAAGGTTTGGGGAAGATCGATTTCAGCTTTGGATCAGATTGTAAGATTTTGAAATGGCGTAAGAGGATGTTTTTGACAGGAATATTATGGGGGTGGTAGATAAGTGTCAATGGAATACGGTCTTTGTTGCCTGCATCAGGTTTGGACATCAAGGCTTCTGACCGGGAGACGGAGTTTGCTCGAACAAGAGCCTTTGCACAATGGTATGTGGATATCCATACGTCTCAAAAAAGGATGCCATGTCCAGTGCCTTTGCTTCAAAGTCCTGGTCATCACTGCACAGGCGTTGGAGACATAGGAACTGGGAGATGGGAATGTTGTCTTTTGCGGGCGTGGATGACTAGACGAATACAATAGGTAAGAATGGGAATCTGTGGGCTTGTAGAAAACAGAAGTTGACAGGTGTTGTGAGTCAGCTGAGATGGACAGGTGGATATCCAAGAATGAAACAGTGGTCTCCGATGTCTCGTAGGTGAAGCAAAGAGCTGGGTGGAAATTGGAAACAAATGTTACAACTGTAGAAGGTCAGATTTTGAACTGGATGTGGCTTTTACACAATCATCAATGAAACGTTTGAAGAGGTCAGGAAATTTTCCTAGGAAGGTGCGAAAGATCTTTTCTTCTATGTATCCGACCAAAAAGGCATGCATATGATGGTCCCATTTTGGTGCCTATGGCCACTCCAAGTACTTGCCGGTAGTGGTTTTCAGCAAAACAGAATGAGTTTAACATTAGCACCAGTTCAGCAAGACGGACTATGGTGTTGATATCAATATTCAGATGGCTTTTTTAGGAAGTGATTGACAGCTGCAAGACCTTCATTGTGAGGTATGTTAGTATACAAACTGTCACATCCATGGTGAAGAGGAAACGATGAGGACTGTCAGGAAAGATGAACTGGTCGTAGTGCATGTTGAGAGCATGGTTGGTATCTTTAACATAGGTTGGAAGCAGTGCAACTAGAGGCTGAAAGACAGCGATAGACAGCTATCGGGACAAGAACAAGCTGAAATAATCGGTCGACTAGGATTGTTGGGTTTGTGGATTTGGGGAAGGAGATAGAAATGGGGTTCACGGGGTTCACTTGTAATGGCAGATGAAGCCTCAGAGGGGAGATGTCCAGAAGAGATGGCAGTTTTGATGGTTTTGCGAATCAAAGTATTGTCTTGTTTTGCTGATGAGGATGACTTTTTTCTTAAACAGTACCATCTGACAAATGACGTTCAGCTTCATCAAGATACAAGTCTTTACGCCACACACGCCACACCACAACTGCCCTGCCCTCGTCTGCAGGTTTAATTATGATGTCTGTACGATTCTTGATTTCTTTGAGAGCTTTTAGCACTTGCTTTGAATTCTTTATAAAATTCATTAAGAATCAAGTCAAAAAATAGTTTTTGATGTATCCGTAATAGTTTTGAGAACACACCAGGAGCTGTACAAATGGGTTCGTGTGGGGCTTGGTGGAAGGGAAGACTTTTCGATCCGGGTGGAAGTCTCTTCCGGGTGTCCCTGTAGTTTGCCAGTAAAACACCTGAACAACCCGAAACATAAAACATACATATTGTTTTTCATTAAAAAAAAAACGGCATTATACCCTTTTTTCTAACCTTAAAACGTGACTGAAAAGGAAAGTAGAGAGACTAGAAAAAAGTATCAAAACTAAAACCACACACCTCTATTCTCATTTGCATACGACAGGTACGTTCCCTAACTCTCTTCCTTTTTCCTGTCTCTCTGGTCCTCCGAGGTGGGCACAAGGGGCGGCGCTGCAGGTCAGACCACAAGAAAGAGAAAGAGAGACAGACAGAGTGAGAGACTGGCATAAAGGGAGAGCACTCCAGCCTGCAGAGCCCCCGAAAAACGACCTCTCCCCCTCCTCACACCTTGAAACACAACCTGGTGGTGCAGCGGCAGCTCCTTCTCTGACCCACCATGAGGGGCTGTTTCGTCGTGCTGCTCTGTGCTGTCGTCTGCTGGAAGGCGCAGGCGCAATGTGAGTAATCTTGGATAGATCATGTTTCGATCTCTTGCGGGTTTTATTACGTCCCTTGTTTAGTTTCCTTTTTTGTTTTCTTTTTTTTCCTTTTTTTCATTCACCATTCGGTGAGCGACTCTCGTGGAGTGCGGATGCAAGTTCAACGCTCTGTGCACGGACCGAATTTGGCTAAGCTGAGCGAGTTTTCGACTTAGCCCGTTGCGCTTACTTCAGCGTTTTGATTTACTTCGATTCCGGCAGCGAAGAAATACGATGGCCGACTTCTCAACAGTAAACCCGGTCTTTCTGAAGCAAAACGACATCCGGACGGCGGAAACGCTCGTCCGACCGTATTAGAAATATGTCTTGCTGCGGTGCGGACAGGACATCGGGCCAGGGCTCCATTTTGGGGTTATAGCAAATAAGAGGACTCTGGCGGATCTACCCTGCGACCAAGGAGGGGAGTTAAACTGGGACAGGTCCAGAACAGCACCCCCCCCCCCCCAACACACCTATAAAACACAATAGGGGAGTTAAATTGGGACAGGTCCAGAACAGCCTCCCCTCCCCCTCCCCCCAACACACCTATAAAACACAATAGGGAAGGTGTGTTGGGGGGCTGTTCTGGGCCTGTGCCAGTTAAATTCCCCTATTGTGCTTTATAGGTGTGTTGGGGGGAGGCTGTTCTGGACCTGTCCCAGTTTAACTCACCTATTGTGTTTTATAGTTGTGTTGGGGGGGGGGGGGGGGAGGCTGTTCTGGACCTGTCCCAGTTTAACTCCCCTGTGGTGTTTTATTGGGGGGGGGGGGGGAGGAGGGGGGGGGAGGAGGGGGGGGGGCTGTTCTGGACATGTCCTGTTTTGACTCCCCCATTTATCGAGTGTTTCTCTTTTTGCGGGTGTGCTAACCTAGACCTGTGTATATTCACACATTGATTGCTCATTTCATAAGGGGAAGGGGGCCAGTCTGGGACTGATCCAATCTGACCCCCCACCTGTTCCAGTTTGACCCCCCGGGAGTTGTTTTGGTACGATTAAATTTGTCCCAGAATTACTCCCCGAGAGCGCATCTGGGACAGTGCCAGATTTACTCTCCATTGCATGGGGGCTGTTTTGGTATTGTCCAAGTTGAACTCCCGGGTCTACTTTGTTTCAGTCTAAAGTAACTCCCTGGGGGCTCATCTGGGACACATAGAAGGTCATGCCATGACCGACTGACTCCCGGGAGTTAATCTGGCCCTGGACTGGACCGACTCCCGGGAATACAACTGGGAACGGGGGCCGTTTCGGCACGTTACACCGGGCTACTGGAGATTTAACAACAGTTATCTTAAAAATGACTTATTTATTAACAATATGAATGCAATATTGGATGATTTTACATCAGAGTATGAGAATGGAGAAATAAATGACATGGAAAAATGGGAGTTATGCAAAGTTGAAATTAGACATTTTTGTGTTGAATTTGGAAAAACGTTGGCTTGTAAGAACAGGAACGAATCGCTGAAGCTACGACTCAGATTCCAAGAACTAGAACAATTGTTAGCAAAAAATCCTCAAAATAAGAATTTCCAGACAGACTACTTGCTAGTAAAGCACAAATTAGAACTGATGGTTATAAATTATGCTAGAGGAGCATAAGTACGATCAAGGTTCAAATGGATTAAAGAAGGTAAAACAAATACAAAATATTTCTAAGCCTTGAAAAACCAAGGAGCAAAAGACGAATCGTAAATAGATTGAAAAAGGAGTCAGGTGAAGTGATTACTGACCAAAAGGAAATCTTACAGGAACAGGTTTCCTTTTACGAATTGATATATAATCAGAAAACCGTTTCAAAAAATGTGAACCAGGACACTAATGATTTTATTCGCAATGAAAATCTGCCACGATTGAAAGATGAAGCTGCTCTGTGTGAAGGCATGATAACTTTAAAGGAAACGTCAAATGCTCTCAAAAACATGAAAAATGGTTCAGCTCCAGGCAGCGACGGTTTGACAACTGAATTTTTGAAATTCTTCTGGAGAAAATTAGGCCCGCTTATTACTAATTTCTTCCTTGAATCTTGCAGGAAAGAAGAATTATCATTCACGCAGAGACAAGGTATCATTACTTTACTTCATAAGGGCAAAGACCTAGAGACAGAAAATTTAAGTAATTGGAGACCTATCACGTTAACAAATACAGATTATAGAATTCTGGCTAAAGTACTGGCAGATAAACTAGGTAAAGTTGTAAACACTCCTGTTAACGAAGACCAAGTAGGATACATTAAGGGAAGAAATATTGCAACAGTCATAAGATCCATTGATGATGTCGTAAATATTGCAACAGTTATAAGATCCATTGATGATGTCATGAACTATCTGAATAAAACTGGTAAAGCAGGTTATTTGCTGGCCTTAGACTACTCCAAGGCATTGGACTCGATTTCTAAAGAATATATGTTACATGCTTTTGAAATATTTGGGTCTGGACCTAATTTTCAAAAATGGGTATCTGTTCTGACCTGTAACTCTCAAAGTTTTATAAACATAGCGGATGGCTTTCTGAACCTTTCGATGTCAATTGTGGGATAAGACAAGGATGTCCCTTTTCTCCCCTTGCATTCATTCTTGCGGTGGAAATTTTGGCTATCAAGGTGAGAAGCAGTTCAATAGAAGGAATTAAAATGCCATCTTCTGACAGACAAAGAAATGTGTATCTGAAAATTAAACAGTATGCAGATGACACGACACTGTTCCTCAAGAACAGGCAAGACATGAACACTGCTTGTAATATTCTTAATTCGTTTGGAATGATTTCTGGACTGAAATTGAACTTAGAAAAGACGAAAGCACTGAAATTAGGTAAGCAGATTGATGAACAAAATCTTCCATTCTCAATGGTCGATAAAATTAAAATTCTCGGTATATATTTCCAAACAGACAAAATGGCTAGGCATGTTGAAGAAAACTGGCAAAATAAAATCAACAAAATACAAGAATTAATAAGAAACTGGAGCAAGAGGGATCTAAAGCATTCACGGTAAAATTGTTATAAAAACTTTCATACTTTCGCAAGTAGTATTTATTATGCAGTCTACTGGCATACCGGATGTGGTGTTGAACAAGTTAAACACATTGATATACAAATTCTTATGGCAAAGGAAAGACAGTAATCGAAGAGCGTTTGAAAAGGTAAAAAGAAGAATAACGGAAACTAGTTACAATAAAGGTGGACTTAACATGGTCAATGTAAAAGAATACCAAAAATGTATGTACTTACAATGGGCTGGCAAATTATCTCAATCACCAAACGAAAATTGGAGTTTACTACCAACATGGCATCTGAGTCAACTTAAAAATGGTAATAAAATCTTCACCGTAAACTGTACAGCAAAGCAAATGCAAGTATCTGATCTTCAAAATGATTTCTGGAAAGAAGTTATGACAACTTTCCTGGATAATAAACACATAACACATGTAGACGAAATAAATCGCATCAGTCTTCAAAGCCAAATGTTATTTCACGACAATCTTATGAAATACAAAGAAAAGGTGTTGTATTTCCAGAAATGGGTTGAAAATAGTTTTGAACATATGAGAGACATAATTCACAGAAATGAGCATCGACCGCTAAATATTGATGAAATTGCATGTATTCTGGATCAATCGAAAGCAAGCACAACACTAGAATATAGTGCCCTCTACAACGCGATCCCTAAATCATGGATTAACTGGATAGAAAGTAATTCACTGCTTGAGGAAGAATCAATTGTCATCTTCTGTGAGGCAAGTATTTTTAATTCAAAACTAAAAGAAATAAGAAGAATTCTTAGCACCAAATATGGAAACAATGTCAGAGCCACATGCACGTGATTTCTGGCGAAGGAAATTTAATTTTTTCTGTAAGGAAACGGTGCGGGAGATACCTAGAAAAGCAACAAAAGAAATTCGTCTATACGAGTTGCAATGGAAAATTAATCATAATATAGATCCAACCAATATCACTTTGCATATTCGTCTATACGAGTTGCAATGGATCCAACCAATATCACTCTGCAAAAGATGAAAAGTTACGGATACAAAGAAATGTGATTATTTAGTAGACGAAATAGCTTTTGTAGAACGTTTCTTTTATCATTGCTCCTCAGTGTATGCATTTTGGAAACATATTGAAACCTTGATACGTAGCAGGATTGGAGTCGATGTTGACTTAAGTGAAACTGATGTTCTGTTTGGAATTCAACGCGATGTGGTGAACCAACAGAAAATTGAGGTGATAAATCATGTTCTTCATATTGGTAAGATGTGCATTAGTATTGCGAAAAAAAAAAATCCTTACCATCGCTTCAAATTATTTTTTTATCAACAAATGCGTATGAGAGAACAATTGAGTGTGTTTACACAGTAAAAAATAAACGCTCATATAGATGACACGGACTCAGAACATTGTTAATATCCTGTATGATTGAAATAATACAGGAAAAAATTGTCTATGGTCAGACAAATAGAAAGAAAATTCGTGTACATATATGCACATAACTGTGCAAATTGCATGCACGCCCGATGTTGGTGTTTTGATCGTGCAGATAATGTATTATGAAAAGTTAAAGAATTCCACAGCTCTCCCTCCCCCACCCTTACTCCCTCCCCCCCTCTCTCTCTCTCTCTCTCTCTCTCTCTCTCTCTCTCTCCCCTTCCATCTCTCTCTCTCTCTCTCTCTCTCTCTCTCTCTCTCTCTCTCTCTCTCGTAGCACTATCTCCATGCCTGTCCTTTTGAAATAGTATGAATGTGTCGGCACACCAAGCATTACTACAGTGATGGACCCGGCGCTCTTTGTCATGCGACAGAGTATTGAAATTTGCATGTTATTGTTCATCAGTAGTGAATCATACAGAATCATGTGAATCATGTGCATGGTGAGCGCGTTTTAATACTGGGGAAAATCTTCTGCTACTTCCTTGATTGAGACGTGCCTATATACCTTACGGATACGGATTCTGTCTTGTTAATCATTTTAGAAAACATTTCCCGTTTATTTGGAATTGCAAGTCGCATCACTATATTATAATGCTGAATCATATTATTCACGAAGAATCTTTTCCTCCTTCCCCCTCCTCCCCCACCCCCCGTCTCTCTCTCTCTCTCTCTCTCTCTCTCTCTCTCTCTCTCTCTCTCTCTGTGATTAATACTGATTGTCTCGCTGCAGGGCTTTCCTCATGTCTTCCTTGTAGTCTCCCTTTTTCACTATAAGGAGAGCCTTCTAGGGGAATAGGCCGGTTCGCGGGACGACATGTACTCATCTTTACTACATCTAGGTGTCCCCTCTCTCTCTCTTCTCTCTCTCTCTCTCTCCTCTCTCTCTCTCTCTCTCTCTCTCTCCTCTTTTTTTCTTGTTCCTCGCTTTCCTTGTGTCCTTCGTCGCGCACTTCTGGTATCTTCCTTGCATACTTTTTTTTTCGTCTTCCGTTGCAAGGATGGTTCCCGGGAGATATCCGGGCCTTTTTCTCTTCCTTCCCTTTTTTTTCCTGTATCTTTTTGTTACACACGGTATGAAAGTGTCACTACACCAAACACTAGTACAAAAATAAACCCTGACGCGCTGTATCAAACGACAAAACATTCAAGTCGGCAAGAGAGTGTCCATTGGTAGCAATACAACATACAGACTTACATGGCGCGTGAGAGTTGGGGGAAAGGATGAAAAAGCCGCCTTTACAAGAAAAAAAAAAAAGAAAAGAAAACAAAAGATAAAAGGAAAAAAAACGGGGGGGGGGGGGGGGGGGGGGGGAATGTTTGAGGGTCGGGGACGTTTTTTTTTTCTTTGTTCATGAAATCGAATGTATTTGTTCGGAGTACAACGTAAAATTATTCTCGGAGTAGAGCACATTAAATTGTTCTCGAACAGAGTGTAAAATATTCAAGGAGCAGCGTGCACTCGTCGTTCTTGGAGTCGAAGGCACATTTGGTGCTGGAGTGGAAAGCGTGAACTGTTCTAGGAATAGAATGTAGAAACTTCCCTTGGGAATAAAATGTAAAATCGGTCTTGATGTTATAGTTGCTCATTGAAAGCAGTGTTGTTCTCGGAGAAGAACACACACCTGTGATGAAGCAGAGTGTAAAATAATTCTGGAGGAGAGTTTTAAGTTGTTCGTTGAAGTCTAGTGTAGAGTTGTTCTAAGAGTCGTGCATAAAGTTCTTCTTGGTGTAAAGTGTGAAATTCATTCTGCTGTAGAATGCCATCATGGTCAAGGAGTATAGCACATAGCTGTTCTGGGAGTAGAATCTAAAGCTGCTCTGAGAGCAGAATCCATAAATTTGTTCTTGGGGTAGAGTGTAATATTATTCTTGGTGCAAAATCATTCATTTGATTCGGAATAGAATGTATTTCTTAACCCTTGCAAAACATTTTTTTTTATCGACAACACATTTCCTAGTTTCTGAAAATCCAAGTCAAACATAAAGCAGATTCACATACATAAATACATATATATTTAAACACGTTGCATAGCAACCAAAGTTTATTTAAGGAACAGATCAGTAATAAAACTGATAAAAATGAACAGCAAGACGACAAATAAGTATATAAGCGTACATTATTTTTCTACCAATATATATTATAGTTGCAAAATTAGCAAACTTCCTGACTTTGGCACTAAATTGGAGACTTTACGTATCTTGCGTCACTTTCAAAGGCCTGACACCAAAATAAATGTGGTCAAACGATTCCTGTCGACTAATGTTTACTTCTCAAGTGTGTCTTATACTCAAATATTTTTGACACATCACTAAGACTAACACAATAACTTAAAATTGTCGATGTCAACCCCATCTTCACATTACAGTATTCTTCTCAATGATATTGATAATCAGTATGTTTAAGTTTAGGTATCTAGTAAACCTAAATAAGAATACCTCATTTCTTCAATATTTGAGCATTTCATCTGTAAGTGATGTGATCTTTTTTTAATCCAGTTCTTTCAAAAAAGTTTGGCTTCATTTTTTTTTTATATCCCTGATTTGTATAGGATAAGCTTCCCATTTTTTTTTCTGGTCGCAATTTAAGACAAATCAGTTGTTTGGGTTGCGGGTTTTTTTTGTTTGTTTGTTTGTTTTTTTTTTTGTTTGTTTCTTTCTTACTTTAGATATGTTTTAAATATGGGTACCAGGCAATGAAAATTGTGCACATTGTCCAGAAAGAGTGGTGGACTCTCGCGGTCCATTCGGCAGTGACTTACAGCCCATATGGCCTCTGTGTGCGTGTGTGTGTGTGTGTGTGTGTGTGTGTGTGTGTGTGTGTGTGTGTGTGTGTGTGTGTATAAAAAGGGGGGGGGGGGGGAGGCGGGGGGGGGGGGTCTTACATTTAAATGCTTTTTTTAAGTCCGAGAATATAAAAACAAGCAGAATGACCAGCGCTCTCAGCAGGGCGTTGTCTGTAGAATGGCAACAGTTTACCCTCCAGGTCATCATTTGTATATTGTCTGTTTGTTTGTTTGTTGGTCTGTTTGTTTGTTTGTCTGTCTGTTTGTTGGTTAGTTGGTCTGTTTGTTGGTGGGTTGGTTGGTTGGTCTGTTTGTTTGTTGGTTGGTTGGTTTGTCTGTTTGTTGGTCTATTTGTTTGTTTGTTTGTTCGCTTGCTTGCTTGCTTGTTTCCAGGGTGTCATCTTTTTTTTTTTTTTTTTTTTTACAATGTGGCCCTTTTTCCTCGTCTGTATTTCAAAACCCCGGAACTTCCCACCCCACCCCCCACCCCGCTACCCCAGGGCTGTGCCAGTCAAAATCATAAATGCATCTAAAGAGTGCCTATCCTCTTCCCAAATAACACATCCACTGACTGTGATGTCGGGTCCGTCTCTAATGACATTTAGTTTCTCCTGTCTCCTTCCCTGTTGTCTCGGGGATCTCTCTCTCTCTCTCTCTCTCTCTCTCTCTCTCTCTCTCTCTCTCTCTCTCTCCCCTCTCTCTCTTCGATCCGTTGCACAGACATGTCCCACGGTAAAGGCCTGAGCGTCAACGGCTCCACGTACGACGCCACCTCCCATGAGTTCTCTTGCAATGGCACCTCGCACCCGGCGGGACCAGACCCCAACGCACAGGCCTGCTGCGGCAATCACCTGATCTACCGGAACAGCAGACTGTGCTGCGGCAACTTGGTGTTCCCCAAAGGTGAGTTCACCATTGTACTGGCCTGCCCTGTCCTCGACAAGGGGAAGAAAATAGCCGTTTTTGTTTTGTTTTGGGGTTTGTTTGTTTTTTGTTTGTTTCTTTCTTTCTTTCTTTCTTTGTGGTGGTCAGTTTTGTTTGTTTTTTCTTGTTTGTTTGTGGTGGCCATTTTATTTGTTTTGCTTTTTGTTTGTGGTGGCCATTTTTGTTGTTTTGTTGTTTTTTTTTGTGGTGGCCATTTTATTTGTTTTGTTTTTTGTTTGTGGTGGCCATTTTTGTTTTGTTTTGTGTTCTCTTTGTGGTGGCCATTTTTTGTTTGTTTGCTTTGTTTTTTGTGTGTGGTAGCCATCGTTTGTCTGTTGTTTTTTGTTTTGTTTTTTTGTGGTGACCATTTTTGTTTGTTTTGTTTGTCCGATCGAGCTCCAAAAGGGAGCAAGAGATGATCGGAATTAGCGGCTGTGTGCTATTCCTCAAAGGGGGCACGGTTGGTAAACCTTTGATTCAGCAGACAAATATATGGAGGGAATAAACAAATAGATAAAGGAATGACCGTTTCCCCCCCCCCCCCCCCCCCCCAAACGTTCGGTAAGCAAGGCAGTTTCAAGCAGTACCATATAATACCCATAGCAACCCTTCGACATCCCCCCCCCCCTCCCCGTTCCCAGCCTCTCCCCATTCCACTTCTCTCCCACCCTCGGCCTTTGCCCGCAGTCATAACGCTCTGATAGGATTGATTAGCTCATGCTTTGGGTCCACCAGTGTCGCACAATGGGAAGTCTTTCTCCCCCTACCCTCCCCTGCCCATCCCCCCCCTCCCTCCTCCTCTCCCCCATTCTTTTTCCCCGGTCCCTTCCTGTAGCCAGCAGTCACAAACTTAAATGAAACAGCAAAAGTTTAACAAGCGTTGCGTTGGTAAGATACCTTCCCCTCCCTCCCCCTCGCACCCCCCCCCCCCCTCCCCCACCTTGCTGTAGCAATCATCCCAAGGTCAGTTCACATTCCGAGTTTAACAACACTGTCGTACGGTTAGATCCTTCCCCTCCTCTCCCCCCCCCCTTCCCTATCCCTCCTCCACCCCACTCCCTCCCCCCTCCCCCATCCTCATCCTCCTTACTTCTCCCGCCTTGCTGTTGCAATCCCGACGCTGATATTGCCAGTTTTACGATACTGACGAGCGGAAAGATCCCCACACGTCCCACCCCACCCCACCCCACCCCTCCCGTCCTGTCTCCCTTCTACTTTGCTGTAGCAGTGAGATCAAATGTCACTTTCAACAACATGCAGTGAAATCCCCAGCCTCCCTCACCCCCACCCCCCAACACCCCTTCCCAGTTTCCCCCTCCCCTCTCTCTCTCTCTCTCTCTCTCTCTCTCTCTCTCTCTCGACCATCCTGCAGCAGTCCTGAAGTTACTTCATTCTGCGAGTTTGTCAGTCTTGGGCAAGTAAAATACACGATCGCTACCTCTACCGTCCTTTCCCCTTCCACCTTGCTGTAGGGGTCCCAGTTCTTTCCCTTGCCACCTTGCTGTAGGAGTCCCAGTTCTCTCCCCTACCACCTTGCTGAAGGAGTCCCAGTTCTTTCCCCTGCCACCTTGCTGGGGCAGTCCCAATTCTTTCCCCTGCCACCTTGCTGTAGGAGTCCCAGTTCTTTCCTCTACCACCTTGCTGTAGGAGTCCCAGTTCTTTCCTCTACCACCTTGCTGTAGGAGTCCCAGTTCTTTCCCCTGCCACCAGCACTGCGACTCCTACAGCAAGGTGGCAGGGGAAAGAACTGGGACCTCTACAGCAAGTAGGGGTCCCAGTTCTTTCCCCTGCCACCTTGCTGTAGGAGTCCCAGTTCTCTCCCCTACCACCTTGCTGTAGGAGTCCCAGTTCTTTCCCCTGCCACCTTGCTGGGGCAGTCCCAGTTCTCTCCCCTTCCAACTTGCTGTAGGAGTCCCAGTTCTTTCCCCTGCCACTTTGCTGTAGAAGTCCCACTTCTCTCCCCTTCCACCTTGTAGGAGTACCAGTTCTTTCCCCTACCACCTTCATGTAGGAGTCCCACTTCTCTCCCCTGCCACCTTGCTGGGGCAGTCCCAGTTCTCTCCCCTGCCTCCTTTCTGGGGCTGTCCCAGTTCTTTCCCCTGCCACCTTGCTGAGGCAGTCCCAGTTCTGTCCCCTGCCACCTTGCCATAGGAGTCCCAGTTGTCTTCCCTGCCACCTTGCTGTAGGAGTCCCAGTTCTTTCCCCTGCCACCTTAGGGGGCAGTCCCAGTTCTCTCCCCTGCCACCTTGCTGGGGCAGTCCCAGTTCTCTCCCCTGCCATATTGCTGTAGGGGTCCCAGTTCTCTCCCCTGCCACCTCGCTGTAGGAATCTCAGTTCTCTCCCCTGCCACTTTGCTGTTAGAGTCCCAGTTCTGTCCCCTACCACCTTGCTGGGGCAGTCCCAGTTCTCTCCCCTGCCACCTTGCTGTAGGAGTCCCAGTTCTCTCCCCTGCCACCTTGCTGTAGGAGTCCCAGTTCTCTCCCCTACCACCTTGCTGTAGGAGTCCCAGTTCTGTCCCCTGCCACCTTGCTGTAGGAGTCCCAGTTCTGTCCCCTGCCACCTTGCTGTAGGAGTCCCAGTTCTGTCCCCTGCCACCTTGCTGTAGGAGTCCCAGTTCTGTCCCCTACCACCTTGCTGTAGGAGTCCCAGTTCTCTCCCCTGCCACCTTGCTGGGGCAGTCCCAGTTTTCTCCACTGCCACCTAGCTGGGGCAGTCCCAGTTCTCTCCCCTACCAGTTTGCTGTGGCAGTCCCAGTTCTCTCCCCCGCCACCTTGCTGTAGGAGTCCCAGTTCTGTCCCCTGCTACCTTGCTGGGGCAGTCCCATTTGTATTCCCTGCCACCTTGCTGTAGGAGTCCCAGTTCTCTCCCCTGCCACCATGCTGTAGGAGTCCCAGTTCTCTCCCCTGCCACATTGCTGTAGATGTCCCAGTTCTCTCCCCTACCACCTTGCTGTAGGAGTCCCAGATCTCTCCCCTGCCACCTTGCTGTGGCAGTCCCAGTTCTCTCCCTTTCCACATTGCTGGGGCAGTCCCAGTTTCTCAACCTTACCTCCTTGCTGGGGCAGTCCCAGTTCTCTCCCCTACCTCCTTGCTGGGGCAGTCCTAGTTCTCTCCCCTGCCACCTTGCTGTAGGAGTCCCAGTTCTCTCCCCTGCCACCTTGCTGGGGCAGTAACAGTTCTCTCCCCTGCCACCTTGCTGGGGCAGTCCCAGTTCTCTCCCTGCCACCTTGCTGTGGCAGTCCCAGTTCTCTCGATTCCTACCTTGCTGGGGCAGTCCCAGTTCTCTCCCCTATCTCCTTCCTGGAGCAGTCCCAGTTCTCTCCCTTCCTACCTTGCTGGGGCAGTCCCAGTTCTCTGGTTTCCTACCTTGTGGGGCAGTCCCAGTTCTCGCCCCTATCTCCTTCCTGGGGCAGTCCCAGTTCTCTCCCTTCCTACCTTGCTGGGGCAGTCCTAGTTCTTTCCCCTACCTCCTTGCTGGGGCAGTCCCAGTTCTCTCCCTTCCTACCTTGCTGGGGCAGTCCTAGTTCTTTCCCCTACCTCCTTCCTGGGGCAGTCCCAGTTCTCTCCCTTCCTACCTTGCTGTGGCAGTCCTAGTTCTTTCCCCTACCTCCTTGCTGGGGCAGTCCAAGTTCTCTCCCCTGCCTCCTTCCTGGGCAGTCCCAGTTCTCTCCCTTCCTACCTTGCTGTGGCAGTCCCAGTTCTCTCCCCTGCGACCTTGCTGTGGCAGTCCCAGTTCTTTCCCCTACCTCCTTCCTGGGGCAGTCCCAGTTCTCTCCCCTGCCACCTTGCTGTGGCAGTCCCAGATCTCTCCCCTGCCTCCTTCCTGGGGCAGTCCCAGTTCTCTTCCCTACCACCTTGCTGTGGCAGTCCCAGTTCTTTCCCCTACCACCTTGCTGGGGCAGTCCTAGTTCTTCCCCCTACCTCCTTCCTGTGACAGTCCCAGTTCTTTCCCCTACCTCCTTCCTGGGGCAGTCCCATTTCTTTCCCCTACCTCCTTCCAGGGGCAGTCCCAGTTCTCTCCCCTACCTCCTTGCTGGGGCAGTCCCAGTTCTCTCCCTTCCAACCTTGCTGTGGCAGTCCCAGTTCTCTCCCCTACCTCCTTGCTGGGGCAGTCCCAGTTCTCTCCCTTCCTACCTTGCTGTGGCAGTCCCAGTTCTTTCCCCTGCCTCCTTGCTGGAGCAGTCCCAGTTCTCTCCCCTACATCCTTGCTGGGGCGGTCCCAGTTCTTTCCCCTACCTCCTTGCTGGAGCAGTCCCAGTTCTTTCCCCTACATCCTTGCTGGGGCAGTCCCAGTTCTCTCCCCTGCCACCTTGCTGTTGCAGTCCCAGTTCTCTCGTCTGCCATCTTGCTTTAGGAGTCTCAGTTCCTTCCCCTGCCACCTTGCTGGGGCAGTCGCTGTTCTCTCCCCTGCCACCTTGTTGTGACAGTCCCAGTTCTCTCCCCTGCCATCTTGTTGTGACAGTCCCAGTTCTCTCCCCTGCCAACTTGCTGGGGCAGTCCCAGTTCTCTCCCCTGCCATCTTGTTGTGGCAGTCCCAGTTCTGTCCCCTGCCACCTTGCCGTGGCAGTCCCAGTTCTCTCCCCTGTCACTTTGCTGTGACAGTCCCAGTTCTCTCCCCTGCTACCTTGTTGTGGCAGTCCCAGTTCTGTCTCCTGCCTCCTTGTTGTGGCAGTCCCAGTTCTGTCTCCTGCCACCTTGCCGTGGCAGTCCCAGTTCTCTCCCCTGTCACTTTGTTGTGGCAGTCCCAGTTCTCTCCCCTGTCACTTTGTTGTGGCAGTCCCAGTTCTCTCCCCTGTCACTTTGTTGTGGCAGTCCCAGTTCTCTCCCCTGCCACCTTGCTGTAGCAGTCCGAACTTCCTTCATACTACGATTTTAACAACAGTCTGGTGCAATAGCCACACTCACCCACCCCCTTCCCCCCGTCATTCTCTTCTTCTGTCTTCTCCCTTCCATCCTGTTGTAACAGTGCCGAAGTTACTTCATACTGCAGGTTTAAAAGCAATCTTGTGCAGTAATGTCCCGTTTTCTCCCTTTCTCCCGTGGTCTTCCCTTCCACACTGCTGTTACTGTACCCAGCTTCCTTTATATTTCAGGTTTAACGACAGTCTTGTGCAGTTATCTCTTCCTTCTCCCGTCTTTATTTTTTTACCATGTTGTTGTAACAGTCTCAAAGTTACTTTCTACTGACCAGGTTTAACAACGGTCTTGTGCGGCAGTAGCAGTAGTATTGGTGGTGGTGGTGGTGGAGATGGTGGTGGTGGCGTGATGATGATGATGGTGTTATAATATCCAGTGTTTAATTACAACTCTATACGAAGTATCCGCCGATCTGTGTGTGTGTGTGTGTGTGTGTGTGTGTGTGTGTGTGTGTGTGTGTGTGTGTGTGTGTGTGTACGTACGCACGCGTGCGCGTGAATGTGTGTGTGTCTGTCCGTCTGTGCCTGTCTTTGTCTGTGGGTTTGTGTGTGTGTCTTTCTCTGTGTCTGTGTCTGTGTGTGTCTGTGTGGTTGAGCGGGAAAATAACACTGAACCCCTCTCTCCCCCTCTCTCTCCTTCCCTCCCCCCTCTCTCTCTCTCCCTCCCTGTCTCTCTCTCCCTCCCCCTCCGTCTCCATCCCTTACTCCCTCCCGCCCCCCCCTCTCTCTCTCTCTCCCCCTTACCTCCCTCCCTCCCTCTCTTTCTCCTGCTCTCTGTCCCTCCCTCCCCCTGTCTCTTCCTCTCTCTCTCTCCCCCTCCCCTCTCTCTCCCTCTCCCTCCCTCTCTCCCTCCCTCTCTCCCGCTCTCTCTCTCTCTCTCTCTCTCTCTCTCTCTCTCTGTCCCCAGGCCCGGACACAGAGTGCTGCGACAAGACCCCTATCAACGTCAAGACCCAGATCTGCTGCGACGGCGAGCCGCTGTTCCGGATGGACGGCGACCGCACCTTGTGCTGCGGGAAGAAGACATACAACTCAGCCTACTTCACCTGCTGCAGCTCCGACCTCATCCCCATCGCCAGCGCCGCGCACAACCCGGCCTGCCAGCCGAGAAATGACACTGACCCGATCGTCAACAACCTGACCGCAGTCCAGTAGGATTTCATCGAAACATACCTCCTGTGTAAACAAATTGCTTTACAATTCCTTTTGCCTGTTTTCAGTTCTATATTGATCCCTTAGTTATGCTGTATAAAGTCTACCAAAACTGGGGCACGCAAAGTTGTTTTTGTTTTTCCCCAGCTATTAAAACTTTAAAGTGTACTGTAGAATTGCCTAGTTCTGAAACTGATGGCGTTTCCATATCCGCTTTATTTTCTTCGGTTTTTCTTTTCTTTTTTTTTTTCTTTCGCTACGAATCAGCCTAAAACTACTCTTAAAATGCTAAGAGAACATTTTTTTGGTGTAATATGAGTATAATTGGCTAATATATTAGAGGTATGCGATTACAAATTGAAGAGAAAAAAAGTTGAATTCCTGTACCTGTTGGCTTTCCATACCGTGTTATTAAACAGCTTTTAGTACAAATAAATACATAAAATGTGATTGTAATTTACGGTCTTGTTTCACATTTGAGAGAGCTATTACCACAGAAAAGAATACGGTTCGGGGATGAGGGGGGAGGGGGGCGGGGGGGGGGATGTAATAATACATTTATAAAACAATTTTCATTTTTACGCAAAACCGTCAACGAAAAAAATGATGTTTGCTTTTCGCCCCTGTGTGCAGAACTGTTTTTCTCTTTGCTGTATTGCTGATTCATTCTTGCCTTTTCCACAACTTTGTTACGTTCAGCATAGCCATCCTCTGACAAGAATAAAATCATATGAGAAATTACTTCCAGCGTGATGTGTCTGGAAAAAAAAAAAAAACTTCATCAGCCACATTTTGTGTGTTGTCAGTACTGAATGTTATTACCTTTGCTACATATGAATGGTTATAGTGAAAACTTTGTATCACAGCAGCCACTAAAACGGTACATAAAAAAACATTGTCAATTCAAACGATCAGGTCAAATGTACGTACATTACCACATATCTTCATCGTCTGATGAGTCATCACCCCCAGCATATAGATCTTGCTCACAACGTTGGAACAACTTTCTCCTCTACACTCCCCACATCCAGATGTGCACACAAGTCCGTGTTTCCGGCATGAACACCTTGCTGTCCGGCACTCTGTCTTGCAGTTGCAATGGACGACATGAAGCAATTCATCAGGAACAGCAGCAATGTCCGTGAGGACGGGAACCGTCACACCATGTATGATTTCCCATCCCCAGTCACTTGGATTCAAATGACATCGTTCCTGCTTCAAGTTCATCCATTCCCGCACCTGAAAATAAGTTCTGGTTGAATGGAACTTGGCAGCAGCTGAAGTAGGTGGGAGTTTGCAGGGCTGAAAAGATAAACTGCAAGTGGAGACTTTCTGCATATATTTGACGTACCGAAGGCTGTTCAACGAATCATTCTGCTTGCCCCCATACAAGTCAACGAAGGCTTTTTCGTCTGCATCAGTAATATTTTGTTTTGCGTCTCCATCTAGAGTGGCAGTAAATACAAGTGCTTGCTGTCGGAAAAATGCTGATTCTATCACTTTTTTGAGAGGCAGGGATTTTCCGATAGATTGAATACTGCTGATTGTATCACAGCCTCCAAAAGCGTGTGCAAACAGGATCTGCCCGCAGATTTCAGTGCCAAGCACATTCTTGGTGGCACTGATGCTCCATATTTTTGCTGTTGATTTCGCAGTGGAAGATCTCGCTGAAGTGAAGAACACAGAACAGAGATCTGGGGTAAAATGAAACAGCAGAAGGATAAGCAAATCCGTGTCTTCACCAATGACAACAACATTTTCACTTTTGGCCATGTCCAGTGCTGTCTGCACGATAAGACAGTCGGCATCTGCAGCTGCATGCACTGTGGTCACTCCATGCTGAGACATGCAACAACTCATGAGGTTGACGAACCGTTGTTTGTTGTTTGGATTTGCAAGGAATCGATCTTTGGGTTCACAGAGTAACATGTTGCCATCAAAACAAACGTCACATGCCACACTGCTTCTGCTTGTTCTTCGGAAATGGGCAACGTCCTTTGTGGATGGTCCTTTGGCGTATCCATCAAAAACCACAGTCCCATTGCCAAACGTCCGTAGTACAAAATCTGTGTAGTTCTGGGCAAGCTGTTTGTAGGTGGAACCACGAAACCATGTCAGAAGATGCAGAAGAAAACCACCGTCGATAACATAGCAAACGTCCTTTGGGGGTTCAGCGTTGACCTGCCTTGTTGTCGTCCATATGTAATTTGATAGTGAAGCTTTGTTTGCTTGTCTAGGAAGAGCATCTGAGTCAAAAAGAGCGGTTGGAACGCTGCTCATCTCAAAAGCAAATGCTTTTTAAAGGGGATCCGGTGAGTTTTCGACAACTTTCACCAGTCTTTGGAACAGCAGCATGGAGTCAACATGAGTTATGTCTTTGGTCACTTTGGATGACCTACTTTTCATAACCATTGTGACAGCTTGACCCTTCTTTTTGAAAATAACTTCTGAAACGTTCTTTCCAACCATGCTGCTCAAAATCTCCTTTCCAAACTTTTCTGCTTGGTCAATATTGACAGCGGTGTCAGCTTCTCGTCCACTAGAAATAGATCTCAAGGCTGCATCCCCAGAGAAAGGATTTCTGTCACGTAAGTATTTCAAGATGAGATGTATATCCTTCTGGTCCCGTTCCTGCCTTGCTTTGCCCACATCTTTGTGCTGCACATGTTGTTCACTGGATGAGAATGAAACCTGTGTGACAGACTGCATTGCCTCATGGATTTCTGCACATGCAGGCATACACAACAGCCACACGAGTCTTTCTTCCTCCCCAATTCCCGTGCCACGCGTCATACCACCACTGCTTTTCAAAAAGCGTATGAGAATTTGCTCAATGGCAAGGTCAGTTGAAATCCCACCCCAGAAACGATCACTTCTTCTCACGACGTGATGGCCTTTGCTGAAGAATTCATACACAGCTGGATGACTGTTGTGGAGATCAAGCTGTAGATACAGCCAACCCCACTTTGTGTAACTGTGATGTCCTGCAGCTGCAAGGAAAGGCAACATGTCTTGTATAGATTGCAAATGGAGACTGAAATTGCCAGTTCTTTCTGCTTTGATTGATTTTCGCATGATGTCTATCATTCACATGTACTGCGACCACATCGCCGCTGTACTTTTGTTGGCTAGATGTTCCTTATGTTGTTCTAGCTTGTCAGATAACACGGCAAAGACTTCATGCTTAGCAGCTTCTCCAGCAGACATGCCACCCTTCAGCAGATTGTCCAGAATGTTCTGTGCGGTGTTCAGAGTGTCAGCACCAAGGTCTTCATCTAAAAGCTCACCAAGTTTACCATTTTGGAATGGTAGTCCTAAACCTTCAGTGACAGATGCATGTGTTGACACTGACTCTTCTGATTCCTCCTTCTTGGCCTCTTTTTCATCGGGATGAAACATTTGAGGTAGTTGAAAAGCATCCGCCGTCAACAGGGTATTGACAGCAGAGTCTGTGAGCAATTGTGCACGCACTGCTCTTGAATAAGCCTTATCATTGAGGATATGCTCAACTGCATTTGGTGCAAAGGGAATCTCGAGCATCTCCTGAAGACCAGATCCTGCCATCAAATGCCCTGTGGCGCCCAGGAAACTCATCTGTAGATGAAAGGTACCAAGACGGAGGACTTTTTCACAGCTGATGATGGCAAGTGACTTGTAATATACTGGCTGATCAAAGGTTACAATGGAAGAAACTCTGTTCTTTAGAGCTTGACAACATACAAACTTCAGTGTAGAGTAGATACAAGAAACATCACGGGAGCTCATACCAATCATAGGCAGGAAGGTGAAGCTGGACTTTCGAGGATGTCCTCCATCTTGTACCATCTGCATCATTCCACTCCAAGGTGGACGTGAGTGGCAAAGAAATTTTCCACAACAGGTCAAGGTTAAAGGTGTCATCATTTGAAGAGATGGCAGCATTTTTCTTGAAAGTCAAAGCTGAAAGACCCCTCCAGTCAGACCTGATCACAAAATAACAGAATCTAAGTCTCTCTCTCTCTCTCTCTCTCTCTCTCTCTCTCTCTCACTCCACACCACACACACACACACACACACACACCACACACACAATACCCCCACCTCACACACACACGGACATGCACACATAAGAACAACGACCACACACACGCGCGCGTGAGTAATGAACACACAAATGTACCTACCATGGCTCAGAGAGACTGGGCAGAATTTCACATGCTTTCACAGCACATTTGTGTATCAAAATGCAAGTGTAATCCCGGCACCATAAAAATATTCATGATAAGGAATAACTAGTCGTATAAAAGAATAAAGAATAAATACAATATTTACAAACAAAGAATATCAAATTATTCCATTTGACTTGCCTTCCGCAAAGCCACACGCACAACAAACCATGTTTACTGCAGACTAAATTTCACGAGGAACGGATGCTGCAGCGACTGAATGTGCAGCGGCAACTTACCGCCAGCCACTGACTGTGGAATTTGTGAAGCTCTTCGCTCTCTGTGGCTGTAAATTATTCTTTTTCACCGCTGTTCGTAAGAATTTCTCATTTCTCATCTCATTATCGAATATTGACAAGAAACATGACTTTAAAAACCCGTACTGTTAAGGATTCGGTTTGTAATCGACCTCATGAATATTAACGAGGTTTCTTTTTGGCTGCGTTCATACCGGCGAACTGACAGAATAAGCAGCGTGGACAGCGGTCAAGGCTTGCTATTAATATCCAGCGCTATAACAAACACGAACACACAAACAACTGGCAATAGAAAAAAATGTATGTTAACGATTCTTACCTCACTAAAATGTGCAGACGTGCTGGGAAAACAAGGTTCGCTCTCAGCATCAGCAGCCGATATCGTGCTTGATGAACGGTGAACACTGGGGCGCGCGTGAAAAATTGTCTCAATTTTTGTTCACTTTCAAATGCATTTTTTTGCTACAACACATGGTGATATTTTGGTAGACTTTGCCGTGTGTGTTTGTTACCTCAAATGTCAGTTGCAACCGGAATAAATTTTAAAGCAATTAGTTTACACACGTTCTAAAACCTTAATGGAGCAGCCCCCCCCCCCCCCCCCCCCCCCCCACGGGGCTCAGGGCCATGGCCATGGGCATGACCACGGCCACGGGGCGCACGGCCATCCCCCGCGCGGCCATCCGGCTTACGGCCCGCCTCCTCCCCCTCCTCACGGCCACAGTCATGGAGGGGCGCACAACGTTTTCGTGCACGGGCCGCCCCCACTCCCCTTCCTGCCCTGACGTCCTCCCCCAGTACCCGTGCACCACCCCCTCCGTCCTCCTCCCCCTGCCCACCATTTCCGTCCGGGGCCGCTACCCCGCCATCACCCCCGGCGGCGGGAGGAGGACCCGGGGGGTCTCCCTTTGACGTCATCCAGCTGCTGAAGAGGTTGATGAGTCGCCACGGAGCCCCGCGCGGTTAAAGCCCCAGACGAGCCAAAGAAGGGTTCAGGGGAAAAAACATCCACAGATGCTGTCCACGGCAGGAGAACACAAAGATACGATGCCTGTCCAGGAGTTTCGTCCCTGCTGTATCCTTCTGTGATGGGATACTGTTGGGGGTACCTGCCTTTTCCACCACCATCACCACCCTTTTTCATTTCATTTGAGGAAAGGCTACAGAGTAAAACAAAATTATCTGGATTCAGTCATTGAGAAGATTATATATGTACATACATATGAGCAGAGCTGAACAATGGAAAAATAGCAAGCAAGGGGTGAGAGAGAGAGAGAGAGAGAGAGAGAGAGAGAGAGAGAGAGAGAGAGAGAGAGAGAGAGAGCATGGGCGGTGGGTTCCATTCTATGCCAGCCTTGACCAAGGCTCTGGGAACTTTTGCTGTCTATCTGACCCAGCAAGCTTCAGTCTGAGAGGGCATTTCAACCATAGCCAACATTGTTTGGAAACGGCTAGGACGACTACAGCAAAACTGTTGCATGTCTATCTCATTCTGACCGTTAATGAATTGGGGATTCTTTCAACATCCAAAACCAGAATGCAACCCTGAGGCCGTTGACGATATTTCAAAGTTTGGCCCTAAGATAGGAGTGTACAGCCGATTCACAAATCTACTATAAGCCAAATAAAAAAAGGAAAACTTTCCTGCGTTCACATAACAAAATAGCTTTAAGGTCTTGCTTACGTTTCTAAGTTCATGCATGATTGACGAGTCATTCAATGACAATATCATAAGTGGCGATCACTATACACAATGCACACAACCAGTTTACCTTTCTTTCTTAACACCCCGCAAAAAAAAAAAAAAAAAAAAAATTGATAATTCAAATGTGGGCGTGACTACTCCGAACAAAACCCCAAAACAAGATACCCAGCATGTGTTAGTCTCAGACATAATGTTAAAGGACTTCATATTGAATCATGTACTGTCAATGGGTTTGGTGCCACGTTGTTGAGACACTGGTTGTACCACTGATGGTGTACGCAGGGATTTAGTAAGGAAGGATCACTACACAGGTGAAACACAAGGCTGTCGTTCTTTCGGGGGCAAGAGAGAATCTTTCCCTTTGGCATGTGCTTACGTTTCTACCCCTTATTTTACAGGTCAGTTAACTGCTTATGTCATTGATGAACCTGTGACAGATCTCATCTTAGGTAATATCCCTGGTGTCTCAGTGTTTTGCAGTGGTCAGGATGGATCTTTTGTGCCTTGTACAGTGAGCACTCGACTGCAAGAAAAAAAAAAAGAAAGAGAAGGTCCAAAACCCATTCATGTACCTACCATTCCCAAACTGAATGTAACGCCTGAAAAGTTGGCACAGTTGCAGAAAGCGGACTCTACATTAACCCATTTATTTCAGAAGATCATTGCTGACGTGCCTGATCGGGTGAATGACGTTGCGTATGTGAGAAAGAGTGAGATGGTGCTGTATCGTTTGTGTCCAAAAGATGGTCAAGTTGTGGAACAGGTTGTTGTCTGGAACAGATTGTTGTCTGGGTTGTTTCGTTTTTTTGTTTTGTGTGTGTGTGTGTGTGTGTGTGTGTGTGTGTGTGTGTGTGTGTGTGTGTGGTGTGTGTGTGTGTGTACTTCAGCATGCTAAATCGGTAGACACGCATCTACTCCACTTGTAAAAAGGAGCACTAGCAGGCCGAATTTTACTTTTACAACACTCCCTTCCAATATAATATTCATCAAAATCAAAGTGAACAAATATTAATACATTTCTTTCAAATTACATACTTTGCAACAATACAATTCCGTTCTTTTCAGTTTTCATTCATTGCACAAGGTAAGACTAAATGTTGCCGAGATAAGAAATCCGCCTTTTGGACTTGACAGGGGAGGCTGCTAACCATTGGCTGGACGCTGAGGTGTTCTGAAAAGAAACCCCAGGTCCCATAATTAATTTTTAGAACGATTTCCTTATTTTTCTTTTTACACTTTCTCTCTTTTCTTCTTTTTGCTCTTCCACACACAAAATTATGCATAAACACGAACAGACTCACGAAGTTCCTCTGTTTCTCCAAACCGCCCCCTACCTACAGTTGGGGTTAACAAGCGAAATTTTCTCAAGAAAATTAATACTATCTTTTATATTTCTTTCTTTTCTTTTCAATGATATACGCGATCGTCACACGAATCATTAACGAATCAGATTATCATTCGAGATGAGTCCACTACAATTACACGACACTTATTCTTTTTTTTTCTTTCTTTTAAAAAAAATCATGAATCTCCAACTGACAACTCACCTCTAGGGAACAAGCAAAACACTTATGCCCTAGCAGACTTCTGCCTGCAACTACACTCTAGACCACTCACAGGTCACTTGACATTTCTGACCTCTCACAGGTCACAGGACCCAAGTCCTATTATACCAACCCCCCCCCCCCCACCCCCCACCCCCACCCCCAGGGTTGTTATGCCTGTCAGGCGATGCTACAGACCAATCACTGGTCACAGGGAATCCAAGTCCCACAAGACTAACCCCACAAGGGTTGGCTTTGCACCTGTCTTCCTTCCAGCCATCCCCGTGTCTGATTCAGCATGTCATTCACTGATTGACGCCAAAATCAGCTTCACTCACAATCCAAACCTCAGTGTCCTATCCAATCAAAATCGCGTTTACTTATTTGGTGTCACTCGGTGACTTGATTTTTCCACACAACTGCACAAACAGCGTGGCTCTACATCACAAGTGCACCCGTCCACCAAAAAATTACATTATCTTTTCCCAACATCGTTTCAACGCTCACATCAAATCCATCTCCATCCTCAATAACGTTCATGACACATTCCAAACTGCTTGTCATGACAGACAGAGAGCTTCCACATCGGACCTAGCACGCTGAAATCATATCTTTTTCAACTACGAGAATCTATCGATCTTCCTTTGGATCTGGCACGCTGAAATCACATTTTTAACTAAGAAAGGGAAAAAAAAACATCCCTGAAGGACAATCTTGCAAATCAACTGTGATAATAGGAAAAAATAATACTCAGTCCAGAAATTTGATCTTCAATGTGAATTTTAGATGTCTTTGGTTTTGCGTTACATGCCGTGACTGTACCAGTCCAAGCACAATGAGAACAGAATATTACTTCAAGTTAAAAACACAGACACATATTGCAGACGTAAAGCTGTCGGTGGTTTGGGCGCGAAGAGCTCTCATTGCAAAAGAATGTCCAAAACCTTACTCGCCCAGAATAAAGGCTTCCTTGTTCGAACTTCAAGATCGGTGTTAAGCTGGGTTTTCAGGCTTGTCGAGTGAGGCGACAGAGAGACAGTTGCTATGCGCAAGACATGATGTACCTTCGCTTTCGCTGAATAATTTTTTTTTTTTTTTTTTTTTTTTTTTTTTTGCTGTCCCAACCTCTGCGCCACTTCAAAGGCAGTGCACCCAGGCCGCTCATTCCGACACACCGTCCACTGCCACAGCCCGGTCGGCCCCGCCTCAGCCCCGGCACCGGCAATCCACAGGAAGCAGTCAATGTCAAGTCGTCAAGAGGCAACCCACCGGAGGAGACACTGCACTGCTGCCGAGTCACTTCAGTGGTGTTCAGTGGTGCCTGTTCTGATCTAACATACGCAGGACACCACCTACTAAGCCCCCTACTGACGACAATAATTGCTTAGTCGCGGAGCCGGCGTGAGTGAGCTCTCCCTCCAGAGGGCGCCACCACGTCCGTCCAACGACAGCCCCCATGGACTCGCCGATACCGGTGACCCCGACGGAACCAAACCAAGGCCACAGACGTGGAGAGGACATCGAAATTGAGGTCACCATGACAGCAGGGCATGAAGGGCCACAGAATTTGAGACATTTTTTTTATGCTGATCGATGAGAATGAGGATGATTAAGATGATGCTACGGAATTCCATTTCGGTCTGAGACTACATGACAGGGCTGTACTCTACGCTTCCTTTCATAATATATCCCGGCGTCAACCAGGCCCGAGAGATACAGGCACCTGCAGTGTTGGTCAGGAAATTTGAGCAACACTCTCAGAAACGCATCCATTAAGTGGATGAAACTCGACTGTGTGGTCCCAGTCTTCCCAAGTGAGTCCGCAGCAAACTCAACTCTGGGTAGGAGCCGGTCGGGGCAGAAAAACCCACATGACTCTGATGGGATTCGAACCCACGACCTCCCAGCCGGGAGTCCGCGACACTAACCACTTCGCCACGGCGGCTGGTTCGCTGAATAATATTTGTACCACTTGAATGAGTGAAATGGTGAGCATTCTTTTTTAACTTCATGAACCTTTAAAAAAAAAAAGAAGAAAACAACACCCCCCCCCCCCAAAAAAAAAAAAAAAAGACTTCTTCCTGCAATTAGTATCCACCCAATCCCTCCATCCATCCCGTCTATTCCCACCTCTCCCATCCCCACCCCACCCCTTAGCCAGTGCCTCCTCTGTTCATGTTTCTATCTGCTCCTGTGTCTCTTTTCTGTGTGTTTGTATCTTGTTTGTCAGTGACCCCCCCTCCCTCACCCCCTCCCCAAACAATCTCTTTCTCTGTGTGTTTGTATCTTGTTTGTCAGTGACCCCCCCTCCCCCCTCCCCAAACAATCTCTTTCTCTGTGTGTTTGTATCTTGTTTGTCAGTGACCCCCCCCCTCTCCCTCACCCCCTCCCCAAACAATCTCTTTCTCTGTGTGTTTGTATCTTGTTTGTCAGTGACCCCCCCCCTCACCCCCTCCCCAAACAACCTCTTTCTCTGTGTGTTTGTATCTTGTTTGTCAGTGACCCCCCCCCCCCCCTCCTCCCTCACCCTCTCCCCAAACAACCTCTTTCTCTGTGTGTTCTTGCAGTTTAGGTGGTGATGGTGATGATGGGTTTGTGTGTGTGTGTGTGCTCTCTCTCTCTCTCTCTCTCTCTCTCTCTCTCTCTCTCTCTCTCTCTCTCTCTCTCTCTCTCACACACACACACACACACACTCTCTCTCTCTCTCCCTCTCTCTCTCACGTGCATGCGCGCATATGTTGTGTGTGTGTGTGTGTGTGTGTGTGTGTGTGTGTGTGGCGCGCGCGCGCGCGCACAAGGGAGGGGGGAAGGGACGGAGCAAGTGAGTGCGTGCTTGTGAGCAAGTAAGTGTGTGTGTGTGTGTGTGTGCATGTGCAATGCGCGCTTGTGTGTGTGTGTGTGTGTGTGTGTGTGTGTGTGTGTGTGTGTGTGTGTGTGTGTGTGTGTGTGCAATGCGCGAGTGTGTGTATATGTGTGTGTGTGTGTGTGTGTGTGTGTGTGTGTGTGTGTGTGTGTGGTGTGAGGGAGAGAGAGAGAGAGGGAGAGAGAGAGAGAGAGAGAGAGAGAGAGAGAGAGAGAGAGAGCTTCCACTTCGGATCTAGCACACTGAAATTTTTTTTTTTTTTTTTGACTGAGTGAGATCGATCGGTCTTCCTTTGATTCGAACATGCTGAAATCATAATTTTTTTAACTAATAAAGGAAAAAACCCATCCCTGATGGACAATCTTGCAAATCAACTGT
>CM065734.1:48581765-48599265 GCA_033310375.1 Conus canariensis
GTTCTAGGATTGTTGAATGCGTCACGATGACTGGCACACCACAGCACGCACTGTCTTGATCTTCAGGCTGGTCAGTGTGTCCAGGCGTTCCTTCACTCCCCAACAACTCAGGAAGCACTGGCACTGTCTGTAAGGCTGTTGTCAAACGATGGGCTTGTTTACATTCACCATAACAACAAATGACGTTGCCGTCTCTGAATGTGTCGGGCGCTGTAATGTTTTCGTCACTGTATGGGGAGGGAGGTGGGGGGGGAGGGGCACCCTATGTTCCCCCAAGTCTACATTCCCCCAAGGGTATAGTAGTAAACTTCGAGGGGTTGGGGCAAACAGACCAGAGGAGGAGGGGGGTGGACTTGCCTTTCACTCTTGAGTCACGGACTGCCTGTGTGCCTCGGCTCTTTTCCTGTCCCTAGGGCCTATAATTATAGTCGTGAAGGACATTTTCGACGATAAACCACTGTATCCTTGTCAGTTTGCGGTGAGGACGGGCTCACTGATGTCAGTCGAAGCACGACTACGGTGTGGTTTCCCCTTACCTTCAATTTTATTATAAAAAAAAAAAGACAGTGACCTTTCCTGCACTGAGAGAGAGAGAGAGAGAGAGAGAGAGAGAGAGAGAGAGAGAGAGAGAGAGAGAGAGAGAGAGAGAGAGAGAATCACTGAAGCTCAGAATCTTACAGAAGAAAACTGAAAACATCACTGTGGAAGGCGGGAGACCGATGCAGCAAAGCTTCGTAAGGCAGTGTTGGTTGTTTTCACTATTCTTCTTCTTCTTCTTCTTTATCATCATCATCATCATCATCATCATCATCATCATCATTATCATCATCTTCATCATCACAAAGACCGATCCAGGATTCGCTTTTTGATCCGAATCCGAATCCGTATCACAGCTCCACCTCAGTCGGAAGAAACTATTAGGGAGAGCCTGAGAGCAGAACGTCTTCAGAGACAAAAAAAAAAAGAAAACCCTTCAGACTAGTGAACTTCTTACACTTTGAAGACGGCCACTGTCGCCGGATACAATTACTGCATGGAACGGGGGGCGGGAGGGGGTGGGGGGGGGATACTGTGGGAGTGTTTTCCTACAACAAAACCACTCCCTCTCCCAAGAAAATCAAACTGCGCCTAGAAATACGCTCCCCGGCTTACTGTCCACAGCCACACCCTGGTCCGTCCCGTTACAGCCCCCAGCACCAGCAATCCACGTGGAGCAAGTCCCCTACAGGGCAAACCCATCAGAGCCGACTCCATGCTGCTGCTGAATCACTTCGGGTGGGTGTTCAGTGGTGCCTGTTCTGATCCAGCATACACAAGACACTACCCACTAAGCCCCCCTCCCCCCCCCATCCGCCCCCCCCCCCCCCCCTCTAACTGACGGCAATAATTTGCTTAGTTGCAGAGCCAGCGTGAGTGAGAACCCCCCCCCCCCCCCCCTCCGGAGGGCGCCACCATGTCTGTCCAACGACAGTCCCCCAGGAACTTGCTGATAGTGGCCACCTCCACACGAAGACATACAACACAGACGTGGAGGGGGAATCGAAACTGAGGTCACCGTGACAGCATGGCATGAAAGGTAAACAGATTGTGAGGCATTTTTAATGCTGATGGATGAGCATGAGGATGGTGAAGATGATGCTATGGAGTCGGTCCATTCTGGTATGAGGCTGCCACGGTAGGGCCGTGCTCTTACGTTTTGCTTTTCATAATACATCCCGGCATCAACCAGACCCGTGAGATACAGGCACCTGCAGTGTTGGTCAGGAAAATTGAACAGCACTCTCAGAGACGTGTCCATTGAGTTAGATGAAACTTGGCTGTGTGGTTCCAGTCTTACCAGTCGAGTTCATAGCAAAGTCAACTCTTAGGAAGAGCCGGACGGGACAGGAAATTCCCTAAAAATAACTGGCAGTGAGAGGAACTGAACCCACGACCTTCCAGCTATGGGACATGCTGTAGAGGCAGCGCGGACTTTCTTCAAGGTGAAAACAACTCCTATACGCCAGGGGAGGTAATAGTGCGTACGGACAGACAGATTTACTTCCCGTATATTTTACTACAAGGATTTGGAAAATATTTATATGCCATTAAACGTTTTTGATATTTCAAAAACAATTCATAGTTCCATTTTGAAATATTCGTGTTCCGTGGGGGAGAAAATTGTGATCATCTTGCTGAACTGGAGACGGGATCCGCTGGTTGATCCAGTTTCACATTACCGATCCACATCAAATGTCAGTGGATCCGCCCATGTTCTACATTCAATCCTTCCACCGAGCTGGGGTCAAAATCAGTTCATCCCTTTGTGTTTTCATCTTGATGACAAGCAAGTCACTAAAATGAGTTGCTGTTGTTGTTTTGTTTCTGAATGGCTTGTGAGCCAACTTGAACGCGGTGACAGCCCTGATATGGCCCTTTGCGGTCGGCTGGGCTATAAACAACATTACCTTAGCTCACCTTACCTTCAACACAAACAAACAAAATAACAAATGAATGTAAATGAAAACATAGCCCTTTTCGTACAGGAAAAAAAAAAACACTGAACAAAAAGACTGGGAGAAGGAAATACAAAAAATGAAATAAAGAAGGCATTAGAAAGTATTCTTAAGAAATATGTTTTTGTTCGATAAAATAAAAATTGAGGACAAAATCTAAGACAGACTGGCAGAAACAGGGAGGAGAAAAATAAATAAATGAAACAAGCAAGTAAAACAGAACGAGGTTGAAATGAAGTTCAAAAGTTTGTAAGTGGCAAGACAAAATCTAAAGAGGGAAAAAAGCGAAAATAAAAATATTTTTTAAAAAACAGAAAGAAATCAAGCGAGCTAAACAGAACGAGTTTGAAATAAAGTTCAAAAGAAAGAACGAAAATAAGAAAACAAAAAACAGACAGGTAAGAGAAAAGACAGAGAGGGGGAGGGGGAGGAACAGGAAGGAAGACAGATCATAATTTAAATTAAGTTGATAAATTATGAATTCCATAAAGGGTGACGGGAGGCTTTTTCTTCTTCTAAATTAAGGGGCAGAGAGAGAGAGAGAGAAATAATTTATTGCTTTAAAGCAGTACAGCTTCCTTTGCAACACGATTCGATCCACCATAAAAACCTGACCCAGTACATGTTTGTCTGGCATGGAAATTTCATGAAAAAACTTGTCCTTTTTTCAAGACACATATTTCATATCACTGGTGAGGTACTGGTCACGATGATTCCGTCTGCGGCGTGAGTCTTGAGCCCAGGCTGTCACCCCAGGTAGAACAGGCTCAGGCCGTGTAGCGTCTCCAGCGTCCGTGCAGCACGTGCCTGGATGTCAACGTGCTGTGTTCTGTCAACACGCTTTACTTGGCGGAGACTGGCCAGGTTTGTCCGTTCCTCTGTCAGATGTGTCGGTCATCTTGCTTCACAAACCAGAACGAACAATCACTGTCATCAGGCGTACACGAAAACTCCAACACCAGATCGTCAGATTTCACAGATTAATATGTCTGATTCACTTCAGCAATCGAGAGCAACTTTTCTGAATAATTTATTTCTGCTCTTCTTTCTCAATCGTCTTGAACAGATCTGTCGGTCGGAGTGACAACTTTTAAAAAGTTACTTTTGACAACACTTGGACTGAATCCTGCCACGAGGCGTTCATAGACCGGCTCGATGTCCGTGTCAGTTGGTGGAGAGAGGACGGAGCTATCGATGTACTCACATGTACGTCCAGTTTCAGCGCCATCGTGCAGGCTCAAGGCATCATTCTCCGATCTTACTGCATGACTCGAGTGTGTAGCCACAGTGTGTTCCGTTTCTGGGTCATGTCAACGCAGGTTTTCAAGTCTTGATCGGTCGAAGATCTAGTGTTCAAAACAGTTACAGTGGCTTCTTCACGTTGTCCACTCGCCTGCCTCTCTCGCTGCTGTCGGGCTCTCTGCTGGTCACGTCGGATCTGGCTGGGAGGTTTCTTCCTGTAAAACTGAACCTGTAGGACAGGATCCGCCATGTTTGTTGACACCTGGAGGGTGGCCGGCTTGAGGTGCTAAACAACCGCAGTGTTTTCACCTTCACCAGCAACTTTCCAGCTTGTGACGTTATTGTCCGTTGGCAGGGCGTTCAGGGTCTTCTCCACAGCCACTGGGAGTCCAGAAACTGGCATGTTTACGAGGAAATTCGTAAAAGTTACCGCAGATATATCAGCGCCCTGTTGCTTCTGCTCACGTCACGTGGCCCAGAGAGAGAGAGGAGAGGAGAGAGAGAGAGAGAGAGAGAGAGTGTGTGTGTGTGTGTGTGTGTGTGTGTGTGTGTGTGTGTGTGTGTGTGTGGTGTGTGTAAACAACGCCCAGGAGCCGCAGTCCGACGCCACTCTCCCACACACGAGGTACACTGCGACGTCCTTCTGTTCCTGCTTTTAACATTTGGTTAGTATTGCATCGAAAGATCCCTAAACTGTACGGCTAGTATTTAGATACTAACCCCTGCGATAGATCCTCTTATACTGGATCAATCTTCATCTCGCTGAAAAGTGCATCGGTAACTCGGCGGGCAAACAGACCGAACCGAAAACGACACCCTGCCCCCAAAGTGCTTTCCCTGCGCGCAGGGCATAAAGCCCCGTTCAAACAAACGATGCCAGTCAGGAAGGAAGGAAGAAAGAAGAGAGAGAAAAAAAAGAAATATAGTGACAAAAGAAAGGGAGAAAGAAAGAAGAACGAAATAAACAAAGAACTGACGAAAGAAGAAAGAAAAGAACGAAAGGAGGGGAGGGAGAGAAGGAAAGAATGGGGGGAGGGGGGGGGGGAAAAGAAGGAAAGAAAGAAGAGAGGGGAAAAAGAGAGAAAAGAAATGAAAAGAGAGAGAGAGAGAAAAAAAAGGACAGAAAGAAAAATGAAAAAAAAAAGGAAGAAAGAAAAAAAGAAAGCAAGAAGAAAAAAGTAGTGCAAGAAAGAGTAAAAAAGTAAGAAAAACAAAGACTCAAAAGAAAAAAAAAAAGGGGGGGGGGGGGTTAAAAGAAAAACGAACAGAAGAATTCTGTCCAGACTGCATCAATTAATCCCCAAGTCGAATGGCATGCACATACTGAGATTGAGAACAACCCTCGCAGCATTTAATAAACATTCATTCAGCCATTATCCAATTATCTTACAGACAAACAGACAGACAGACAGACAGGCCTAAAACAGAGCCCTACTTCGCCATCTTTTTGCATACGCACGATGACAAAAACCCCGCCTCCCCAACCCCCACCCTCCCCCTCCGCCCCCTCCCTCCCCCACCCCACCCCACCCCCGCGCCAGATCACCCCTCACCTCACCCACTCCCAGAAAAAAAAAAAAGAGAAATAAGAGGGAAAGAACGAAAACAGAAGAGGAGAGAATGAAACTGGGGGGGGGGGGGGGGGGGGGGGGAGGAGGGGGGGGAAGTAATAAAGGAGGCAAGAGAGCAGACAGAAGACAAAGAAAAAAGATGAATGAAACGCAGGAAGGATGGGGAAGTGAATACATTAAAAAAAAAGAATGAAAGGAGGAAAGAAAGCAAAAACCTTTTTCTTTCCAAATGAATCAATGAAAGACAGAAAGGGGAAGAAACATACATGACGTAACGGGAGAAAGAAATGATACCAAAAAGAAAGAAAGACAGGAAGAAAGAAAGAAAAAAAAAAGAAAGGAGGGAGGAAAGAAATGACGGTTCTTTTGTTGTTGTTGTTGTTGTTTTAAAGAAGGTGGAAAGAAGGAAAGGAATAGCGAGGAGTAACGAATAAACAAGGAAAAGTAGACAGAAAGGAAGGAGGAAATAAAGGAAGCAGGTGAAAACAGCTGTACAACAGGTGGGGGGGGGGGGGGGGGGACGAAGAAAGAAGAAAAGAGTAACAGAAAATGAAGCGTGGAAGAAAGATAGATACCAAAAAGGGTTTCATTTTTTTTTAATGATACTGGGGGGGGGGGGGGGGGGGTCTATATTCGTGCCCTACAGCACATCTCCAGCGCGTCACACCCAGTGACAGCGTGACAGGCCGAGCTTGCCGAGGGACGTGGCGAATGGGAGAAAACGTGACAACACCGCGACCTTTGCACATCAATTGAGATTACTTCTTCTACCTCAAGTCCCCTTAATTACACTGGAGAGAGGGAGAGAGAGAGAGAGAGGAGAGAGAGAGAGAGAGAGAGAGAGAGAGAGAGAGAGAGAGAGAGAGAGAGAGAGTTTCCATGTGTGTGAGCATGTGTGACAGAAAGAGGGGAAGCGACAGACAGAGAAACAGAGACACAACTTGAGATAGAGACACAGAGAGAGAGAGAGAGAGAGAGAGAGAGTGAGTGGGAGACAGACAGACAGACACAGACAGACAGACAAACAGACAGACAGAGAAGCAGACAAACAGCCTGAGAGAGAGAGAGAGAGAGAGAGAGGAGAGAGAGAGGGGGGGGGAGAGTCTGGCAGACAGACAGACGGACAGACAGCCTGAAAGAGAGACAGACAGACAGACAGAGAAGCAGACGGCTTGAGAAAGAAAGAAACAAACAGACTGACAGAGAGGGACACAAACAGACAGACAGACAGACAGAGAAGCAGACAGACAGCTTGAGAAACAGACAGAAAGACAGACAGGCAGCCAAAGAGACAGACAAACAGACAGCTTGAGACAGACAGACAGAGCGGAAAAAAGGAGACTACGGGAAAGAGACGATGACGTCCAGACAGGCAGGCAGACAGACAGACAGATGGAGAAGACAGCGGACAGGTATGCAGACCTACAAGAACACCTTTTTCGCCCAACAGAGGTCCCTCTTTGTTAGGGAGGAAAGTGAGAGAGTCCATTGTTATGCTGAGCAGTTTTTGGTTTCCACTTTTTGTCCCATTTAGGTCATTTGGTTTGGGGACTCCGCCAGTATCCCCCCCCCCCTCTCTCTCTCTCTCTCTCTCTCGCTGTCTCTATGACTTTAGTGACGCTGTTTGTTGTCGTTGTTTTTTTTTCCAAAAAGTCTAAAGTGAAGCCCATAAATTAAATTCTTACTGAAGCCATGAGCGTGCAATGCCAACAACTGCCTAATAATACATTTTATCAATATGCTTACTCTACATGCAGAAAACCCGGTGCCAGTTTAAGCACACACACACACACACACACACACACACACACACACACACACACACACAGTCAAACGCTTTTTTTTAATTCCCAGCTCTCCGCTCGTTTTATATACTTTCGACGGAAAGACACGCTCTTTCCATCAACCAATGTATTTTGACAGCCTTTTTTTTTTACTGTCTGCTCTGTAGTATGATGTTCGAGTGTAGGCCCTAACACCAACGCATAACCAAGTAACAGCACCATAATGATCATATCTACCAAAAATGCATTGATGGAAATGCTCACTTCTACACTCTTCAGCTTCCTCCGTTCGCTGTTCCCTATAAAGCGCTCTGATTTTGGCACGTATCCAGATTACAATGCGTTTCAATGATTTTGGCACGGATCCACATTACAATGCGAATCAATGATTTGGGCACGGATCCAGATTACAATGCGAATCAAAGATTTGGGTACGGATATATATCTATAACAATTTCATCTTTACTATTATTTTGTTCTTATCATTATTACTAATATTGTCATTATCATCATTATTATTATTATTGCCATTATTGCTATCGTTATTCTTGTTATCATCATTACTATTTCAATTCGCATGATCTCTTTCCCAACGGCCTCGTTTTCATTTAACGTCCGTCTTGCGCCGAATTTAAGAAGGTAAGTCATTGCTCGTTCTTCCTTTTCATAGTCCTCAATGTTGTTTAGCTTCCCTGAAGAAGACCTAAGACGTCGAAACGCGTCGTGTTTTGTCTTGTAATTTATTTGTCCATATTACCTGGCGGATTTGCTTTAAAATTCTTTATAGAAATTCATTAAGAATCAAGTCAGACAAAAATAGTCTTTGATGTATCCGTGATGGTTTTGAGAACACAGCAGGAGCTGTACAAATGGGTTCGTGTGGGGCTTGATGGAAGAGAAGACTTTTCGATCCGGGTGGAAGTCTCTTCCGGGTGTCCCTGTAGTTTGCCAGTAAAACACCTGAACAACCCGAAACATAAAACATATATGTTGTTTTTCATTTAAAAAATGGCATTGTACCTTTTTCTCTAACCTTAAAACGTGACTGAAAAAGAAAGCAGAGAGATTTTAAAAAAAAAAAACCGTATCAAACCCTAAAACCACACACCTCTATTCTCATTTGCATACGACAGGTACGTTCCCTAACTCTCTTCCTTTTTCCTGTCTCTCTGGTCCTCCGAGGTGGGCACAAGGGGCGGCGCTGCAGATCAGACCACAAGAAAGAGAAAGAGAGAGAGACAGAGCGAGAGACTGGCATAAAGGGAGAGCACTCCAGCCCGCAGGGCCCCCCAAAAACGACCTCTCCCCCTCCTCACACCTTGAAACACAACCTGGTGGTGCAGCGGCAGCTCCTTCTCTAACTCACCATGAGGGCCTGTTTCGTCGCGCTGCTCTGTGCTGTCGTCTGCTGGAAGGCGCAGGCGCAATGTGAGTAATCTTGGATAGACAGTGTTTCGATCTCTTGCGGGTTTTATTACGTCCCTTGTTTTCGTTTCCTTTTTTTCCCCCCATTCCTCCCTCCACCGAAGAGTTCATACTTTTTTTTTGTTTTTTTGTTTTTGTTTGTTTGTTCGTCCGTTGGTAAGATTACGGCAAAAGCTATGCAACTGATTTTAAGGAAACTTAGTGGAGAGATAAAATGTGGCCCAATTACGAACCTGTTTAATTCTGAAGCAGATCCATACGGCAGGTCTGGATCAAAGGGCGGATCCAAGATTCGTTTGACCTTGGCAGAGGACTGCGGCTTTCTCGCGAGTGCCTTCCTAGTTTGATGTGTTAAATTCCCGGGGTGAATGCTGAGGTGAGTAAAAATCCATGTCGTTCACTGGCCGACGTCTATGCTGAAGTCTTGAAGTAGAGAGTCAGAGTTGTTCAAGAAGTAGAGAGCTCCACTGTTTTTGGGAGACAGCTGTCAGGTTGTCCCTGGAGTACAGTGTAGACTTGTTCTTGGTATGGAATGTAAAGTCGTCCCTGGAGGTGAGTGTACAGTTGTTCAGGAAGTTTAGTGCAAGCTTGTTTTTGGAGCTGAATGTAAAATTGTTCTCAAAGGAGAGTGTAAAAGTTGTTCCTAAAGCTGAGCGCAAACGTATTCGAGCAGACGAAGGCAAAGATGTGCTCGGAGAGGAATGTAAACTTTTTCTTAGAGTCGAATGCGTAATGTTGTTCGTGAGGTAGGCAGCAAGGTTGTTCTTAATATCGATTCTAATTTCTCCGTTGAGTAAAGCGTAGAATCGTTCAAGATATTAAGTGCAAAGTCGCTCCAAGAATAGAAAGGAAAGTTGCTGTTAGAATAGAATGCGTGATCTTGTTCCTTGAGAAGATAGTAAGGTTGTTCTCGATGTGGTTTATAAATTTCTAAATCGACAGAGTGTTGAATCATTCAAGAGACAGAGTGCAAAATGTACGTATAGTTGAGCGTGAAGTTGTTCCTGGAACAGTTATATTAAGTTGTTCTTGCAGTGAAGTGTAAATTTGGTCTTGTGTTTGAGTATACAAAGCTGTTCTCGGAAGAGAATGTCATAACAAAGCTTAACATTATTTTTTTGAAGAAAAGCGCCGCAATACTGTTGTTGACGAAAAGCCTTAAGTTGTTCTGAGAACAGAGACTAAAGTTGTTCTTGAAGAAGAATGAAAAATTGTTTTTAAAATATAATATAGAATACAATGGATTTTTCTAATGGAGTGTAACTTTGTTCGTTCAGTACATTTCAAAGTCGTGAGAACAGAAAACTTCCTCTTGAAGTAGGGTGGATGACCTTTTTTTGAGCGTGTGAAATTGTTCTAGGTGTAAAAAAAAACTGTTTAAGGAGTCGAGTGCACAGATCTTTGTTCATGGAGTCGAATGTAAATTTGTTCGGAGCACAGCGTAAAATTGTTCTTGGAGTAGAGCACATTAAATTGTTCTCGAACAGAGTGTAAAACTATTCAAGGAGCAGCGTGTACTTGTCGTTCTTAGAGTCGAAGGCACATTTGGTGTTGGAGTGGAATGCGTGAACTGTCCTAGGAATAGAATGTAAAAACTTTCCATGGGAATGAAATGTAAAATTGGTCTTGATGTTTATATGCTCTATGCTCTATGAAAGCAGTGTTGTTCTCAGAGAAGAACACACACCTGTAATGAAGCAGAGTGTAAAAATCACTCTGGAGGAGGAGAGTTTTAAGTTGTTCGTTGAAGTCTAGTGTAGAGTTGTTCTAAGAGTCGTGCATAAAGTTCTTCTTGGTGTAAAGTGTGAAATTCATTCTGCTGTAGAATGCCATCATGGTCAAGGAGTATAGTACATAGCTGTTCTAGGAGTAGAATCTAAAGCTGCTCTGAGAGCAGAATCCATAAATTTGTTCTTGGGGTAGAGTGTAATCTTGTTCTTGGAGCAAAATCATTCATTTGTTTTGGAGTAGAATGTATTTCTTAACCCTTGCAAACAAATTTTTTTTATATCGAGAACACGTTTCCTAGTTTCTGAAAATCCAAGTCAAACACGAAGAACATAAAGCAGATTGACATGCATATACACATGTATATTCAAATACATTATATTGCAACTAAAGTTTATTTAAGGGAACAGATCAGTAATAAAACAGATAAAAAATGAACAGCAAAACGACAAATAAGTATACAGGGGATAGCGTACATTATTTTTCTACCAATATATATTATAATTCACATAGTTGCAGATTAGCAAACTTCCTGACTTTGGCACTAAATTGGAGACTTTACGTATCTTGCGTCACTTTCAAAGGCCTGACACCAAAATAAATGTGGTCAAACGATTCCTGTCGACTAATGTTTACTTCTCAAGTGTGTCTAATACTCAAGTATTTTTGACATATCACTAAGACTATCACAATAACTTAAACTTGTCGATGTCAACCCCATCTTCACATTACAGCGCTGGTGTCAATGATACTGATAAGCAGTATATTTAAGTTTAGGTATCTAGTAAACCTACATAAGAATACATCATTTCTTCAATAATTGTGCATTTCATCTGTAAGTGATGCGATTCTTTTTATCCACTTCTTTCAAGAATGCGTGAAAGTTTGGCTTCATTTCTTATATACCTGATTTGTGTAGGATAAGCTTGCTAAGTAAGTATATGGGTTAAATATGTCGTCTGATTTAAGGTTATTGGCTACATGTAAGAGAATTAGATTAATTCAAATGACAGTCTCTGACATTTATATTGGTAGCTTTAGAAGTAGTGTTCTGTCGATTTCTTCCCTGTGACAAAAGTAAAAATCTATAACTGTGGACTATACGCATGTTTTGTGTGGTGTTATTTGTGACTTATGTCCTTTTGTTGTACTCCCAGTTTTTATAGAACAGGGAGTACTTTACAATGGGAACGAAGAAATGCTGTGTGTGTGTGTGTGTGTGTGTGTGTGTGTGTGTGTGTGTGTGTGTGTGTGTGTGTCTGTCTGTCTGTCTGTCTGTCCGTCCGTGGTCAAAATGTGTTCCACTCGCTCCAAACAAAACTACTGGCCCGATCTTTCTGAAAATTTGTAGGTATGTTATTATGGGTCATGGATGATGCCCGATGTGTTATTTTACCGTTATAGCCGTTACTAACGGCCATAACGGCCCATAACGGTTTTCCTTCTTTATAAAATATCTCAGAAAGTACTTGGCCGATCTCTCTGAAAATGTGTAGGCATGTTCATTATGGGTCACGGGTGATGCCCGATGTGTTTATTTTACCGTTACAGCCGTTACTAACGGCCATAACGGCCCATAATGTTTTCCTTCTTTATGGAATGTCTTAAAAAGTACTTGGCCCATCTTTCTGAAAATTTGTAGGTATGTTCATTATGGGTCACGGATGATACCCGATGTGTTATTTTACCGTTATAGCCGTTACTAACGGCCATAACGGTTTTCCTTCTTTATGGAATATTTCACGGATGATGCCCTGTGTGTTATTTTAACCGTTATAGCCGTTACTAACGGCTATAACTGCCCATAACGGTTTTTCTTCTTTATGGAATATCTTAGAAAGTACTTGGCCGATCTTTCTGAAAATTTGAAGGTGTGTTCATTATGGGTCACGGATCATGCCCAATGTTTTATTTTACCGTTATATCCGTTACTAACAGCTATAACGGTCCATAACAGTTTTCTTCTTTATGTGAAATCTCAGAAAGTACGTGGCCGATCTTTCTGAAAATGTGTAGGTGTGTTCATTATGGGTCACAGATGATGGCTAACGGCTATAACAGCCCCAAACGGTTTTTTCCTCTTTATGGAATATCTCATGCGTATTCAAGATAAACTGGGAGTACATTTATATGCTTTGCTTTCTAGTTCAAATTATTCTGAAGCCACTGCGTTTTTCTTTCTACTCATCTATGTATTTTCTTGAATGCTACCTTCCAGTTATTTGGTATAGTTAGTTTTTCTTCCCATTTCATGAGCTTGAACATAAAACATTTCCACTTCATTCTGGTAGTGAAGCAAAATATCCTCTGTATCCTTTTTTACACAAAGAGAAACTTTCACAGGTTTTTTTTTTTATTATTTGAGCTACTAAACCTTTCACCGTTTGAGGGCAACTTGTAAAGTCGAGACAGTTTACCCAAATTCTTTTTTTAAGCTGTAGCTTAACGATTCGCCATAATTGTAAACCATATCCTTCACAAAAGGATATTTTCATGTCAAAAGACAGATTCAGATAATAGCTCAGATCCGTCGTTTAGTTCGATTATACGATAAAATTTGGTAACCGCCGAGACAAAGCCTTTCTAAAATTTGTTAAAGCTGCAATTTTCAAAATGTTAAGGCCCGTAAATTTGTACTGTGTCTACAAAAGGGCGCACTAAGTATAGGAATGGAGGGATGGGGGGTGGGGGGTGGGTGTTGAAATCTTCCTAATCCAAGCTAGTTTTAATGCACTGATGTTCGTTACAGTGTTCGGTAAACCTATTTCCCTTTTTTCCAATATTGTGTAAAGAATTTTATCTCTTAAATTGTTCAGGTTCCATTACTTTATAAAGTTCATAACACATTTTTCTGTGTTCGTTTAATCTGAGAGTATGGATGATTTGGAAGTTGTATCCATAATTATATGAATCTGTATAAAATTAGAGATTTTCACATTACTATTCTGCCAAACGGCGGTAATGTCGTAAAAGGATTCTTTAACAACTTATCTGCTATTTCTATGTCTGTAACATTTGAAATAATGTTGGTAAACCACAGACGAACATTTTTTTTTTTCAACTGAAGGATTCTGTTTAATTTCTATGAGCTAGAAATATAACTTAAGACATTTCCTTTCTTGATTATATTTCGTTTAGTGTTATAAAAGGTTTTCCAGAGAATCCTTTATCCCATCTAAATTCAAAGACGTATTGTCAGATAACTTGCTAATTTTGAATTCAAATTCGCTGTTTCTATATTGTTTAAGCCAGCATAATCTCTTATCCTGCAGCTGAGTATTTCAACACATGAGACAAATAGGTGTGGATACATTGGATCACCTTGGAAACCACCTCTCTCTTTTTAAAAGTTTGAAGGGGTTTTTCCCATTTAGGATTACATACAATCTTACATTCTCAGAAAATGTGGATACCCGTCTGCATAGTTCTTCTCCAAAACTAAAGTTCTTTAATGCTTCATTTTTCTACAACCAGTTAACTGAATCAAAAGCCTTGTTACAATCTATGAAACTATTAAACCTGGTAAGTCTTTTTTAATCAAGATAGAACATAATATCTTAGATAATCCTGCTACTACCTCCAATACATCTAGAATGTAAACTTTTTCTTAGAGTAGAATGGATATGTAAATTTGTTCTTGGAGCACAGTGAAAAGTTGTTTATGGTGTTAAATGTAAAATTGTTCGAGGACTAGAGAGCAAGTTTGTTCTTCGAATTGAATCTAACAGACTAATCTAATCGGAGTAGACCGTATAATTTGTTCTTGGGGTACAGTGCCAACTTGTTCTTAGAGCAAAGTGCTGGACTGTACTTCGAGCAGAATATACAGGTGCTCTCAACTTTCAAAATAAAGTGTGGGGGCATTATGCTTAAATTGTTTTTCCGTGGAATAGAGTTTAGAGGGTTGCTCTCAGAAGCAGGAGTTCTCAGTATTAAGTCGTTCTGTGCGATGCCTTTCATAGTACGCTTCACGTACAATGTAAACGGAACATCCCATTTGAATTTCATCTTGGATGCAAACAAGCAAACCAAACAGAGTGTAAATTAACTCTTACTTGATACTGAATACATTGCAGGCAATTCAAGTTTTGAGAAATGTGTAGAATTCTTTCCAGTAATGCTACCGTCTGTTTCAGTCTGCAAGTCAGGTGCCTTTCATATCTTATCTTAAATCTATGCTGATGCTTTCTGTAAAATTCTTGAAGCAAATCTTTTATCGATTAAGCAGGCAGCTGTCCTTGACCTCATTTCACACAAAGAAAAAGTATACGTAATTGCGTTTGTCATTGTTAAAACGATATTGTTCGTTTTTTGAAAATTCTGTCGCAAATAGATTCAGACAGTTTACAATTGAATAAACTAAATTAATAACGACCGAATGAATACTTAATTTCAGATTTACGTATGAAAAAGTGCATGCAATTCTTTTTCAAGTCATACACTCAGTAGGGCATACACTCACAGGAAAAAGACCCCCCCCCCCCCACCCCCCCACACACACACCCATGCACAAAAGAGCGAGTACACACACACACACACACACAAAAGCACGACCCCTGTCTTCAAACAAATGCGCAAGCAAAACTGCCCCCCCCCCCCCCCCCTCCACCCTCCGCTTTCTCTGTCTCTCCTTGTCTCTCTCTCTCTCTCAAACACGACCCTTGTCTTCAATCAAATGCGCAAACACCCCCCTCCTCTCTCTTTCCCTCTCTCTTTCTGTCTCTCTCCCTCTCTGTCTCTGTCTGTCTGTCTGTCTGTCTGTCTGTCTGTCTCTCTCACTCTCTCTCTCTCTCTCTCTCTCTCTCTCTCTCTCTCTCTCTCGTAAACTGTCTCCCATTTCTTGTTTGTTTTTGTGATGGCTCTTTCAGTGCAAACAGCTCCCCCACCTTTTTGAAGTTCCGGGGTGTAACTTCTTCTTCTATCTGTCGTTCTCTTTGACAGTTGTTCGTTTGGGGTGGGTTTTTTTTAATTTTGTTTGTTTTGTTTTGTTTTTTGAGCGGGGGCAATTTTATTTTTGTCTTTCTTTACTATCGTACTATCGTCAGTCTTTTTCTCTTTTCTGCCTGCTGTGGACCGTTTCCTCTTCTTTGTTCTGAGTACTCTTTTACACATTTTTTTTTTCTGGTCGCAATTTAAGACAGTTGTTTAGGTTGCGGTTTTTGTTTGTTGTTGTTGTTGTTTTTTTTTTGTTTGTTGTTGTTGTTTTGTTTTAGATATGGATACCGGGCAATGAAAATTGTGCACATTGTCCAGAATGAGTGGTGGACTCTCGCGGTCCATTCGGCAGTGACTTACAGCCCATATGGCCTCTGTGTGTGTGTGTGTGTGTGTGTGTGTGTGTGTGTGTGTGTGTGTGTGTGTGTGTGTGTGTGTGAACAGGGAGGGGGGGGGGGGGGTACGTGGGTTCTTACATTTAAATGCTTTTTTTTTTTGTCCGAAAATGTAAAAACAAGCAGAATGACCAGCGCTCTCAGCAGGGCGTTGTCTGTAGAATGTCAACAGTTTACCCTCCAGGTCATCATTTGTATATTGTCTGTTTGTTTGTTTCTTGGTCTGTTTGTTTGTTTGTCTGTCTGTTTGTTGGTTGGTTGGTCTGTTTGTTGGTTGGTTGGTTGGTTGGTCTGTTTGTTTGTTGGTTGGTTGGTTGGTTGGTCTGTTTGTTTGTTTGTTGGTTGGTTGGTCTGTTTGTTGGTTGGTTGGTTGGTTGGTCTGTTTGTTGGTTGGTTGGTCTGTTTGTTGGTTTATTTGTTGTTGTTGTTTTTTGTTTGCTTGCTTGCTTGCTCGTTTGTTTCCAGGGTATCATTTTTTTTTTACAATGTGGCCCTTTTTCCTCGTCTGTATTTCAAAACCCCGGAACTCCCAACTCACCCCCCCCCCCCCCCCTACCCCAGCGCTGTGCTAGTCAAAATCATAAGCGCATCTAAAGAGTGCCTATCCTCTTCCCAAATAACACATCCACTGACTGTGATGTCGGGTCCGTCTCTAATGACATTAAGCCTCTTCTCCTGTCTCCTTCCCTATTGTATCGGGGATCTCTCTTCCCTCTCCCCCCCCCCCCTCCTCTCTCTCTCTCTCTCTCTCTCTCTCACTTCGCTTCGTTGCACAGACATGTTCGGCGGTATGGGCTCGTGCTTCGGCGTCTCCACGTACGACGCCGCCACCAAGACGTTCTGCTGCAAGGGCAACTCGTATCCTGCGGGGCCAGACCCCAACTCCCAGGCCTGCTGCGGCAAGCACCTGGCCTCCCGGACCGCCAGCCTGTGCTGCAGCAACGACGTGTTCCCCAAAGGTGAGTTCACCATTGTATTGTACTGACCTTCCCTATCCTCGACAAGGGGAAGAAAATGGCCGTTTTTGTTCGGGTTTGTTTTCGTTTGTTTCTTTGTTTCTTTCTTTGTTTGTGGGGTCATTTTTGTTTCTTTTGTTTCTTGTTTTCTTGTTTGTTTGCGGTGGCCATTTTGTTTGTTTTGTTTTTTGTTTGTAGTGGCCATGTTTGTTTTTTGTGTTTTGTTTGCGGTGGCCTTTTTTTTTTTTTTAGCCTTTTTTGTTGTTGTTGTTATGGTGGCCATTTTTGTTTGTTTTGTTTGTTTGTGGTGGCCATTTTTTTGTTTGGTTTCTTTTTGTTCGTTTGTGGTGGCCATTTTTGCTTGTTTTGTTTTTTGTGTGTGGTGGCCATTTTTGGTTTTCGTTTGTTTGTGGTTTACAGTGGCAACTTTTGTTTGTTTGTTGTTTTTTAATTGTTTGTTTGTTTGGAGGTTTTTTGGTGGCCATTTTTGGTGCGTTTTTTTTTGTTTGTTTTTTTTTGTTCGTGGTGGCCATCTTTGCTTATTTGTTTTTTGTTTGTGGTGGCCATTTTTGTTTGTTTGTGGTGGCCATTTATGTTTTATGGTGGGGTTTTTTGTTTGTTTTTTGGTGGTGGCTATTTTTTGTTTGTGGTCATTTTCGTGTTTTTTTTTGTTTGTTTGTTTTTTTTTGTTTTGTTTTCGTGAGTGGTGGGGGGTGGTGGGGGTGGGTGGGACTGGGGTGGGGTTAAAAGGTCAGATGAGACTACAAAAGACTGTTTAACCCAAATTAATCACCAACTATAGGCAGAAAACAAACAAACACTCCTCCCAGCTTCTCCTGCCTTGCTGTTGCAATCCCGAAGCTGATATTGCCAGGTTTACGATACTAACGCGCGGAAAGATCCCCACACATCCCACCCCTCCCCTCCCGTCCTGTCCCCCATCTACTTTTCAGTGAAATCCCCAGCCTC
>CM065734.1:48611765-48651765 GCA_033310375.1 Conus canariensis
TAGCACCGTGCTACAGCAATATCTGAAGTTTAACACGTTGCAACTTGTTTTATTTTATGTTTCACCAAACTTCTTCTAAAATTGATCAGTTAAAATAATTATAATCAATCACCACCGCCATAAAATATTGGAGTACTCTTTGCACAGTACAACAAAACCAGAACATCTCTGTTCCTTGTATTCTTTTTCATGTAACCACAAAAAGCTTATCATGGTCATGAAGTAAAAATCATATGCCTGTAATTGATATTAAACCAGACAGGACCAAAGCCAAAACTGCACTAAATCTATACGCGTTATACCTTTACTTGAAATTATGCTTGTACAGCTGCAATGCAGAAACAAAGTTGTTGTTTTTTTATTCGTGATCAAGAGTGGATTTCAGCTTTTATTATACCAAATTTCAAGCATTTATCTTGATAAATAAGAAAGTTATGGTGTAAAATGTCTGAAAATCAGTGGTTTTTCGGAGAAAATAGGAAATACAAATTCACACACAGTACTTAAGTATGCCTCAGTGACCACCTGCCAGGTAAGGCTGACCCTCACTTTCTACTCATCTTGTAGCCTAAGCCTCCTTTGCCTCCTACTCTGTCTCCGCTCTTTTGTTGACTGTTGTGCTTTTCTTTCTGCCGTGATAATACACAGTGAGTCCTTGTCTGTGAATAACTGCCTTTCTCAGTCCTCACAGCATTTACACACCTTGCTCTCACTACCACCCGTACCGGTATCAAGAAGTTTCCCTGTCTGACATCCTGTCAAGTATCATTGATGGAACTCCCACATTCGATGTGTGTTCCCTGGTCATGCAAGTCCCATCAAAGAAAATGTCAACGTCAGGAACCCTGTCACCAGTATCCTCTGCGAGTGAATGCTCAAGTTCTGCAGATTCTCTCCTGACATTCACCTGAACACTACAAGCAGCCTTTCTGATTGTTCTATTCATTCTGTTGTCAAAACTCTTTCTTACAGGAGGTGGTAGATCCATAACATAGCAGAATGTTTTATTCATTCTGTTGTAAGAACTCTTTCTTTAGGAGGTGGTAGGTCCATAACACAACAGAATGTTTCCAGCTCAGCTAAGTCCCCGCCAACGCAACGCACTGCAAATGGAACCCAACAACTGACAGAAGACACCTGCAAATTTCCCGCTGATTTCTGAGCCCATGAAGGAAAAGACTCCCGTCCAAAATACTGGTCATTCAGACGATGAAATGCAAACTCACTACACTAGCCAGTCCTTTCCTGCGAGTCTCAATCAGCTGAACATGACCGTGACAAAAACCATGCAAAAGCTTTGATGTTACGTTAGCTGCAAAGAGTTCTGTGTCTACCACCCTACATCCCTGTAGATCTTGATAAACTTCTAACACTTCATCCGCTTCTTCTAATCCTTCATCATTATCACTGGAATCATCAAGCTAGAGTCACTAGAACTGCTACTAGAGTCTTTCATATTACCATACAAGTTCCGAATCTTCACCCGAGACCGAGTGGGCGTGACACTTGCGGGTTGTGAACATGAAGGAGCAGCACCGTTTTGTTCAGATTGAACGGTTTCTTCTCCACTGCAGTCGAGTTCATATTCTAGATCAATCCTTCGCCGTTTAGCGTATCCACAGTCTCCTCCTCTTGGGCCTTTTGCCTCTCATTTTCTCGTCACGAGACATGCTGGAGATTGAAAACAGTCTGCACCCAGGGATGTTGTGACCCAGGGATGTCGTGACCCAGGGATGTCGTGACCCAGGGATGTCGTGGCCCAGGGATGTCGTGACCCAGGGATGTTGTGACCCAGGGATGTCGTGGCCAGGGATGCCGTGACCCAGGGATGTTGTGACCAGGGATGTTGTGACCGGGGATGTCGTGACCAGGGATGTTTTGACCAGGGATGTTGTGATCCAGGGGTGTCGTGACCCAGGGATGTTGTGACCAGGGATGTTGTGACCCAGGGATATTGTGACCCAGGGATGTGACCACGGATGTTGTGACCCAGGTATGTTGTGACCAGGGATGTCGTGACCCAGGGATGTCGTGACCCAGGGATGTCGTGACCCAGGGATGTCGCGACCCAGGGATGTTGTGACCCAGTCATGTCGTGACCTTCTCTGTCATCTTCAAGTACAGTAGTCACAGTTTTCATGACTGCCCTTCTCGGAGCTGACTTGCAAAAGTGATGCGTCTTCAAACAGTGGGTGCATTCCTTCCCATATGCAGGGTAAATCTCCTTTCGTGGTGAGTGAAAACGACCACAGTAAATGCACATTTTTCCATTATGTGGTGTAGTTTTTTTCTTGAAAGTCTTTTTTGTGTGTGAAATGATATTGACATCAAGTTTTTTTCAGACACTCGCTCATTGTATTTTTTTACTTTTTTTTTTAAATTTCATCATGTTTTTTTCAGACGCTTATTCGTTGTATTTCTTTGCAGCTTCGTGTATCTAGCATAGTTGGATGACTTTGTGTGTAAAGTCAAGTCCCTTTCTTTCAACAGCTGTTTCTGTAGGTACATCTGGTAGCCACTCCACAGACGATCCGGCCTCGGATGAGGGAGTCGTTCAGTGTGTCGAACTTACAGGTGTCTGCGAGAATCTTCACAGATGTGATGAAACATTGCACTGGTTCACCATGCTGTTGATACCTGGTGTTGAAATTGTGCCTTTCCATGATCATGTTTGTCATAGGACTGCAAAGATTTCAAACCTGTTCTTTCAGTGCAGCAGCCTTCTCACGGTTTTCTGCCGCTTGTACGACTTCGTTCTTATCATTCCTTATTTCAACAGCGGAGGTGAAGGTCATTTCTTTCTCGATGGCTTCCTAACCAGCTAAATTGAGCGGGGTGTACGCCCTAGCGCGATCACCCTTGTCGCCATATGCAGCTTCAATGAAAATATCAAATTCTGTTTTAAATATTCTTTAATGTCAGCCACATTGCCGTCGTAAAAAAAATGGTTGGAGGTTGTGTAAACCATCTATAGTTCTCTCTGTATGCAAAGTGCTCGTACCACTAAACCACAGCAGCGTGATTGGGGTAGAAACGCAGTGCCGCATTACCAAGCAACTTCCATCAGTGTGGAGTACGAGCTCTGCGAGTAGAAATCGAATTGAACAATGATGCATCGATAGTTTTTTTTCCCAATATAAAGTCAAAGTTCACCCACTTTGTCAAGCTTGGAGCGAGCAGGAGCGAAGCACGCTTCTGACACCAAGTAAACGTCCACACTAAAGATACAAAAACAATAGGCTTGCCATATGCTGTTCAGTCTATACACTAAAGAAATCAGTATAAAAACTTTTTTGAAAAAATGAAATAAACAAACGCACGTGGAGGCAGCCATTTGCAATGGACTGGAGTAACCGTTCTTGGGCCACAGACGCCGGCAGGAGTTATTATTTCGTGTAGCAGACGATGCTTTTGTTGCCATACTGAAATGCTGCTTTTGTTTTTAGAAGTCGCCATTTTTGCTCACACAGAGGCATACCCCCACGTACTTTGAACGGCCATAGCACAAAAACTACACAACATATCGATATAATTCAAATTGTACATGAAACTAGAGACCTTGTGTTATCCAAAACCGTGAATGTAACTGAGAAACAAAATAAAAATAGAATTTTCGTCAAAATCTAGGTAGTAGTACTACCATCTTAAAAAAAAAATTTGAACGTTTCCTGCCTATCTTAATATGTTGTCGTTCTGGCGGTTCTGAGTGGTGTTAGATAGATCCACTCCCCACCACCCCCTCTCTCCCTTTTCCTGGAATAGTTGATCAGTCGTTTTCTTTTTTTCTTTTCTTTGTTTTTTCAGCTTCTGTTCCACTTCAGTGGAATTACCCCCATCTGCCCCCCCCCCCCCTTCCCTCCACGCCCTCATTCCGGCTTCCCGTCCACAGCCACACCTTGGCTTGTCCCGTCGCAACCCCAGGACAGGAAATCCACAAGGAGTAGTCAAAAGCAAGTTGCCATGACGCATCTCACCAGAGAAGACACTGCGCTGCTGCCGAGTCCTTGTACAGTGACTGTTTTGCGTAGTTTGTTTGTCGTTCCCCGATTTAAGGGATTTCCTTCGAAGCCTCTTTGTTGATGGAGTCAACCATTTGTATTGATAGGGTCTGTTTAAATCGGCTGGGTAATAAGCATTTGACTTACATTAAAGTACATTAGCTATATATCTACAGCAAAATAACTGATTTTTTCCCCAGTTTCTTATGTTCTCTCCTTTCACTATTCCTCTCAGAACGGTCAACAGCATTCCTTCGGCATCTTCGTCATCAATACTTTCTCAAATGTTTCGTGTCTACTCACCCCCACCCCTTTCTCTCCTTTTATACATCAATGACGAGCGTTTGTTCACACAGACAAGAGCAGACAATCACAATGCAGTCTCCCAATGGAATGCAACCGGAAAAATGAGAAAGAGTGGTCTCCCTTACACTCTCGGGCGCATCGGTGCTGCGATCGAACGTTAGGCCCAACTGTTCAGACGACATACCGCGTGACGTGCTTGGCACTTCACCTGTCCTTGTCAGTAGTTTTTACTGACAGGCAGAGAGATAGATGGACAGACAGGTTATACAGACAGACAGACACTGAGCAACAGAGAGAGAGAGAGAGAGAGAGAGAGAGAGAGAGAGAGAGAGAGAGACGTAACTAACAGGCCTAGTTCTGCTTTTCATCTGGCGAGAAAGTCATACTGGCGATTGTCCCACAATGTCCACATTGGACATCCACCTGTGTATTTTTGTAATGTCCAGTCACCTATATTACCTCTCTCTCTCTCTCTCTAGTACCCTTATGTTCTCAATTGTGTTTCACCGATTATTTTTAAACTGAAGGCGATTAATTATGCAAAATGGGCTAGTGCCCTCCAAGTGGTGTCTTGTGTGTGCGTGTGTGTGTGTGTGTGGTGTGTGTGTGTGTGTGCGTGTGTGTGTGTGTGTGGGGGGGGGGGGGGGGTTCAATGACACTAGTTCAGATGTTGTGTTCTGAACTGAGGTAAATACTTTGTGTACGCATTGTTTGGAGGAAGTGGTTACTTTTCCTCTTTCTTCTTCTTCCTCGCACCTCTTCGCTAGCTATGTCACGCCCGTCTGCAGACCCTTGATAGACATCAAAGAAATGCCCTACAGCATTTGTGTCAAGCTCTGGAGGACAAAAACAGCTTCTCTGACACAAAGTTGAAGAGGGGGGTGCTAAAAACTGGGACTTAGCCCTCATTTTTTTGACCGCCTTCCCTTTTGCATGAGACAAGAAGGGAGAGAAAAAAGGAAAAGATTAATTCACCTGTGGCATTCGAACATCTCATTTATGCATTGTAATGTGTCAACTCATAGTGCGTTCTTGCTTCAGAACTGCTGTAGAGGTAAGTTTCACTTTCTTTCAATTCTGCTACCTATGACGTCTTCTCTTGGAATTCTTAGGTGAATTGCTTTCAGCTTTTGTTGTTGTTTTTCCTGTCTTTTTTTTTTTTTTTTTTTTTTTTGGCAACAGAAGTCACCAGCAGTAGAGGACTCTTGATACAGTGGCTGCGATCTTTTTGAATGCCCTCAAGGGGTAAGTCTGCAATCGCTCAATACTTACCTTTGCCATGTGGATGGTAAAGAATATTGAATGAATTTGCCAGGCCCTAAGATGGAGAAGGTAAAAAGAATCGGCGTCTCTCGTCTCACTGTTCACCTTTGTCTCAAGTCTCGTTCGCTCACGCTGGTCACCGACTGCATCCGGGCGAGAGATGCGTTCAGTTGGATGGGCCGCCCTCCGGGGTAACCACGAATGGCAGTGTCTTGACACCTGCAGTTCGGCAAGGGCGGCCGACTGCCTGCGCATAGCCCTTCCCTTGGCAAAGACTCACTGCGTTTTGGTTTCAATCTCACAGTTTCACGCCTTCGGTGTCGGATTCTGATGAGCATGCCGGCCGACCCCGTGAACAGGAAGCCAACACAAAGCTGATCGGACCAACTGGAAGCCGCAGATGCCCTTCAATGGAACTCCATCTACCTAAAGCCAAAGTTGCGGATCCCGACCCATGCTCATACCCATGTTTGCCATGTCTGAATGGTTAGCCGGTTTTATGTGCACAGATCAGATCTCTCTCTCTCTCTCTCTCTCTCTCTCTCTCTCTCTCTTCTCTCTCTCTCTCACACACACACACACACACACACACACGAATATTTCAGATTCTCCACTTTTTCTTTTAAATGACGGAAGTGTTACAAGACTGCCCGATGTTCCCAGCCATAAACCATCAGCAATTGATCTGACTCTAATCTCTCCAAAGTTAGTTCCTAGCTGCAAGTGGCAGTTACACGATAACACTTTGGGAAGTGACCATATTCATATTATCCTTACTTTTAGAGGATTTGAAGTTAAGCACAATGATGTAAAGGATAAAATTCCTAAATTTGATTATAAACGAGCTGACTGGGCCAAATTTGAATCTGTTCTAAGGTCTTACGATGTTAGTTCTTTTGATAAATCAGACCTTGAATCTATGTACACTCATTTTACAGAGGCAGTTTTAAATGCTGCAGGCAAAACAATTCCCAAAATTAATGTGTCAAATTCTTCGAAACACGTTGGTAAAGTATGGTGGACAGATTCATGTAAAAATGCTGTAGACAAAAACAAGAACACCTTTAAATCGTATGCTAAAGTTAAAAAAGTGAAAGGCAGTGTTCCTGTCAAATCTGCTAAAAACCAAAGAAAGAGAGTTACAGAAAGTGCTAAAAGCAACTATTGGTCAACGTTTTGTTTTAATGAAATAAGTGACCATAAAGATAAAAGTAAAATTTGGAAAAAGATCCATGAAATGAAAAATGGGATTCATCTACCAGAATATCCAGCTTTCTAGGTGATGAACAATTTCCTTCAGAATATCAAAAAGCTGAGGCATTTGCCGACACCTTTGTAAAGAATAGGGAAAATCAATCACAAAATGACATATACAATGACCCTGAGAAAAATAATGATCACTACTTGAATGCTGAAATTACTTTCCAAGAATTACTGTCTGCTATCTGTTCATTACCTAAGACCAAGAAAACTTCTGTTGGTCTGGATGCCGTTTCCAATGAGTTGATAAAACATCTTCCAGAAAACGCTTTGTTATTTTTATACGGAATTATTAGTAAATGCTGATTGAAGGTAACATCACATCCATATGGAGAGATTCAATTATAGTCCCTATTTTAAAGCAGGGCAAACCAATACACGATGTGAATAGTTATAGACCTATCTCTCTGACGTCTCACGTATGCAAATTAATGGAGCAAATTGTTTTAAATCGATTGTCTTATCACTGCGAAAAACGTGGGATTATCCCTATAAACCAAGGAGGCTTTAGAAAAGGCATTGATCATTTAGTGAAATTAACAACTCAAATCAAACAACAATTTGCCAAAAGACAAAATGTTCTTGCCACATTCTTTGATATAAATAAGGCATACGATCAGGTTTGGCATGAACGATTACTATACAAGTTAAAAACGGTTGGGCTTTCTGGTCATATCTATGACTATGTTAAAACATTCTTGGCCAACAGAAGTATCCAAACAAGAATTGGTCACATTTATTCCTCTAAAAGATTCCTTGATATGGGTATCCCTCAAGGCTCTGTTATTGCTCCTATTCTATTTAATATCCTAACTTACGATTTACCAGTATCTATTTCCAAAAAAAAAGTAATTTCATTCAGTATGCCGATGATATCTGTTTGTGGATGAATGTTACTTTAAAAAAGAAATCAAAAAGGTCTATAAATTTTATAAAAAGAGCATATCAATGTGATCTAGATAATATTGCTATGTATATATCTGAAAATGGTTTAAGCTTATCACCTCAAAAATCCCACATGATGCTATTCGATGCAAGTGGATATGTTCACAATGCCCCAGAATTCAAAGTTAACAGCATCACACTTAAATACGCTTCAAATATTAAATTTCTTGGTGTGTTTATATAACGTCTAAGCTCTCTTGGAATCTGCATTTAGAACATGCTGTAAATCAAGCAAGAAAGTCATTGAACCTTCTAAAAGTCATAAGCAGACAAAAGTGGGGTCAAGACACAAATACATTAATTCATTTGTCCTCTGCTTTAGTTAGATCTAAATTGTATGCACAAGAGGTTTTCTTTAGAGCTCCAAACTATCTATTGAAAAAAAAACTGCGGAGCATAGATTGTAAAGCATAGAGAATAGCCCTTGGCGTTCCATTTCATGGTTCCATCATAGGATCTTACCATGAAGCAGGTGTTTTGCCTCTTGATCATTATTAGCCTGTGCTAAATACATTTTCAGATGCTCTACCATTCAAAATTCAAACCAAATGGAACTTGAAATTAGGTCCGATATTCATTTGCCTAAGCGTGCGAAACGTATCCGATCTAATAAAACTATTCTTACATTTTCTTCTAAACTATTGACAAAATTAAACACTAATCAAAAGCAATTAGCTGTGCGTTTTCCAGTAAGTCCCATCCCAAACTGGGAGCTTTTTAAGGCAAAGTTTGATAACTATACACAATTGTCCAAGTTTGATAACATCAATGTTCTTGCATATGAAGCTAGATCCCATATGAATGATTTTTATCCCAATCATCTAAAAATCTTCACTGATGGTTCTTTATTAGACAATCAGGCAGGCTGTGGTTTTGTCATCCCCACTTTAAAAATTGAGAAATCTTTTTACCTTGGTAAGGACTTCATTTTCACAGCTGAATTAATAGCAATTTTAATGGCTATTCAGTATGTCATTGATACACCATTCAATTTCTATGGTGCACTCTTTTGTGTAGACTCTAAATCAGTTCTCCAAGCTTTAGAATCAACAAATCCGAAAAACCGGGCTGAAGTCATCACAGAAATTAAAGTACTTATTCATGTTCTTATATCAAGGGGTATCGCAGTTGATTTTTGTTGGATCCCATCTCATTGTTCAATATCTGTAAATGAATGGGCTGATCGTACAGCTCGGGCAGGTGCAAAAAAATCTTTTAAATCCAAGGATATTCCCATTCTTTTAAGTTTACAAGAGGGTTACTCTTTATTACAAAAAGCTTCTTTTGAAAATTTTGAAAAGATATATAAAGACTACATGCTTCCCAAAGTACATAAGCCTAATTCTTCAATAAAGTGTTGTTTAAACGCTCGATCACAAATTTTTTCAAAACAGAATTCATTAATAAATTATACATTTTATCAAAAACTTGTCGATAAACACCCAAAAAAATTGTTTCACCGTTTTACAGACTTAGGTTAAACGCTTTCAAAACCAAGTTCATAAAAAACGTCCAATGTGTATGCGGGGCTGTTGATAGTTGTACAACAACACATCTTTTGTACTTTTGTCCTTATTTTGAATCAGCTCTATCAAAATTCAGAAAAGATGAATCTAAATGCATTTTCCAAGAACCTGTATTTCTTTTGAACTTTGTTCAGAACTTAATTATAAGTCCAGTCGGCTCGTTTTTATGATTTCTATGTATTTTAGACCGTTTTGTTTTGACTGTTGCAGTTTGATTTGCTAATGTTGATTTTTGATAAGGATTGTTCTTATGTAGTATTTCCACTAATATTTAACACACACACAGGCACACTCACACAAGCGCGCACACACACACACGCGCGTACACACACACATGCACACACACGCAAGCACGCATGCATACTACACACTCATACACGTATACAAGTAAACACTCACTTCCTGTCTAGTATCACTTTAAAGTGAAAAGACGTTAAATCGAAGAACAACAACAACAACACACACGCACACGCACGCACGCACGCGCGCACACACACACACACACACACACACCACACGCACGCACGCACGCACGCACGCACGCACGCACACACGCACACACACACACACACACACAAACTGCAAACTGAAGATTGTATTCGAACCGACACGCTAAATATGAAATATACCAAAAGTCATACAAAACATTATGAAACCCGAATATTTCTTCAACAATGGAAGGAAAACTGATGTAACATTATAAAATAGTAAACACACTTTTATATCTGAATGTAAATATAAATTATTTGACAAACATTAAACACAGAGATAAGTATTTTCACTTTTTTGTATGTTATATCAATACAGAATTCGATGAATACTTATTAAATTGGTCACCATTTATTCCACAAAAACAAATTATATAATCAAACTCATTGGATGTGTTCTGCATCCATCAACATGTCCTATCTGTCAGAATATATACACAGCAAATTTGGCCTATTGTCAGGGCAAGGGGGAGGGTTGAGGGTTTGGGGAAAAGAGACATCTCATTTCATTTCCTTTGCTAGAGTCGTTTTTCGAACCAAGCAAAAATGAGAAGCGTATAAAAAAGAAAAGATCCGACCGGAAGAAGAGAACTACCTTCCGAAACAAATGATTACCAAAAGATGGATTGCGTGAAAAGGGAAAAAATCAAAAGTGAATGAGACTCAAAAAAATCACTATCATAATAAAGGCATGACGCAGTTTCATTACTCGATTACACCACGATTCACACACATGAACTCCGGAAAAACTTGGCTGCTTTCGCATTACAAGATACCCATCAAGTGTCGCTTACGGCTTCTACATTCGCACATGTTTCATGAGTCATTCAACAACAGAATCGTAAGTGGTGATCACTATACACACTGCACACCAGCAGTTTGGCTTTGATTTTCCTTGTGATGTCAATAGCTGCCTTTTCAATATACACCCTCTCTCTACTACCCCAAACATCATGTTACTTTATTTCTATTTACATGATCATCTATCTAGTTATAGCTATCAAAAGACAGTAACAAAAATCGAGACATGCCGGCTGTTGTGATGCCGACAAAATCCAATTGACCAGATGTCACCAAAACCGTCTACACTGTCAGTTCCTATGTTATCTGAACCAAAGTTAACGATCCGTCAGGGAACTCGGAGAAGAGGGAGTCGACATTCTACTCCAAAGGCAAATTAACCATGCGCAAAGCAACAGCTTTTATCTTACATAGCAATGTCCTCAATTCTGAGCGACGCCTATCTACCTACATATCAAAAGACACAAAGTATGCCGATCTACACACACCCTAAGCTGGTCATTCACAATCCTTCCGTGGCCTGATCAGGTCGTGAACTTATCCAGCCACTCATGATCAATTGTGTCCCCACGGTCTTTCGCTCTTTGGGAGGTCAGCAATCTCCAACAGTAGCGCCTCCCGACGTCGGTCAGGTTCCTCCATTTCTTCATAATAGGACTCGGTCATTTTCGCCCAAGATGGGAACTTGAACGTTCCCCCCTCCCCACGCTTCACGAGTCTCCTCCCGAGACAGCAGCTGCTCCTTCCTTGGCAGCGGCCTCGTCTAAGCTGGCCACGCTCTGTGAGGCAGCCCTGTTCTCCACGGAGGCCCCCATCTCTGAGGTGGTCCCACTCCCCGAAGGGGCCGATTCCGGCTCCGTGAGCTGATCCCGGATGAGCCACAAGATGGAGGAGAGGCTCATGGGAGGGAACTTGCAGCCCGTGCGGGACCCGAACATGTAGTTCTCGATTTCCGGGGTCAGCTTGTCCCTGCCGGTGCTGCGCGCGTGGAGCAGGGTGAACATGCAGCTGACGGACAGCAGTCGCTTGTGACGCTCTGGGAGGTCGTCCCACTCCTCCACGTTGACCGCCTCAAAACTGCCCACCAACAGCACACAGGTCATGGATGCTGGGTAGGATTGGGGGGGGGGGGGGGGGGGAACAGGAGAGAGAAGGGAGTGGGGAGGTGAGCAGAATGAGGCAAAGGAATGTTCAACTTGGGACCGTCAGACCCAAGCTGTGTGATCACACGTTTTCTGGACACAAAAACCACAAAGGACTCAAGGTAATTCTTTTCTGCATATATTTGTTTTGTGCAAAGATAGGAGCCAGTAAAAAGTAAGCCCGGCTAGCTAATACTGTTCTTCAGCACCGTGAACTTGCTGGATTTGACAGTTCTGCATAAATACTGACGGCACTTCTGCACTCGTGCTGTGACAGCCTGAAAATTAAGTTTTTTATGGCGTTGTTCGTCATTGTTCGCTTCTGTTTTATTTTTAAAGGGCGGACATGAGGGAGGAAGGGTATAAACCGTTTGTATGATATCGCTCCTTTCCCGGCTCGTGTATTTCCATTCCACCCTCTTTCAATCTTGGAACTATACACTACAGCGCGCACTTCCACGTACACCCTCCTTTTCAATGATAAAAAGATGGGGAGGAAGGGAGAGAAGGGATGCTTCACTATCAAACTCCTAGTCCACTTCTTGTCTTTCGTTATCAACCTACCGGTCCGATCACGGCGTGTTTCCCTTACTGGTCCCTCTTCAGCAGTCCTTGGGAAGCTCGTCTGACCGCCATGATGGTGCATGAACACTGGCAGCACCACTTTACAAGGTTTCTCTGCACCTTGCCTAAATCAGTGGGGGGGGGGGGGGGTTCTCAATAAAGTGGACTGGTCTGTGTGCCGATACAATGTATTTCCACAGATGCCGTCTGTTTGCCGTGAGGGGAGGGGCTCCTTGTTGAGCAAAGCTGAGCAATGGACAATAGCAAGCAAGGGGTGGTGAGAGAGAGAGAGAGAGAGAGAGAAGAGAGAGAGAGAGAGGAGAGAGAGAGAGCGCTTGGGCGGTGGGTTCCATTCCGTGCCAGCCTTGACCAAGGCTGTGGGAATTTTTGCTGTCTATCTGACCCAGCAGGCTTCAGTCTGAGATAGCATGTCAACCATAGCCAACATTGTTTGGAAACGGCTAGGACGACTACAGCAAAACTGTTGCATGTCTATCTCATTCAATAAATTGGGGATTCTTTCAACATCCGAAACCAGAATACAACCCTGAGGCCTTTGATGTTATTTCGAAGTCACCGTCCTTTCGCTTGGCCCCAAGATAGGAGCGTATAGCTGATTCACAAATCCATCATTAGCCAATTTTTTTTTTTGAATGAAAACTTCGCTGCTCACATAACAAAATAGCTTTAAAGTCCTACTTACGCTTCTAAGTTCATGCATGATTGACGAGTCATTCAACGACAGTATCATAGTGCCGATCACTATACACACTGCACACAACCAGTTTAGCTTCCTTTTAACACACACACCCCCCCCCCCCCCCTCCCCCCCCCCCAAAAAAAAAAAATCAGATAATTCTTGATTTCCATTTGTAACATCTTGCAACAGCAATCAACAGACAGAAACATCCAAAACACGCTAACAATCGTGCATGAGATCAAATGACAAAAAAAAAACAGGACAATTACACTCTCTTACACTGTATACAGTTTCTGTATTCTCCGAGCAAACCAGACCATCGATCACAGGATCTCCGAGAACATGAGTTAGCATCCTAATTCATCGGGCAAATTAGTTAGCCGTTTGCTGGGTACCAATGTACACCTTTTTTCCGAAAAAAAAACCCACATAATCAAGTCCAACGCTTAACTTCGCCCATGTCTCTTCAGCACTCCGAAAGAGCCCACCAATACGACCCACACGTCCCAAAACTGGCCACGGAATGGTCATGCACTGTCCTTCCTGGGCCCGAGTTGGTCATAGACCGTCCTAAAGAAGTTTTCTATCCGGTCAACATCGACCGCTTCCCCAGTATGTTTAGTTCTCTGCAGGTTTTCGATCTCCTTCAACAGAGCATCGCGCACTATAGCCGTATCCGCCATTCCTTCGTAATAGGTCAGCGGCAGCTCAGCCTTACGCTCTCCGGCCAAGCCTCCTGCAGGGGCAGCAGCTGCTGCTCCTTCCTCACTGCCCGGAGTGCCCGTGTCCGGTTCCGTGGGCCGACCTCGGATGAGCCACAAGATGGAGGAGAGGCTCATGGGAGAGAACTTGTAGCCCGTGAAGGACCCGAACATGTACTGCTCCATGTCCGAGGTCAGCGTGGTCTTGCTGGTGCTGCGCGCGTAGAGCAGGGTGAACATGTAGCTAACGGACAGCAGTCGCTTGTGACGCTCTGGGAGGTCGTCCCACTCCCCCACGTCCACCATCTCAAAACTGCCCACCAACAGCACATAGGTCACGGGGGTGGGAGACAGAGACAGGAGAGGAAAGGGGTTGGCGGGAGGGAGGATGAGGCGGAAGAATGCTTCTTAACTTGTGACGATCAGACCTCATTCGTGAGTGTGAACACGCATGCTTCTTAACTTGGGACGATTAGACCCCATTCGTGAGTGTGAACACGCATGCTTCTTAACTTGGGACGATTAGATCCCATTCGTGAGTGTGAACACGCATGCTTCTTAACTTGGGACGATTAGACCCCATTCGTGAGTGTGAACACGCATGCTTCTTAACTTGGGACGATCAGACCCCATTCGTGAGTGTGAACACGCATGCTTCTTAACTTGGGACGATCAGACCCCATTCGTGAGTGTGAACACGCATGCTTCTTAACTTGGGACGATCAGATCCCCATTCGTGAGTGTGAACACGCATGCTTCTTAACTTGGGACGATCAGACCCCATTCGTGAGTGTGAACACGCATGCTTCTTAACTTGGGACGATCAGACCCCATTCGTGAGTGTGAACACGCATGCTTCTTAACTTGGGACGATCAGACCCCATTCGTGTGTGTGAACACGCATGCTTCTTAACTTGGGACGATTAGACCCCATTCGTGAGTGTGAACACGCATGCTTCTTAACTTGGGACGATTAGACCCCATTCGTGAGTGTGGACACGCATTTTCTGGACACACAAAAACCACAAAATGACACACGGTGTTCCTTTTCTGGATACGTTCGTTGTGTGCAAAGAGAGAGGAGAAAAAAAAATTAAAAGCAGCTAGCTACTATCATTCTTCAACAGTGTGAAATAATTTCTGGGTTTGACAGTTCTGTACAAACAGACTTATTTCATAGTTCCGCACATATGCTTTGACAACTTAAAATTCATAAGATGAGTGCACCTTTGTAGTAGTACTTGGTCGTTTGTTGTGTTTTTTTCATTTTTGCTTTTTTTTTCTCTTCTTTTCTGTTGTTTTTGGAGGGCGGGTTGGGGGAAGGCAGAAGTAGGAAGCATTAATTTTCTACAATACTACACTTTTTCCCGGCCATGTGAAATAATTTGTCTTTATTCCCATCTCTCCCTCTATCAGTTTTTTTTACCCGTTCATCCTTCCTTTTCTTCTAGAACAGATGGAGGAGTACGGACGCTTATCCATGTACGCGTCGTATGTGCACTCACTCGGGTGGCTGCTCAGGCCCACATAAGTGTGACGGAGCGTTGTATACATACGCCAAAAACGACCAGGGGAAAAAGGGGGGAGGGGGTGGGGGAGAGCACATAACCTCTTGCACACACGTAAAATCCCATCACCAACTTTCGGAAGAGCAGGCCAGCTTGGCCGTTGGTATGAATGACACACGTTACACATAGCATGCACCCTGCGTGAGAAATGGAAAGAATGAAGGTCGTAAGGAAACGATACTGACTGGATGACACAGGAAACGACTGGATGAAGCGCCAGCTGGCAGCCCTTCAGTCGGCGCTACTCAGGTAGGCAGCCCGTTATGTAACGAGTGTGGATTGTAAAGCGCTTAGAGCTTGGTCTCTAGCCGAGGATAGGCACTATATAAGTATTCATAACAATAAGAAGAAACAAGCATGCAAGCAACCAAGCTGATACGGGGGGAATTATTGCAGGAAAGAAAAATATTCCCTACCTGTCGTCAACGTCCTCGCCAGGTTCCGTTGAAAGGCTTGTCTTTTCACCTTCAACAGCCTCAGCCTTGCTGCCTGCCTTCTCTGTCTTCTCACCCGTCTCCATGGCGACCTCGTCCGGCGACGACTTCCCCTTTCGGTCCCCTGGCGACGAGGTCACTTCCGCCGACGTTTGGTTGGGATTTACATTCTCCTACAATGGGGGGCGGGAACAAAAACAAAAAAAGGTATGGAATTTGGATCCCCCCTCCGCTTCCAGGTCTCTTCCGCCGGCGTTTGGTTGGGATTTACATTCTCCTACAAATGGGGGGAACAAAAACAAAAACAAAAAAAAAGGTATGGAATTTGGATCCCCCCTCCGCTTCCAGATCACTTCCGTCGACGTTTGATTGGGATTTACATTTTCCTACAATGGGGGGGGGGGGGGGGGGGGGGGGGGGACAAAAAAAGATATGGAATTTGGATCCCCCTCCGCTTTCAGGTTACTTCCGCCGACGTTTGGTTGGGATTTACATTTTCCAACAATGGGGGGAACAAAAAAAAAGTATGGAATTTGGATCCCCCCCTTCACTTTCTGGTGAAACACATAATACATACCACCCTGTCCTTCAAAACAGCCGGGGAAGGCGCAGGGGGGTGGGGGTGGGGTGAGGAGGCAGGGATAGGGCTTGCCCGGAATCAAGATTGATATTCAGCAAACAGTAAATACACACACACGCAACATTTGGGACCCTCTTTTCTTTTAGGACGGTAAAAAAAAAAAAAGCACACGAGTGTCAGCTTCAGCGCTCCACAAATGGCATTTTCAAGTCTGCAGGCGACAGAAATAGCCCATGCTGAATGCGCCTGCCCTTCTATGTAATTTTCTGTAGTTTCAAAGCGAGGTGACTGAGGACGGAAAATCGAGCAAGTTCTAAACAGAAAGGGTATTAGTTCCGCAAGACATTACAGACAAACAGATTGCAGGACAAAACGCAATGCATTTCCACCTCTCGGGTCTTCTTCAGGCAAGAAAAACACATCATTTAGGACAATGAAAACGAAGAACGAGCAACCACTTATCTTCTCCAACTCGACGCAACATTTCACCAACACCCATTTTTCGCCGAATATGAGAAGTTAAGTGGTTGCTCGTTCTTCGTTCCAACACCCTTTTTGCGCCGAACATAAGATACGTGGCTGCTCGTTCTTCGTTTTCATTGTCCTAAGAGGAGTTTGTTTAGCCTGAAGAAGACCCAGGAGGGCGAAATGCATTGTGTTTTGTCCTGAAGAAGACCCAAGAGGGCGAAATGCATTGTGTTTTGTCCTGAAGAAGACCCAAGAGGGCGAAATGCATTGTGTTTTGTCCTGAAGAAGACCCAAGAGGGCGAAATGCATTGTGTTTTGTCCTGAAGAAGACCCAAGAGGGCGAAATGCATTGTGTTTTGTCCTGAAGAAGACCCAAGAGGGCGAAATGCATTGTGTTTTGTCCTGAAGAAGACCCAAGAGGGCGAAATGCACTGTGTTTTGTCCTGAAGAAGACCCAAGAGGGCGAAATGCACTGTGTTTTGTCCTGAAGAAGACCCAAGAGGGCGAAATGCACTGTGTTTTGTCCTGAAGAAGACCCAAGAGGGCGAAATGCATTGTGTTTTGTCCTGAAGAAGACCCAAGAGGGCGAAATGCATTGTGTTTTGTCCTGCAATCTGTTCGTCTGTATTGTCTTGTGGAACTAATACCCTAATTTTCTGTTGTCAATTACAACCCCCCCCCCCCAAAAAAAAAGGTAAAAAACCATAATGGTAGTACAACCAAATATCTTTTTTTTTTTAAATCGATACGGGCAAACAGCACTGTGTCACGGCTATTTAATGTCACTTTTACCTGTGGTAAAATACTCATTACCTACTTCTCAGATTACACGTCTTACATGTCAGATTACACGTCTTACATGTCAGATTACACGTCTTACATGTCAGATTACACGTCTTACATGTCAGATTACACGTCTTACAAACTGTATCAATGAGGGGGGGGGGGTGCAAAAACAGGCAGGATAGCCCACAAAGATGAAAAAAAAAAAATCGTCAACAGGAAAGGATTTGAACACAAAAAAGTATGACGGAATGGGGGTAATTGATTAGCACAAAACTTCCGTAGGGACAGGCGTGGGTACAATTTACACAAAAAGACACCCTCTCCACCCCCACCCCCTTCCCCACTCCACTTGCATCTCTGGTGGGGGCATTAGCAACACATACGTACGCGCGCGCCCACACACTCACACACAGATACGGAAAGAGACGGAGACAGAGAGAGAGAGAGAGAGAGAGAGAGAGAGAGAGAGAGAGAGAGAGAGAGAGAGGTGCACTTTTTGTTTCATTGTAAAGAATACATTACTATTCGTGGAAAAAAGCACGATTTTTTTTTTCAAAGAATATTGCTAAAAATGAGGACACAGTAATTGTGCTAAAACTGATCTACGATGATGATTCGGTGAAATCTCTAGCTGCACATTCGAAACAAAATAACTCAAACCGAGGTGATTAACAGATACGAGTTTTAAAGGAGACGGTGAGATCTTTTAGTTTTGATTGTTAATGCATTGCGAATTCTTGAAGGTGCATTATTCTGGATGGTCGGTATTCAGGCTTATGGTGCTTGGAATTGTAGCATTGTTTTAATTCATGTTCGTTGTTGTGGATTCATTGTTTATGCTATTTGCTTTTTGCTTTGCATCCCCCATGTCGTCAAGGCTGCATAGCTAACGTCATTAAAAATATTCAGTGTTCTCTCTCTCTCTCTCTCTCTCTCTCTCTCTCTCTCTCTCTCTCTCTCTCGTGGCATGTTTGATGTAAGTTATGGTATCATGAATGATGTTCCCCATGTCGGCTCCTCGTAAATCAGATCATCCGAGACAACTGTTGACGCTGCTTGCCTTGAAAGCAGCAGTCACTTCACACTGGTATGGTACATCCGAATGCAAAAGGGAGAGGAACAGGAAATTAACCTTTGTGATCAAACGTCTCTGTATTTCTGACACAATACCCACACAACGAGGTCTGAAATCACCAGCAAGGAGAAAGTTAAAGTTGAGAGAGAGAGAGAGAGAGAAGAGAGAGAGAGAGAGAGAGAAAGAGAGAGAGAGAGAGAGAGAGAGAGAGACATTGACAATGTTTTAATGTTGGGCCTCCAGTCTGTAAAGATAGGTAAACGTAAACAATGTAGTGGCTATCCAACCAGACGGATGATAGGAATCAACTTAAATTTGTAGCAATAACATGTTCTTCCCCGTGTCTCGGTGCATAAAAAATATACATAGCTACATCACGAATGACGCTGATTTCCTCACTACACAATAAGAGAGAGAGAGAGAGAGAGAGAGAGGGTGAAGGAGAACATGGTGTGAAGAGGGGAGCAGGGCGGTCCAGAAACGAACAAAAGACAAAAATGACGACATGAAAACAGCATGGCGGGCCTCCTACCTTACTGCCCTGGGCATGCTGGCTCCTGCCTTTCTTCCCAATGTTCTGCTTGACCACTTTGCGGATCTGCCTGCACACAGTCCCCCACATAGCCAGGGGGTTTAGTGTGGTAGGTCGCAATGAATTCAAGGCTTGATGTATCAGAAGGAATTAAAGGCTTGATGTGTCACAAGAAATTAAAGGCTTGATGTATCACAAGGAATTAAAGGTTTGATGTGTCACAAGGAATTAAAGGCTTGATGTGTCACAAGGAATTAAAGGCTTGATGTGTCACAAGGAATTAAAGGCTTGATGTGTCACAAGATATTAAAGGCTTTATGTATCACAAGGAATTAAAGGCTTGATGTGTCACAAGGAATTAAAGGCTTGATGTGTCACAAGGAATTAAAGGTTTGATGTGTCACAAGGAATTAAAGGCTTGATGTGTCACAAGGAATTAAAGGCTTGATGTGTCACAAGGAATTAAAGGTCTGATGTGTCACAAGGAATTAAAGGCTTGATGTGTCACAAGGAATTAAAGGTTTGATGTGTCACAAGGAATTAAAGGTATGATGTGTCACAAGGAATTAAAGGCTTGATGTGTCACAAGGAATTAAAGGTCTGATGTGTCACAAGGAATTAAAGGTTTGATGTGTCACAAGGAATTAAAGGTTTGATGTGTCACAAGGAATTAAAGGTCTGATGTGTCACAAGGAATTAAAGGTTTGATGTGTCACAAGGAATTAAAGGTCTGATGTGTCACAAGGAATTAAAGGCTTGATGTGTCACAAGGAATTAAAGGTTTGATGTGTCACAAGGAATTAAAGGTCTGATGTGTCACAAGGAATAAAGGCTTGATGAATCACAAGGAATTAAAGGTTTGATGTGTCACAAGGAATTAAAGGCTTGATGAGTCACAAGGAATTAAAGGTTTGATAGTCCACAAAGCATTAAAAGTTTTGGAATGTCACAATGAGCTGGTAAGGTGAGGTAATGTTGCTTTTACAGCGCAGCCGGCCGCAAAGGGCCGTATCAGAGCTCTCACCGCGTTGAAGTCAACTAACAAGTCATTTTTTAAAAAAATGGCGAATTAACACAACCCTTTAAAATACTTTTTTTTTATTTCTTTCTTCTGTAAAATATTAGATCAGATGAAAAATGTGAATCTCAGATTTTCCACAATGAACTGACGGTTTAATATGTCACATTGAATTAAAGGTTTGATATGTCACCATGAATTAAAGGTTTGATATGTCACATTGAATTAAAGGTTTGATATGTCACAAAGGTTTGATATGTCACACTGAATTAAAGGTTTGATATGTCACATTGAACTAAAGGTTTGATATGTCACAAAGGTTTGATGTGCCACATTGAATTAAACGTTTGATATGTCACAAAGGTTTGATATGTCACACTGAAGTGAAGGTTTGATATGTCACAAAGGTTTGATGTGTCACATTGAATTAAAGGTGTGATATGTCACACTGAAGTGAAGGTTTTGATATGTCACAAAGGTTTGATACGTCACATTGAATTAAAAGTTTGATATGTCACACTGAAGTGAAGGTTTTGATATGTCACAAAGGTTTGACATGTCACACTGAATTAAAGGTTTGATATGTCAAAAGGGTTTGATATGCCACATTGAATTAAAGGTTTGATATGTCACATTGAATTAAAGGTTTGATATGTCACACTGAAGTGAAGGTTTTGATATGTCACAAAGGTTTGATATGTCACACTGAAGTGAAGGTTTTGATATGTCACAAAGGTTTGATATGTCACACTGAAGTGAAGGTTTTGATATGTCACAAAGGTTTGATATGTCACACTGAAGTGAAGGTTTGATATGTCACAAAGGTTTGATATGTCACACTGAAGTGAAGGTTTTGATATGTCACACTAGTGAAGGTTTGATATGCACACTGAATTAAGGTTTGATATGTCACACTGAAGTGAAGGTTTTGATATGTCACACTTAGTGAAGTTGATATGTCAAAGTTTGATATGTCACACTGAATTGAAGGTTTGATATGTCACACTTAAGTGAAGGTTTGATATGTCAAAAAGGTTTGATATGTCACACTGAATTAAAGGTTTGATATGTCACACTGAAGTGAAGGTTTGATATGTCACACTGAAGTGAAGGTTTGATATGTCACAAAGGTTTGATATGTCACACTGAATTAAAGGTTTGATATGTCACACTGAAGTGAAGGTTTGACATGTCACCATGAATTAAAGGTTTGATATGTCACCATGAATTAAAGGTTTGATACGTCACAATGAATGAAAAGTTTAAAATGTCACAATGAATTAAAGGTTTGACATGTCACAATGAATTAAAGGTTTCACATGTCACAAAGAATCAAAGGTTTGACATGTCACAAAGAATCAAAGGTTTGATACGTCACAATGAATTAAAGGTTTCACACGTCACAAAGAATCAAAGGTTTGACATGTCACAAAGAATCAAAGGTTTGATACGTCACAAAGAATCAAAGGTTTGATACGTCACAATGAATTAAAGGTTTCACACGTCACAAAGAATCAAAGGTTTGACATGTCACAAAGAATCAAAGGTTTGATACGTCACAAAGAATCAAAGGTTTGATACGTCACAATGAATTAAAGACTTGTGGGGGTGGTGCAGGGAAAGGGACAGGATGGGATGAGTCTGTAAACAAAAGGACTGAAGTTGATACCATTTGTACCGTGTCGTATTCTGTGACAGCAAGGGAAGCGAAAGTGCAGCTCCTGCTACAGAGTATGGAGACACCAGACTGGAAGGGGAGTGAGGGGGGGAGAGGGGGGGGGGGGAAGAGAGCAATGAAAGGAATAATAGACTGAGGTTGTTTGCAGAGAGAAACAAGACAATGGCGACTGTAGTCGGACTATGTTTCACTCTGCAAATGTACCAGTCGTTATTACCTTTCTAAACCGAAGTTACTTTAGGGAATTTATACTAAGCCTGGGCAAAGAAAATGGGCTTCGTTCGATTCGTGCTGAGCGCGGCTTATGTGCTGATTAGTCCAACGATATCTAGCAGTATGCTTCAAAAATCCTTATTCAAACATTTACTAGCATATCCCACTATGTTAAATTATGTCATAAATATTACCTATGTTAAACAAATTATGTCATAAATATTACCTTGGGTTACAGTCGCCAGTAAACACGCTGGAGTCGACGATTTCTCCGAGCAATTTCATCTTAACGGGTTAATAGAATATCAACTTCTGTTGTTTTTTTTAATCAACAAATTATCCCTCCCGCTAGTTTGGTGATCGGATAAGATTATACAAAAATGATTCAAAGAAAAGGGGCAGTCACACATCTGGTCACAGACACACAGATCCAACTTACTCTCCTATGGTAGCAAACTGCGGCCTGAATTCGACGTTTGCAAGCTGAAACAGATCAATGCCAAAAATACAATTATAAAAACAATAACAATGATAATAATTATCATTACTATCATTATTACTATAATGGTGATGAAGACAATAATAAGAATAATACTCAGTAGTAGTGGTAGTAGTAATAGTAGTAAGAATAATAATAATAATAATAATAGCAGCAGCAGCAGCATTACCAGCAACGGTGATAAAAAACACAAATGCGCGAGTACATACTCGCACACACACTTACACACACATACGCGCGAATTCTCATACACACACACACACTTACTGACACACGCACGCGTGCACAAGCACGCACGTGAAAAAGTGCGCGCGCGCTTGCCCACACACGTGCGCGCCCACACACACACTTACTAACGCAGGTGCGTGTGCACATGCACGCACGCAGAAAGTGTGCACACACACACATGCACGCACACGAGTGCGCGCGCGCGCACACACACACACACACACACACACACACACACACACACACACACACACACACACAGAGGCCTAAACGAAGTAGTGACACGGGCAATCTTCGCTGGGTATCCAAGATTCTGTTCAGTGCGTCAGTCAACGCTCAGGCGAGGCATCTGTCAGTCTCGTCCACGAGACCCTTTTCCCAGTTTTTCTTCTTTTTGTTAGTTTCTTTGTTTGCAAGTCATTTATCGAGCTGCAAATCCTGCGCACTACTGTCCTTTGGCTTAGCGCATGTGATTAGGCGTGTGTGGACTAATCCGCACGCGGCGATGACCCTTTGATGAAACCGACCCCCTCCCCTCCCCTCCCCTCCCCCCTCCCCCCACCAAGATACGACCATCACTCAAGATTACCATACTGGGGAGGGGGGGGGGGGGCGGTTTTTTTTCCGCCGTTTCGATGGATCTCTACCATCCTCCTCCACTTTTTACCTTCAGACCTATCAGTCATTCTGCTCTCTCAGACCAAGAGCTCACACACACACACACACACACACACACACCTGTAAACCTCTTTTCTCCACTCCCGAGTCCCGTCCCCTTTCGCCCTGTACCGCACCTTTTTAGAAGGCGACGGGTCGACGACTATCCCGCTCAGCCCCTCATCGATGGAACGCTTCCTTGGGGAGGCCGCCGACGACAGTTTGGTCAAACTTCTGCAAACCACAGAGGAAACAGTTCCAGTACGTTACGGTCACTTCGTCCGTTTGGCTCCCTAACATCAATATGCGTTTCCTTTGATCTGTTTGAACTACTAGATGTTACCTTCTTACACACACACACACACACACACACACCCCTACCTCTCTCTCTCTCTCTCTCCTCTCTCTCTCTATATATATATATATATATATATATATACTTATCACAGTTTTGTTGTTATTCTTGTTGTTTTGTAACTCTACATTTAACTAGCCATTAACCAACCTATCTAACCTATAACCTTTGGCGGATGACGTTTTTGACTACACAGACCCGATCGTGCGGGTCGCCCAACACCCACACATTTTGTAGTCTTTTCCTACTGCTTATCCCTACTCGGATCGCGTGGGTCTTGTAAGACCAACATCTGATATAAAGGGCGGTTCAGCAACTTATTCTTCACCCGATGGCGTAGGTCATGTGCGACCCATTAAAATATATGGGTCCTGGGGGAACCGCGACCGATTACGCTGATGACAATATTGATTGTGCCCATACATGAAATTTCAGTGACCAGCGGCTATTAAAACCGTTGACAAACTCCTAAGATTTTGTGACCATAGTTCTATCCGTTCATAAGATATGTTTTCATTGAGTCACTGGGTCATGGAAGACCCAGGGAGCACGGTAAAAGTTGACCAACCCCAATGTACCAAAACGTCTTTGGAACGCAGGCCCGCACTGTGCTATTTGAACTTGCGCGCTGCCGATTTGAGGACACCAAGGATCGTGGTTTGATCCATTGATGATGCTCGGAAATCTGCAAGGGTGGCAATTTGTGTAACAATTCGCGTTTACCAAAAGTACCCCGCCGTTTTCATGGGACAGATGACGCTGGTGAGCACGCCCAAAGCAATTTTAGCCTCATAACAGTTCAATCACTGAGAGAGAAAATGCCAAAAACATGGGTGTGAAACGGCGTGCCTATGATTTCAGACGATCAACAACTCGATCGTTATTCTGGCGTGTGCTGCAAATCAAATGTCTGATTTTCTAGATCTATTGCTTGGCCCATACACCCAGAAAAGGTAAACTCCATCTGCAATGAAAAAAAAATGTGCGTTATCTTGCCTTTTTTTCAGCATAGGTCTCTCTTCTGTCCAATTAGATTCACAGTTCAATAAATCAGAGAGATAAAATGCCAAACCGTGGATGTGAAATAGTGCACTGGTAAAGCAGACATAGTTTTACAAACAGTTCGACGTCACCTATCATCAGCAATCGATGCAAATCTACATATCCTGGGTTTTGATGTGACGTTTCTTTACCGAATGACGCGGACACAAATCAGCCTTCGTAATGATCCTGACGCGCATAGCCTAGGCCTACTGAGAAAAGGCAACTATTAGCCTTGTACATGTAACAGAAATGGCAGGCGTTATATTTCCCTGATTTTGTTTTCCGGAACAGATCTATTGATTTTCATATGTATATATTATTCAGATTAAACCCTTTTTTTTTTCTTTTTTGGACAAATTGTACTCACTCAGACAGCTCCTTGGACGGAGACTGAAGCGCTTGGGCGGACAACTTGGCCGGCGAGTACGACTTGGATCGCGCGATGGTGGTGGTGGTTGGGACGGAAGCGCCGGCCTTGGCTGGCGAGGTCACGGCCGATTTGGGGGAAGACGCCTTGCCTTGGGGCATACGCTGGGTTTCCGAAGACGGCGACAGCTTCTGGGACCCGGGCAAACTGGGTAAAGTTGGGACCCGGGCAAACTAGGGTAAAGTTGGGACTTCTTCGGCGAGGTGTCCGAGGCCGGTTCAGCCATTTTTGCCAGCGCCTTTATGTCGGCAGACAATCGTGGTGACCGTGGAACAGCCTGGCTGGTGCTTTGGGATGACTGCGCGGCGGTCGGCGACGGGGACTGTTTGTGGCGCGGACTCTTTTTGACGAGTGGTGACGCCTGCTGTCTGGGGGTTCTCTTCATTGCTGGTTTATTAGATAAAAAATAAATAAATAAAAATTTTTTTTAAAAAAACGAATTTTGACATCTTAACATTTCCGTATACTGTTGCGTATACCAGGTCAGATCCATTTATACACATTTACGAGTCATTCTGGCATGGATAGGAGATACGTTTCTTTCCAAATTTTACGCTCACTCGGGGTGTCATGTTCGCCCTAAATGTGACAATTTTTATTCTTTTAACTGGACATTCTACAGAAGCTACGTTTTGGAATTACGGCGTACATTTCCCCGATTAGACACGCTCAGTCCAAATCTGATCAATTACGCTACATATATAACCACAACTCGGTGTTAAATTTTATTTCAGGAAACTTTTGCTCTTGAATCCCTCCATAAAAAAAAAACACACGCCAAATCTGTGTGATTGAAATATCCAGGATAAGCAGAAAGCAGTCTTCAATTCAACTGGAATCAAGTGTGACACGAAACAAAACAAATTCCCTGATCCTGCCATTACGGCCGCGGTGTAACATCAAAAACGGATCTTCAGTAACAAATATATATGATCGATCACTCTTTATCAATAAACTAATTCGGGGGCAACAGAGGGCCTCCTTGGATGACTGGCCTCCAGGCAATCTAACATAAACTGAGACTCCTGGTGTTGGAAGTGCACAAGACTGATCTTAGCTTACGGCTTGTATGAGGAAACTATCGGCGGCATAGTAAGGTAAGGTAATGTTGCTTATAGCAAAGCCGACCGCGAAGGGCCATATCAGGGCTGTCACCGCGTTGAACTCAACTCATGTCATTCACACACACACACACACACACACACACACACACACACACACACACACACACACACACACATCCATTCATCCATTCGCACAACCCTTTCAAATACACCTTAAAAACACACCGAAAATTTCGTTCTTGCGTGAAATCTTAGATCAGATGAAAAATGTTTGATCTCTTTCACAGAAGTTCAAAGACCACAGAGAGAGGGGAGGGGAGGGGGGGGGGGGGGCACTTAGCCGAACAAGGTTTTCATGGAGTCTGCTGTAGAATGTTTAGGTCTCGTCGGCGGCGTGAGACAAGGGTAACGAGCGGCCACGGGCACTGGGCAGATAAATAACTGTCATAACGATAACTACCCCCGCCACCAGATGGGTTGAAAGAGAACTCAAAAAAATACCCCACAGTCCCCAGCACTAAGCGAGTTTGGCACGAGAAGGCCAATCCAAAGAGCTTTCAGCAGGGCAACTCTGAATGGTTCCAGGGCAGTTTTCAACTCACAATAAGGCTGTTGGAGATCAACCGTACAGCAGGCATTATGTTAGACGCGGTGCGTATCGTTTCCTTTCCGCCACCTTAATTAACCTTCCCTGAATCGACTGAGGTGCCCATTCAGTACAAGGTGGTTAAACTGGGATTTCAAGCCGTAAAAACCCGAGCCCACCAGTGATTCGAGCTCACGCCTGTCAGATCGATAGCCGAGCGTTGCATCCACTCGACTACATGCCCCTCTGAACATGTTCCTACTCATAACAGATTCCATGAAGTTTGTGTACGGCTTTGGACTAAAACTTTCGAATTACAGGATGATCAATCTTTCAAAGTTTATGTAATGAGTTCGCTAAACATAAACAAACGAATTCTGCGCAAGATGGGTGTTGAATTAAGAGAAAAATACAGATCCATATCTTGCCGGTATTATCATTCAACGCCCATCTTCCGTCGAATTTGACAAAGATAAGTGATTGCTCGTTCTTCATTTCCGTTGTCCGGAGTGTTGTTGATCTTGCTTGAAGACATAAGAGGTCGAAACGCGTCGTGTTTTGTCTTGTGATTCGTTTGTTAATGTTTGTGCGGATTTATTACATAAACTTTTAAAGATTTGTGTAAATTTCCGCCCGCAGTCGCCTCACTTTGCAACAACATGACTCGCCACGTGCTAAAACCGAGCAAGTCACACAGCGTGTTAGGCCGTGCCGACACTGTCCACCATGCAGTCCGCCTGGGTTCATTCACTGGGCTTACACAACAGCTTGAGTTCAGTTACTAGGCTAACACAACAAACAGCTTGGGTTCAATCACAAGGCTTACGCAACACACAGCTTGGGTTCAATCACTAGGCTTACACAACACACAGCTTGGGTTTAATCACTAGGCTTACACAACAAACAGCTTGGGTTCAATCACTGGACTTACACAACAAACAGCTTGGGTTCAATCACTAGGCTTACACAACAGCTTGGGTTCAATCACTGGACTTGCACAACACACAGCTTGGGTTCAGTTACTAGGCTAACACAACAAACAGCTTGGGTTCAATCACTGGACTTACACAACAAACAGCTTGGGTTCAATCACTGGACTTACACAACAAACAGTTTGGGTTCAATCACTAGGCTTACACAACAAACAGCTTGGGTTCAATCACTAGGCTTATGCAACACACAGTTTGGGTTCAATCACTGGACTTACACAACACACAGCTTGGGTTCAATCACTGGACTTACAAGCAGCTTGGGTTCAATCACAAGGCTTATGCAACACACAGCTTGGGTTCAATCACTGGACTTACACATCAAACAGCTTGGGTTCAATCACAAGGCTTATGCAACACACAGCTTGGGATCAATCACTGGACTTACACAACAAACAGCTTGGGTTCAATCACAAGGCTTACACAACAAACAGCTTGGGTTCAATCACTGGACTTACGCAACAAACAGCTTGGGTTCAATCACAAGGCTTACACAACAAACAGCTTGGGTTCAATCACTGGGCTTACACAACAAACAGCTTGGGTTCAAACACTGAACTTGCACAACAAACAGCTTGGGTTCAATCACTGGGCTTACACAACAAACAGCTTGGGTTCAATCACTGGACTTACGCAACAAACAGCTTGGGTTCAATCACAAGGCTTACGCAGCAAACAGCTTGGGTTCAATCACAAGGCTTACACAACAAACAGCTTGGGTTCAAACACTGAACTTGCACAACAAACAGCTTGGGTTCAATCACTGGGCTTACACAACAAACAGCTTGGGTTCAATCACTGGGCTTACACAACAAACAGCTTGGGTTCAATCACTAGGCTTACACAACAAACAGCTTGGGTTCAATCACTTGGCTAACACAACAAACAGCTTGGGTTCAATCACTAGGCTTACGCAACGAACAGCTTGGGTTCAATCACTGGACTTACACAACAAACAGCTTGGGTTCAATCACTAGGCTTACGCAACAAACAGCTTGGGTTCAATCACTGGACTTACACAACAAACAGCTTGGGTTCAATCACTGGACTTACACAACTAACAGCTTGGGTTCAATCACTAGGCTTACGCAACAAACAGCTTGGGTTCAATCACAAGGCTTACGCAACAAACAGCTTGGGTTCAATCACTAGGCTTACGCAACAAACAGCTTGGGTTCAATCACTAGGCTTACGCAACAAACAGCTTGGGTTCAATCACTAGACTTACGCAACAAACAGCTAAACATGAAAAAACAAATCACCGCCACATGTTAATAGACCCCCACCGGTTTCAACAGGGAAGATAGCTCAAATGGTTAAAACTGGAGCTAAAGTATTCAGAAGGACGCTGGTTCGAAACCGAGGAGCTCAATATCCCCCCCCCCCCCCCCCCCCCCCCCCCCCCCCCCCTTGTTTGGCACCAATCTGAACGTGTTGTCCTAACGATATCAATGTACTGTTAGAAACGTCTGCTTCACTCCGCTCTTCTCTTCCCACCCCCCCCCCCCCCCCCACCCCCACCCCCTCCATCTTTCCATAGACGTTTTCCTATCTTTGTTGGGTACGGCCGTTACACCTGACAAAAAAAAAAAAAAAAACGAAGCGCCCCCTGGCCTTCATCCTGCGCAGAGACGTCATATAGTTAGACACGTCGTTGCTTACCAGGGAACGTGGCATAGGTGTGGGCTGAAAATTCCTTGTCCAGCAGTTTGGGCAGTATGGAGAAACAGAACGGCAGGATCTGCACAGCGACACGAGACAGTTTACAAGCACAGTAACCAAGTACCTGCTGTATTTTGAGACTATATAATAGGGTGCAAAACTACTCTCTCTCTCTCTCTCTCTCTCTCTCTCTCTCTCTCTCTCTCTCTCTCTCAGAGGAAGGGCATTGGCAAAGTAAAGTCTGACAGTGATGATATCTTTAGGTCTCTCGCAAAGTATATATTGGATGCAGGATAAAAGAAAATGTTTAATGACTGAGTGTATGGAATAGTTTAAAGTTTATTTTGTGTCTAGCAGTTTAAGAATCTTGAGGGGCATAAGCGTAGAAGAAAAGAAAAGAAGACAAAATACTGATTATTGTTACATTTGGATGGTCGGGCTAATAAGCAGAAGCGCGCGCGCGCGCGTGCGCGTGCGTGTGTGTGTGTGCGCGTGCGCGCGCGCGCGCCATGCTGGCCAAACTACTAACAAACACACAAAACATAATGCAAAGTACGGCTTATTCATAATACAAACTATATGAAAGAAGTTATCCCTCAAATAGTTGTCTTCTGACGTCAGAAATGACAGCCATCAAGGGGCAATATTAATCACACATGTTTACGACTTTTATTCATGACGCAAGACATGTTTGTCCACATTTATTCGTGACGCGTGAAGATGACATATTTGTCCCCATTTATTCGGGACGTGTGACATGTTTGTGCAGAGTTCACTTGCGCGTTTTGCCTTGTGTCCCAAACAACATTACTTTGTGCACTCGTGCACGTTTCTTCGCATTCTGGTTCGTTTTCATTAAAGAAAAAAAAAATGCAGTCTGTTTCAGTCATCTTTGCTACACCAGCTTACGCCAGGTCTTGCCATTTCATGCTATGATACGCTACAAGCAACCTTCAACATGCGACTTTCTACCAGATAGGTCAAAGCTCGCTTGTGATTCAATCTTGACTCTTAACAACGTCACAGTGGAACGGGTCATTCTACAGACTGTTCTGGAAAATGTTTTGTTTTGTTTTAAATCAACATCGAGGGAAAATTCGGGGACTTCTGAAATCGTGGCAAATCTCTCACATTAGTTATGTGGAGAGGGGGGTTTATACTTGTAGCACTGGCACCGTTCGTCCGCTTTGAAGACCGAAAGACGTATGAAAGGGGATGCGGGGTGGGGGTGTAAAACAAATCGCAGCGACAACAGACTCGTCATGTTGCCACAGGTGATGTATTACATTATAATTTTACATTACATCGCAATTCAAACTAATGGTCGCGTGTATTAGACTGCATAGTATAAGCTGCATCGCGTTCTTTACTTCAGCAAAAAAAAAAAAAAAAAAAAAAAAAAAAAAAAAAAAAAACTTTCCGGAAAGCCTCACTCCGCAAAGCTTTCTAGCTTTCTAATGTCAGGGCGAAGATCTGTCCAAGTAATGTCCCCATTACATGCATTTTGGTATTGTATATTTTTTTCCGATTTCTCATGGCCAAGAAGTCTATCCTGCTGGGGATAAGAACCCGCAATGTTCCATGTATGCCGAACAACAGACATACAATAGTGATGGAAACTTACCTCCCGTCTCCTTGAGGACGCCGTGGACGAGAGGGGGAGAGGGGTCGGGTGGGGCGGAGGAGGGGGGGGAGGCTTTTTCTGGACAAATCATATTCCCCTCATTCTGAATGTTCTGTGCTACCAATTCTCATTCTCTCTCTCTCTCTCTCTCTCTCTCTCTCTCTCTCTCTGATCACTTTTTATCTTTTGCCTGACCGTCGCGCGCGGTCTTCCTGCCTTTGTGGCCTGTTCACCTTTGCTTTAAGAAAATCTTACACAATCTATTGTAGTATCTGACTAAAAGCTACTAAAACTGTACAGAGGGGACACTAGCGGTCTATTCTGTCAGCGTCAATTTCCCTGTGTGGCCACCTGAAATATTTTTTGTAGCACCGTTATGTTCATAATGAATTTTCTACTTTTATTATTTTGTTTTGTTTTGTTTTTTACTCTGGGGGGCTGAACGTGAAGTGGGGAGGGGGGGGGGGGTTGCAGGCCGGCCCCGTTCTATCAGACTGAAGGGCATCAAGAGATGAGCCTCAAACCATGGTAATGACTCATGTTTTCCACAGACAGGGACCTCTTCTCCCTGGACGGCGACAGCCCTGAAGTGGCCTGGACCCCTGGATGGTCGACTGGACTTTCATAATAATGATAATGATAATAATAATGTGAAGAAGAAGAAGAAGAGAGAAGAAGAGAGAAGAAAAAAGAAAAGAACAAGAAGAAGAATGATAAGGTAAGGTAAGGTAATGTTGCTTAGAGCCCAGCCGACCGCAAAGGGCCATATCAGGGTTTTCACCGCGCCGAAGTCGTCTCACAAGTTGTTAAAAACGATAATTCACACAACCCTGTAAAAGACACCTTCTAAAAGCACACCGGAAATTTTTCTGCAGATTCTTAGATCACATGAAAAATGCTTCAGACATTCAAAGGTCACGTCAGGTGGGACATCTCTGAACAAGGTTTTCAAGGAGCCTGCTGTGAAATGTTTATGTCTTACATCGTGCAAGTCCCATTACTCTAAAAGAACATGCTTCACTGTAAGTGGCACGTGACATGGAAGGCACCACGCAGGATGATGATAATGATAATAGTGATGATATTGATTAAAACAATAATAATAATGATGACAATAATAATAATAATAACAATGATAATAATAATAATCATAATGGTGATGATAATGAACTCACCTCCTGTCCCAATCTCGTTCTCTCAGGGTAGTTGTGCCTGACCAACAGAAGGTGGGTTTACAATGCAGACAGTACAAGGATGGCTTACTTCAGACTGTCATTTTGTAAGGGGGCTTTGGAATTAGAGAGAGAGAGAGAGAGAGAGAGAGAGAGAGAGAGAGAGAGATTGATTTTATCGGATAAACGAATGCATATCGGGTTTTTTTTTATGAATTCTTTTTTTCAAAAAGAAAGAAAAAGAAAAGCATTCTTTTTTAAAACGTGAGAAAGGAAAATGCAGGTTACTATACAGACAAAACAGAAGAAAATGAACGGGGCGGGAAAAAAATCTGACATAACGTAATAATGTGACTAAACAGGGGGTGAGCGGGGTTGGGGGAGGCGATTAAAATATAATCCTACCATCACGAGTCAAACTCGAGCTTGTTTTCAACCATCTCTACCGATACCCAAACGCACGCACCGATATGCAAAATTTGAATGTACAACACACACACACACACCGCGCACACGCAGGCACGCACTCTAAGATTGACAGCAAGAGATAAAGAGCTGGAATTAAATTCTTTTAGGGGGATCATCGTTCCATTGAAGGATGCCTAAGCAACTCTAAGATTTCATCAATCATAACAAACAGGAAAAAGGCACACACACTGGTACAGCAACCGATCAAAGATATTTTAAAAGACAGACAGACAGATAGAAAGACAGAGAGCAGTACAACAACCAATCAAAGAAATTCAGAGACAGACAGAAGAAAAAGAAACGTGAAGCACCACAACAACATACCCATCCACTCCCACCGACATCTGCCCTCCCCCCCCCCCCCAATCTCTCCCCCATGCCACCCCCTTCCCTTCAAAGCAGCAAATCACAGACCCAAGGAGGTACCACACAGCCACAGCATACCCATCCACCCTCACCGACACCTCCCGCACTCCCCTCCATGCCACCCCCTTCCCTTGAAACCAGCAAGTCACAGACTCAAACAGATACCACACAACCACAACGTACCCATCCACCCTCACCGACACCTCCCCCCCACCCCACCCCCCTTCCCCATCTCTCCTCCATGCCACCCCCTTCCCTTGAAACCAGCAAGTCACAGACCCAAACAGGTGCCACACAACCGCAACGTACCCATCCATCTTCACCGACACCTGCCCCCTCCCCTGCCCCCCCCCCCCCCCTCCCCATCTCTCCTCCATGCCACCCCCTTCCCTTGAAACCAGCAAGTCACAGACCCAGACAGGTACCACACAACCACAACGTACCCATCCATCCCCATCGACACCTTCCCCACCCGATCCCCACCCCCATGCCACCCCTTTCCCTCCAAAAGCAGCCAGTCACAGACCCGAAGAGGTACCAGTCGTAGGCCAGCGTCAGGTACATCATCTCCGCCGGCTCCAGACTGGGGTGGACCAGGCCGTCGGCCCACAGCGACAGGCGGAGGAGGGAGATGAAGAGGGGGGTGCGGTCCCACCCGGAGATGCAGTGCACCAGCATGCCGTGTTTGCCTGTTGGACGGACGGGGAACGGGGGGGGGGGGGGGATGATGTATATAGTGAATGATGGTTTATTGTGTTGGGCTTTACAAGCCCGTTCACAAGACCGGGAGACTGGGGGACTGTGCAGACACAAAAATTAGAAACAATCACCAATACGTTACAAGGAAGTACGTCGCGATTGGATCCCAGATCCCAGAATTGTATAGACCGTCAAAAGCAACGATAACGCAGGTAACTGTCAATCGGATTTTCCAGACGCACATCAGTATATGATGTATATGGTACACACAAGAGACGCCATGTATGAAAGCCAGATAACACGGTTTACCTGGGAGACACGCTGGGTTAAGGGATGCATGCTTTGTAAGGAATACACGTGTACAGGAGATGCCGGGAGATGGGGGGGGGGGGGGGGAGAGTTAACTTGTTTATTACGAATGCATGTTTCCTGGGCAAGCGTCAAGTCGATCAGTTATGCGCGTGCATCAAGTGTGTAACGTGAATAGACATTAAATTGAAGACTACACAAACTGATGCATTGATCAGTCTCACAGGTCTTATTGAACTGCTTGGGTTTCTCTTCTTTCAGGACACAAGTAACAACACCCCAGCCCAGTACCGAATCGCAGAGAGCTCTCCACGCTCAAGACATTCACAGTACTTTCCAGAAACATATCTAAATCAACACGGAAACATTTATACAAATTTTGTCGGGAATCCATCTGGACCCAGAGCCTTTATCATTCTATTCGACTGCCAGCATATTTACTCATCTTTTCAACCATCTTGCAGCCATTTGACCTTCGATGGCACTGTCAGTCTGCTTTGTTCTCCATATGACTATTCAACTGCTTGCATCAAGTTCTGAACTTCCTTTCTCGTAGCTGGTAAAACAGTGCCACCATTCCTTTCTTAAAAAGGTGGTTGATTTTGTCAGCAAAATGTCGTTCTAGATTGCCAAAATACTGACTAATCTTTTCACCATCTTGCAGCCATTCGAACCTTTTCTATAAAAGCCGGTTGATTTAGTAGCAAAATTTCGTTCTGGATTGCTAAAATATTTCGATTGCCAGAATATTTACTCATCTTTTCAACCATCTTGCAGCCATTTGACCTTTGATGGCACTGTCAGGTCGCCTACTTATTTGTCGTCCTAAGTTCCTATCACTCGTTCGCATTCTGTTCAGTGTCATGGACGGGATTCTGCCACAACAAATGTTTTCTCAAGTTCTGCCCAATCTTTTCACAGTTTCTTTTCTCTGGCCATGTTTTGTCGCTTTTTGCATGAGGAGTTAAGATATTGTTTCCCATGTAATCACATCTTTAAAAAAAAAAAAAAGGATTGATTAGTAATCGTAAATTCGATACATTCTGTCAGGACCTCTTGCAAGGTTTCAAAATTACACACCGGCTCAGAGTACTACTTTTTGAATTTCATGAGTTAAATCTTTTGACACCGATTTTTATCCCGCAATACTTCCAGTTCTTGGGCAACGAACAGCATTAGCATAATAACATGATCAAAGAAAACCTTGTGTTATCTTATGAGAGTCAGTAAGTAACGACAGCAAAAAAAAAAAAAAAAATGAAACTAATATTGCGAGTTTTCTGTATGATTTGGAAGTAATAACCAAAACACTGTCATGGAAGAAAAAATCTCATTGCAAATCAGGTCTTTGCACGAAAACCCGAGACAAAAAGTGCTTACTTACGAAGCTGTTTGGAACTCCTGTTCAAAAGTTTTGTGTGAAGACACTTCTTGTCGGGGACTCAGACGTCGATTACAGAAAAATCTTACACTAACACCCAGTCTGTCTGGCAGGATATAGAGCCGTGCACTCGCGCACATTACGTTTTGCATGATAAATCGGAGAAAGATACAAAACGATGCAGTGTCTTTTTCTCGTTATTCATTCTAATGCAAAGCAAAATGGCAGAGAAAGAACATCTCTTCGCATGCTGACTTACACATCAAAATATGTAGACGAAAAGGGTATGATTCCCACCATCTATGCCTCTTCACCCCTCCCCTTTCCCCTTCCCACATCCCGTCCTCTGCTTTCCGTGCATTGGTAGGTCTTGACACGTGTATGATAATACAGCTTTCGCGTTCCATCAGAACCAACCGGGTTTAAAAAACAAAAGACAAAATCTAACGATTATCTAAAGCAGAATGTAGCCTACGCTCGCGCACACACACTAACATATACCGAAAGGGCAAGAAAACATCTGACGATAATTCTAAAGCAGAATGGACGCACGCAACTTACTTGTGGCAATCAGTCCAACCATGGCTTTCAAGTAGTTGGACGTCAACTGCTCCAGATCCCATTCCTGCAACACACGATATATTGTGAAAGTAAGCGTAGGGTACTGCCCTATCATGCAGTCTCAGACCGGAATGGCAATCCGTAGTATCATCTTCATCATCCTCATTCTCATCGGCAAGGTAAGGTAATGTTGCTTATAGCCCAGCCGACCGCAAAGGGCCATATCAGGGCTGTCACCACGTTAAAATTCCCATCGATCAACATTAAAAAAAAAGTCTCAAATTCTGTGGCCCTTCAGCCCTGCTGTCAGGGTGACCTCAGTTTCGATGCCTTCTTCACGTCTATATCCTTGGTTTGATTCCGTCGGGGTCACTAGTATTGGCAAATTCATGGGGCTGTCGTTGGTCGGACGTGGTGGCGCCCTCCAGGGGAGCTCACTCGACTAAGCAGTTATTATCGTCAGTAGGTGGTGTCCTGCGTATGTTGGATCAAAACAGGCACCACTGAACATCACCAAAGTGACTCGGCAGCAGTGTAGTGTCTCCTCCGGTAGGTTGCCTCTTGACGCTGTGGACTGTTGGTGCCGGGGCCGAGGCGGGGCCGGGCCGGGCTGAGGCTGTGGACGGGGAGCTCGGAACGAGCGGCGTGGGTGCAATGCCACTGAGATGCCACAGAAGATGGGACAGCAAAAGAAAAAAATGTCTACCGTCTCACCTTGTGCTTGTCCCAATTGATGTCTATCTGGCGAAGCACCGAGCTCTCGTCCCCCAGGTTCAGCTCCGCGTTGTTCTGGCTCTGGGGACAGAAAACAAAGCCAGTTCTTGTCACTGGTGCCATAAACAGCAATAAAAATATTGGAGGCGCACTACTCGGCGAACAAAACGACTACAGTACTTTTCAAACAATAATCGTCACGGATGTGTTCACCCAGGTACACTGGAAACGCTCTGTAAGGCTGGCAAAACATTTTTCCAGGTACCATCATGGAGAACACGCCTGCTACACTCTCTGTCCTGACTCAGCCCTAAAAAACTACCTGCCAGGAGACGCCGCCAGTTTTGCACCGCTGCACCGGTCTCTTTTCCTGCGTCTAAGGCCAGCTACGAGAAGAACTAGATGATCTATCATCACTTCGCATCCTAGATTTGGAAAACATCTACAAGAGTCCTAAATCCAAAATTTTGGTCCGAGGAGACCTGCACTACGGAGTAAACGGTCATTCAAGCGCAGTATAGAAACTACACGGTCATAACACAAACTGGTAAGTGGTTTTAACAACACGATGCCCGTTTAAACACAGTATAGATGACGATTTAAACAAGGCATCAATTACATCATCATATCAATTTCAGCATGAGGCCAATACAAAAAAAAAAAAAAAGAAAAAGAAACGATTCGGAATGACATGTGGTAAAATCAGAAATAAAAAAACCCCACCTTCAAAGTATATAACTGTACAACTAGTAACCCTTGTACCCCCCCCCCCCCCCCCCCGCCCCCCAACAGTGAATGTTACGATAACAGATTATATATTGCTGCAAGATCGTCACACAGTTCCCATTAAGTCTGCACACTTCTATCCCACACGCCCCTCCCCCAGCTACGACATGCAGAGTTCAACGAGCATGCTACACTCGGTGACTGGCAGATGTCGATCAAGACTAACCGCTGTACAGGGTGAGTTACCTCGTTCCAGTCGTAGTGCAAACCGCTGGCACACTTGTTGTTGCGTGTCCACTCGGCAAAGAACTCGCATCCTGCGGGGAAAAAAAGACGATGGAAAAGAAAAACAAAGTTAACACACTGGCACCAAGTTCTCTCAAACGTTAGCACGCGGGAACGCTCTTTCATCTGTATAGCTTTTAAGCATTAGTTGCATGCATTTTACCCCCCCCCCCCCCCCCCCCACTTTCTTTTTTTTTCCTTTGGGGTGGGGGGGGGGGGCAGAGCGGGTATGTTCTAAACTAATAATATAATAAACTCTTTCTCACTATGTGTTATGTGTGTGTTTTGTCTTTTTTTTTTTTTGGGGGGGGGGGGTCTTTTTTTTTTGTCTGTTCTAAAATCCTGATAATGAAGTCTCTACCTCACCGTGGTGTCGATCTAAAGGTGTTGCCGTCAAATGCTGAGAATGGAAATGTAACTTCGAATGCAAAAAAAGGAAACGTAACTTTCAAGGCCAAAAAAAAAAATAGAAGAAAAAGGACAAAAGTTTAAAAAGAATAGCAAAAAAACAAAAATCTCACCGACTGAGACCTTTGGAAGGAAACATACGGAAATCGGCCAGCATATTGTTTTCATGACGGAACTATAAGTAGAAAAACGGCTTGTGGAAATTCCAGGTCAATGGTAGAGTGGAAAAAAGCACTGTGAAGCACCAGTAAATGCTCCCCCCCCCCCTCCCCTCCACCCCTAACGAGGCAAGTCCAATGAAATTCCATTCATGCTGAACACCCTTGAAGCAATATGCGCGGGAGAAACACAAGTCTAATAGATCTGGAGCGAACTGCAGAATTGGGAACAATTTCTCAATAATGGAGATTCTGCAATCTGTCACAGCGGTGGAAACATTTGATTCTTTTCCCACAGAAAGTCAAACTCACGAGAGACACTTGGGTTCAAAGAAAAATGAAGCTCTTGATTCAAAAACCTACAATTTGCTCAGGAAAAAAATTTTTTTTTTAATCTGAAGAAGTCTGGACTGGCCGTTTATCCAATGTTTGACTGAAGAAAATGGGAAAGATCGAATGACTCGTTAACCTGAACGATTTAAACGAGCACGCTGAATATCAAAAGGTTCAATAAAAACACTGTTGTTGGCTTTTTTCCCACCAGTTGAACTGTGGAATTAACACTATTCAGTACCCATGACTGAAAACAAAATGGAAAAGCATACTTTAAACTTAAAGAGAAACAAGCTGTACTATTCAAAAGCAGCAGCAATAGGTCTAGGTTTAATCCCCTGTAACGCTCACAAAAACTAATTAAAAAAAAAAAAAAACCTATTCTGGCTCACCTGCATGACAGAGGAGGGCACGCAATCACGTCTTTCATTTACAGTCTTCTTGTGGGCGACAATGAACAAGAAATCATGAAACACGTCACTGATGCTGTGAAGAGATTTGACAGCTTAGGATTTATCGTACATGCCAAATCGCTGTTTAAACAGCCGGAGACCTGACAGCTTAGGATTAACTGAACATAAGATCTGACAGCTTAGGATTAACTGAACATAAGATTTGACAGCTTAGGATTTACCGAACATGAAAAGATTTGACAGCTTAGGATTTACCGTACACGAGAAATCGCAGTTTGAACCAACCCAGGAAGTCACCTATTTAAAGATTCGTTGTAATCGGCTACAAGAGATGATTAACAGACTCGCAGAAGAAAGAGAACAAAAACTCCCGAATGCCCGTAGTGATTTGTTGGGGCAAACAAGGACCAAGATCAGAACAGTCACGTCCTTTGTGGGAGACCGATGGTTTCCAGTCTCATTGGTGTGTCACGCATGACACTGGACCGCAACGAAAACGCAACCCCCGCCCCCACCCCCCACCCCCAAAAAAGAGTTTCGCTAACTGGCAAAGACTGATGACACTGTCTGCAGCTGACAAAGATGACTTTCTGTAGCGGGTCACACACTTGCTTACTCCAGCCCAGAGGGCGGACTGGGGTCACACCAACACAGGCCACACTGTCGCAGGCTTCCTGTGTATTTAAATCACGATGGAAATGAAACTTCTACACAAAGCCTCTGGGATGAATTACATTTGAGAAATTGTAAATTATCCAGAATATCTCACGTGCACTTTCCTAGTACTAGATTCTGAGAGCGGAAATGCGTCAGAAACGTTGGAATG
>CM065734.1:48656765-48674265 GCA_033310375.1 Conus canariensis
CACACAAAGAAGAGTGTGTTACCTCACACACACACACACACACACACACACACACACACACACACACACACAGATGGAGACGGGGGAGAGAGAGAGAGAGAGAGAGAGAGAGAGAGAGAGAGAGGAGAGAGAGAGAGGTCATCAATACGTCACAACGCATATTTTTTTTTACGGACCAGGTACGTCATTTTAATAGGAGCAGTTGGGGTGCCCTTTGGTAATGCTGACCATAAGCATTAAAGACTTCTTTCTCTGTCGCTTACGCAGGCTGACTAATCTTACGGACAGAATACGCATCGTATGTGTGCCCTTCCTTACCACCCACTTCACGAAAGAATTCTGGTACAGGATATTTCTGGTTGTAAAAGTCTTTTTTTTTTTTCTCCCAATCGTGAATAGGGCCATTTTTTGTTCGTGGTAATGTTACCTGTACGGTTAGCTGCTGCTTCTCGCCAATACAACATCACGAAAGATAACCAATAAGGAACTGAGACTTTTACGTGGTTCTGTGATGTAGTAGTCGAGGAGCTGCAGGAGGTGGGAAGTGTGGGTTGTCTATTCTCACCTACGCCTGACTGATGAAGTATCGAGCATGGATGTTCTATTCTTCATGGTCAACAGATGTGCAAACTTGCTGTCATGTGCCCGATTCCCTCCTAAGCGTGCATACTCATGCACAGCGGAGTACAATTGGTTGGTTATGAAAACACATACATTTCCTGCACGCACCAAGATACCGGGATAGTTCATAGCCTTTATCCTTATTATCAGTGTTGTTATCATCATTATTGTTGTTGTTATTGTTATTACTGTTATTATCATCATCATCATAAGTATTATTATTATTATTATCGCAATCATCATCACCATCATCATCATTGCCTGGCCAACACTGGGCCTTTTCAGTACTGTCAAACTCACGGAGAAAATGTCACATTCGGAGAAATGAACATCCTCAGAACGGTTACTTTTGGGTGTGTGTGTGGGGGGGGGGGGGGGGGGGGGAGGAGGGGGAGGGGGACGCCTTAAGCAATGACACTGCAGCAGAACTTTAAAAGTGGACAGGACTAGGTTGTGATGCTGGGAGAGGAGAGGACATGTTCCACTGTCCACCGACACGCCTTGGTCAACGCTTATGAAGGGCACCAACATGGACAGGAGCAGGTGTCAAAACCATTTCAAGCTGCGAGAGAAAGAATGTTGTGATCGCTTAACAACGGATGTCTTTCTTTGGCAGTCAATGATCCCCCCCCCCCCCCCCTCCCCTTCTCTTAATACTACGTCCAATGATGTCAAAAATATTTCAAGCTACGAGAAAAAGAATGTTGTCATTCACTTCACTATCGATGTCTTTCTTTGGCACTCGGTGCCCTGCCCCCCCCCCCCCCCCCCCCCCCCCCCCCCCCTCTTACTATTAATACTACGTCCAGTGGTGTCAAAAACATTTCAAGCTACAAGAGAAAGAACGTTGTCATTCGCGTCACTATCGATGTCTATCCTTGGCAGTCAACGATTCCCCCCCCCCACCCCCCCCTTCTTTTGATACTACTCTGATGGTGTGAAAAACATTTCAGCTCAAACGGAACTGCATGCGCTCCACAATCACACGAACGGTCACATTCCTGCTGAACTACAGACGATTCGATGGACGCGGGGCTTCGGTCGGTGAAGGACGTCATATTCACGTTGCCGTAACGACGGAAAAGTCTTACCTGCACGTCTTGTGCACCCTTCTTCCGTGACACAGAAAATTACATCGATACTCCTTGAATGAAAAAACACAACACGCTGCCAGTAAAGACTTTTCAAAGTATTCAGACCAGCTGGTTTGGGTGGAAGGTAGGCAAGAAATGTTAGAAATATGCGAGGCGGCGAGACATGAATAATGACGTTTAAAAAGGGACACTTTTGCTCCCATGGTGCTCCTATACATACTAATTCGTCATCTCATATGCCGACTGCAATTTGGGGTTGGGGGGGGGGGGGGGTGGAAGGTGGGGGCGGAGGATATCATTTTATGTCTTTTTTAATGTCTGTCGAAAATTCACCAAATTTGTGTGTGTATTAAAAGCGTTGCAGTCTGTTTCAGCTTTCTACCGTGGTGAAACGGTTGCATGAACTCGACTTGCACTGTTCGTGGCGTGTTGTTGATGGTAAAGTTTACATCAAAGCAGCGTCTTCCGTTCGGATTCACGTTTCCAAGTCAGAGATTGCAGACATCAATGTCCTATAAGCGTTATGAACTTTTTGTCCCCCTTTCTTTGGTACTTTTCTTTTTTGTGTGTGTGTCAACGTTTGTTATGAAACAAACAAAAAAAGCCAGCGAGTTTGCGTTCTAGTGCTCTCACCGACAATATAAATGTCCTGAAAAACACTACCGGATTCGTCCACGAGAAGCAGCTTGTGTAAATCGCGGCCTGACCCAAGCACGTTGCCAAGTTCCCCACTGTTCTGTTTGATCTATGGGTTTAAAATACAGGAGAAACCTACTTTTCTCTCACAAGATGTCACTTTTATCTGTAATGGTTCCAGACTTCATTCGCGGTTTTACTAATTATTCCAGTTCTCTGCAAGGTCATGCAAATCCAGGTCATTCTCCACCGTCTTCACCGAGCAACTTCCATTTCGCCAAGGTGTTCCAGGTTTGACGAATTTATCGTTAACATTACTCGGCATCGTGTAAGTTTCATAAATTTCGGCTTGGTCACACACAGCATTGATCATCAAGTAGGCGGGCTCAAGATTCACCTCACTCAGCTCTAAACATGAACCGCTATCAAACACATGAACGACGGAGAGATTAAAACACTCAACTCTGTTAGCAATTGCCCCAGCCATTTGACATCAAAACGTGTGTAAAACACTTTACAAAGAAAAGGTTTACAGACTCACCTGACCTGACAATTATCGCCCGCCTATGACACGAAACGCCAGTAAAAACCCGACCGGCTGACAGGTTTAAATCTTCACCTGATATGACAACTGCCTCAGCCTTATGACATTAAACGCTAGTTACGCACCTGAGAGACTGGCAGATCTGAATATTCACCTGAGCTGAAAACTGACCAAGTCTTACGACATTAAACGCTAATTAAATATCCGAGAGACTTGACAGGTTTGAATATTCACGTGATCCGACAACTGCCCCAGTCTTATGACGTTAAACGCTAGTTAAATACCGAGTGACTGACAGGTTTGAATATTCACGTGATCCGACAACTGCCCCAGTCTTATGACGTTAAACGCTAGTTAAATACCGAGCGACTGACAGGTTTGAACATTCACGTGAACTGAAAACTGCCCCAGTCTTATGACATTAAACATTGGTTAGATACCCGAGAGATTGATAGGTGGATCAATATACTCACCTGGCCTACCACAAATGCACCAGCCCTCTGACCTTCAACTCTAGTCAATCACTATACAGTCACAGAGGTTCAGATTCTCGCCAAACCTGACAGTTGTCCCAAACCTATTGATAGCAAACGATTGTGAAACACCTGACAGGGAGAAACTAGCAACTAACCCAACCTCATGACACCGAACGCCAGTAAAACATCTGCCAGGATGAGAAAGGTTGAAACTCTCGCCTTCACCGACTACATCCCCGGCTCGGTGACATTAAACGCCGGTAAAACACCTGTAGGGCTGACAGCTTTTAGGTTCTCAACCGAACCGACAACTGCCCCGACCCTCTGGCATTTAGAGCTGGGAAAACACCTAAAACAACCACTCTACAAGGAACAGTGCGAGGAGGCAGGAGAGGAAGACAGAGAAAGAGATGGGAGGACAACATCAGTGAATGGACTGGCCTCACACTCAGAAACTGCCTAAGAGCGTCTGAGAACCGGGACGAGTGGAGGAAGCTGGTTGCAAAGTCTTCTGTGGCGCCCCAACGGTCTTCAAGACTCCGGAATAGGTGATAGGTGAAAACACCTGACAGGTTGACAAGATTTAAACCCTCACCTGAACCAACAACTTCCGCAGCCCAGTGACAAACATCAGTGAAAACACCTGTCAGATTGATAGATTTAAACCTTCACCTGAGCCAGCAATGGGCCCCAGCCCAGTGACATCAAATATCAGTAAAATCACCTGTCAGGCTGACAGATTAAACCCACACCTGAGCCAGCAATTGGCCCCAGGCCTATGGCGTTCAGTGCTGGTATAAAACACTGACAGGATGACAAGATTTGAACCTTCACCTGAGCCAGCAACTGCCCCGGCCCCATGCCATATTGTGCTGGTAAAACACCTGACAAGTTGACAAGATGTAAACACTCGCTCAAGCCAGCAACTGCCCCGGCCCTACGCCATATTGTGCTGGTAAAGCACCTGACGGGTTGACAAGATTTAAACCCTTACCTGATCCAGCAACTGCCCCGGCCCTATGCCATACTGCGCTGGCAAAACACCTGACAGGTTGACAAGATCTAAACCCTCACCTAAGCCAGCAACTGCCCCGGCCCTATTCCATATTGTGCTGGTAAAACACCTGACAGGTTGACAAGATCTAAACCTTCACCTGAGCCAGCAACTGCCCTAGCTCTATGCCATATTGTGCTGGTATAAAACACCTGACAGATTGACAAGATTTAAACCCTCACCTGATCCAGCAACTGCGCCAGCCCAGTGACCTCAAACACCAGTAAAAACACCTGTCACACTGCCCCAGCCCTATGGCCTTGACCGCTAGTTAAACCACCCGGTCAGGTCAGGTAAGGTAATATTGCTTATAGCCCAGCTGACTGCAAAGGGCCATATCAGTTCCGTGACCACGCTGAAGTGAGCTCACAAGTCATTCGTTCACACAACCCTTTAAAACACGCCTTCTAAAAACACACCCGACATTTTGTTAAAAAATGTTTCTACTATAAAAATCTCGGATCAGATGAAAAATAATCTCCCCCTACACTCTAAAAGAATACGTTTCATTGTGACCGGTACATGACATGGAAGGCACCACGGAGCTTCTTCACTCTTCCAAAAGGTACGAATGAGTCAAAAACGTATGGTCAGCTACAGGCGTGCAGGGGTCAACACTCACAGGAGCTGGCGGCTGCCCCGGCCTTGCTGACCACTGTGCCGGCAGCCTCGCTCACCATCCTGACCGCCAGCTCTTTGCTGCCCGACAAGGTGGCCGACCTGCACACGTACTGCTCACACAACACGTTTCTTGTGGGATGTCCCACGAAAGGCAGCGAGTGGAGAGAGAGAGAGAGAGAGAGAGAGAGAGGGGGGGGGGGAGGGAGGGAGAGAGGGGAGAGACAGAGGGTGGGAAGGAGGAACGAGGGGAAGAGAGAGGGAGGGGGAGAGGGGGAAGAGAGGGGGGAGAGTGGGAAGAGAGGGAGAGAGAGAGAGAGGGACAGAGAGAGAGAGGGAGTGAAAGAGAGATTCAGATACTTTATTCACATATAAGCCTTGGCCCCTTATGAAGGGATACAGGGTAACAACAGAAAACAAAAATTTAACTTACAGACTAGATCTGAATGCACATATACATATACATACATAATTCATACATGCATGCACACATACAAGGTCTTTTTGTTTGTCGTTTTTGTTGTTGTTGTTTTTATTTGGGGGGTTGGGGGGGGGGTTTGGGGGGGGCGTTGTGTGTGTGCGTGTGTGTGTGTGTGTGTGTGTGTGTGTGTGTGTGTGTGTGTGTGTGTGTGTGTGTGTGTGTGTTGTTTCATTTTTTTTCCTTTTCTTTTTTCTCTGACAAGCAGATTCACCAACCTGTCCGTTGAAGTAGATGACAGGGGTGACAAATCTGTGCCGACACCGGGAGGCAGCAGCTCTCGCCATGATGGTCTGCAACTCATCACGCGCTTCCTTCAGAGCCAACTGTCCGACACTGGGGACACGCATGCAGACACACGCACGACGCACGCACGCACGCACGCACGCCACGACACACACACACACACACACACACACCCCACACACACACACAACAGTTGTATTGCCACAGAATTAGTTGCGTTTCCTTATGGCTTAGCTGAAGTATGCAGGGCTGTTTCAAGGACTACATGTCAATAGATAAATAAATCGTAAATAATGATAAGTTCTTCACTTTCGTTGTCCTGAGTGTTGTTTATCTTGTCTGAAGAAGACCTAAGAGGTCGAAACGCGTGGTGTTCTGTCTTGCGATTCGTTTGTCCATGTTGTTTGGCGGAGTTATTACTGAACACTCTTTGAGATTTGTTCAGATTTCCGCCTGCAGTCGTCTCACTTTGCAACTAAATGATAAATGAATAAATAATAAATAAATATAGATGAATGAATAAATAAAGGAATAAAAAATGGATAAATAGATAAATAACTACATAAACAAGTAAATATCAGTCACTCCTGTCATGACCAAAAAAAGAACCAACCAAACAAAAAAACAAAAAAAAAAACCAGTACACAACTGTTCAGAACACGTAGGCTTTGTAGGTATTACGAACATCAGCCCTATTGTGTTTCGCTTCATCTCGCAGACAATGAGCAGACAGGACTGGGAGTTATTGACAGGGGTGGTGAACGGTTTCTGTGCCTGCGCATACGTGTGGAAACCAAGGCGGGAAGCGCACGACGTAAGGGATGGGAGGAGGGGGGGGGGGAGGGGGGGAGGGGGGATACATCGGAACAGCAGTGGCGCGCAGGCCAGTTTTAAGTGAGTGTGTTCTTTAATTTAGAGTCTGTTCACACTTGGTAATATTAGACTTAAAACAAAAATTTTAATAAAGCAAGGGGAAGGGGAGCGTTTATAAAAAAATCTGTTAATTTGATGCATGGAAAGCACTTTTGCTATCTGCAAAATTTCTGGTTTGTGGGTTATTGTTTTGATAGAATCATGTACAGTCACATCCACGTTCTATTCTTTATACAATGAAGTTAATATTGGACCATGAAAAAGAATATGGCCCACTGATAGAAGATTTGAACAATCACATGCTACACTTTGGGGAAACTTGGTTTTCCACGAATTCATTCGAAGCTTGTATATTAAAGATGACAAATATCTGGACATATAAGATTTCATACTTCTCTGGAAGGTGTTCACTGTTCACGGCCAAGGCCAGTTTTAACAAAACGCATGAGTGAGCATTTATTTATAATTGTCAAGCGCTTTAATATTTCGCAGGTGACTACTATTATTTAAAAACAAAAAAACATCCTCGTAGTCGTAAAGCATTAGTAGTAGTAGCAGCAATAGTAACAATAGTAGCTGCGGCACAGCAGTAGCAGTTAACAGCATAGCAGTAGTGATAGTAGTAGTAGTAGCAGCAGCAGCGACAGCAGCACTTGTAGCGGAGGCAGCTGAGCAACAGCAGTGCTGCACCACTCCCAGTTGTAGTGACAGTAGTAGAAGTGACAACAGCAGTAAGCTAAATGGTAGTGAAGCAGATTCAAAGAGAGGTGAATGCAAGCGGAAACTGAAACAAAGTTCTGATGGAATTTAAAGTAGCTCCGCCGGTCAACAGGGACAAACACGTTACAACGCCTCTCTTCCGCTGAATTTGATAAGTGATGCTCGTTCTTGGTTTTCTGTTGTCCTGAATGCTGTTCATCTCGCCTGAAAAAAGGCCTATGTGGTCGAAACGCGTCGTGTTTCTTGTAATTCGTCTTGTATTTTAACCAGTGCAATTGCTTTAAATTACTTTAAAAACGAGTTGTAGTAGAAGTAAATAACTACCACTGTACAAAATACATTGTCTGTGTCCACAATTTTTTCCCCCAAAAATGTCGCGGATAAATGTAACATTAAACACTATGATACACAACTGGAGTGGGGGGAATCCCTTTTTTTTTTATAAGAACCTTCTCCTCCAGCTTAATTAGACTGGTCTAGCTTTTTTTCCCCTCAGATATGACCAGTGAGTTCACCGCAATTGCAGCCCGTAGTCAGGTTCCAAGATCGTTTGACTACGGAGCACCTGTCCCAAAATCATGCCATTTCAAGGCAACATGTTTTTTTTCTTCTTTTTTTTAAAACTAGAAAACCACCTGTTCCATACAGTAATTAATGGGCGTGCCCTATTCAGGCCAGAGAAGGTTAAGGTGGAAGAAAGGAGAGGAATGGACTCGACCGCCTTCCATTACGCCATCAGATCACAACATCCTAAATAACGTTTCAGGCATTTTGGGAACATTCTCATTACCAACGGTTTCTCACCAACTGAACTGGCCGTTTATCTTTTACGGAAAGCGCCTCTTGTACAGAAATGGGATGTGGGATGTTGGGGGAGGAGGGGGCGACTACTGGAAATCGTTCCCTCGTCACGAACGATTCATTCTCGTAAACTTTTGAGTCATAAAGCTATACAAAAACGCGTCACAATCATGAGGTAGCGGGTACACCGAGGAACAACAATGAAAGTGAAATGACATAAACGGATCAGAATGTTATCAAATCCACATAACAGGCACACAATGTACGGCTCAGGGAAAGAAGAAAAAAAAACAAAGTAAGGGGCAATACTCTCCCGCGGAATACTTACCCAGCTCCTTTGACGGGGCTGGCCTTAGTTCCCTTGTCTCCCATCAGCACGATCTGGGAGGGATAGTGGTCGCACAGCTTGGCCCCTTTGTTGTCGATGATCTGAAAGAGATCGAAACGATTTGAAACGAAAGTTGTTAACGAAAGTTGTTAACGAAATTGTTAACGAAATTGTTGAAGGAAATGGGTAGGGGGGGGGCATGACGGGGAGAGGGAGGCGCGGGACGTAGGGGGGGGGGGGGGGGGGGGAGATAAATTCTTAATCCGATCCTTCAAAGTATTAACATATGGAATTATTCGGGAAAACATAAACCAACATACTAACAACTTTCTTCTGTACTACACTCTGAACAGCTTTATCAATATGCACGAGTGACGGGGTGGAGGTGGGGGGTGGGGGTGGGGATGGGGGTATCTACTCCCAACTTTCTTCACAAACTTCATTCCCAACACCTTACACAATATTCGTTAATTTAATTACTACACAAACCGGTCAACTCGATCACGAAACTATACGTCCGTCAACTTTCTTACTACACACTAATTTCATTCAACTCGGTGTTATAGCCCAAATGACCACACGGACATAGAGGGGCCGGCTGAATAGTTTTCCTGCTGTTCTATGGTCCCAACAGCTTTATTACTAACCCATACTAAAACTCTGCTATGCTGCACCCCTTAAGATCGCAATTTCTGGTCTAAGCAACTTATTGTTATACTCTTTAGCTACTTTATAACTGTACTGGTAGTTCCCGTTTTCCTTCAGTATGATCTGACATGACTACACATAAATCCATCGAGACTTTCAAAATGAATGTTTAAAGTGTTAACACATAGACAAAATTTCCTCCTTCACCTCCCCCTTCCCTCCTGCTTCCTCCAACCCCCTCCCCCTCCACCCCTTCTTTTGCTCATGTGCAGACTTCTCAGCCTCAACCTCAAAGTATACGCTGGGGGAAATAACGGTACAATTTATGCATAGAAATATCACTTTATTTCCTTGTTTCCCACAATGCTAAATCACCGATACTAGGGAAGGTATGTGTGTTTATGCATACGCACGTACTGCGTGTGTGCGTGCATATGTGCGTTTGTACGTGTGTGTGGTGTGTGTGTGTGCGTGCGTGTGTGCGTGTGAGTGAGCGGCGGAGAGAGAGGTGCGTTACGCGCGTGTAGTATGTATGGTTGTGTAGGCGTGCGTGTGATGGTGGTGTGGTGTGGTGGTGTTGTTGTTGTGTGTGTGTGTGTGCGCGCGCGCAGTAGTATATGATATATATTATATATATTATATATAAATTATGTATTTTGTGTGTGTGTGTGTGTGTGTGTGTGTGTGTGTGTCGTGCGCGCGCGCATATATATATATATATATATATATATGTTGTGTGTGGTGTGTGTGTGTGTGTGTGTGTGTGTGTGTGTGTGTGTGTGTGTGTGTGTGTAACAGACAGGGAAGGTGGAAGACGAGGTGCGATGCGGTGGGGAGAGAGAAAAAAAAAAGAGAAACCCCTCCAAAACAGCCGTGGCACTTCACTTACTTCCACGGCGTAGTCAATCTTGAACAGCTCAATACAGTTGTCCATGGCATGGTGACCCTGCGAACGCAACACAGGGTTGACCTGAACAGCCAGTGTCTGCCCACCCACCACCCCCCTCCCCACTCCCACAGCTAGTGTCTGTCCCCTCCCCTTTCCCCTTTTGCCCCCATACCCCACCACTACACCCACACACCCTTCACACCTCTATACCCTCTTCCAGCCTAAAAACAAAATTTCTATTTCGAAAACTGTCAATAATCAAAATACCAGTCAAAGAAGCAGTGAGTGATCCATTCGAAGACTTTCTCAAAGTAAGTTTTCTCATTTTCTGGAATGCAACTGCGGGGGAAAAAAATGATACAAAGTTCTGTACGACAAAATGTACTTCCGTTACTGGTTACTGAACACATCGTGCCACAAAATGTTATAATTTGACATTTTTCTTTTAAGAATACTTTTTTCAACACACAATATACGTATGGCCATGCAATTTAGTGCTATCATACATAATCAAACATGTCACTTTATTCTTTTCTTCTTTTTTTTTTTTTTTTTTGATAACTGCATAAATATTGAAATAGAAAGTGTAACACAGAACAATACATATATCGTTTCAGTCCCACTTTAAACTACTTTCCAAACTCAGTTTGCACCACAGCCATGGAATATTCAAAATGTTATATCCTGCTAATTCTTCTTTAACATGCAGAACACATATGTACATGAACGCGCGCGCGCACGCACGCCCGCACGCCCACACCACACACACACACACACACACACACACACACACACGCACGTAAACAAATCCACATTACGGACCATGTTGTCCGCAATAACAATGTACGTCAATTGCGAGAACATATGTGACGATGCTTGCCCACTGAGCAATTGCTATGTTTAGCTGCAAGTAAAAAGGAAAGAAAAAAAGGTGCAGCTGATTTAATATGACATGAGCATCATTATGTTACACATGCAGTCTTCAGTTGATTTTGATTAATCTTTCTTCATGTGAAGTTCATAGAAGTGCTTCAGATATTTTGTGCAGGTGTTGATGGTGACTGCATGTCCATCAGTGTTGAGTAATAATTTGACTTCTGGCAAAAACTTCTTTGCTCCCCAGAGCAAATGGAGTGTGCCTGCTAAAAACAGTGATCGGAAAGAAAAAAAAAACGAACAACAGAAAGTAGAAAAAAAAAAATCGGGAGGAGGGGTACGGGAGCGGAGGGGGGGAGGGGGGAGGAAGAACGATGGAAGTAAGGGGGGAAAACTCAGAACTTACCGGATGCGTCTTGACAGCCTGGATAAACAAAATAGGTCATTTTATTTTTATATACAAACCAACACACCGTTATACATGCAAGAGAGGACGCTTGACGCGCGCTTTCACGCCGCGACATTTATTGTGGGGCCCTCGGCCCGTCCACAGGAGTACGCAACATACATTACAACATGACAACAAAAACATTGATTGAAACGTTGATTGTAAAATATTTTGTTTTCTGTTTAGAATTTCTATTTTTCCTATATCGTCAGTATTACTATTACATATGGGTTTCTCTCGTTTTTAAGGCATAGAAGATGTACATGCAATATCTCTTATGATTTCAGTATTATCGTTTTGTAGCAGACTTTCCAGTGTGATTGCGTTTCTATTACTAAAATGTTTGAAAATGTATTTTGTTCGCGATTGCCTGTAATTGGGACACCACATTAAGAAGTGCATTTCTGTTTCTACTGTTGGGCAGAAGGGGCATGTTGTTATAGCTTGATTATCTATATATTTTTTTATTGCCATGCAGTTCGTTTATTCCTAATTGTAATCTTGTCAATGCTTTTCTAAACTTCGCGATTGTGATTGCGCGAAAGTATTCTTCAGTTTGGTGTATAGTTTTAAACGTATAATATGTTGCAAATCGTTCACTATTCGCAATTTTGTTATGCCAGTTCTGTTTGTAACAATCTATGATTCTTTGTTTTAGTGCAACGAGAGAGAGAGAGAGAGAGAGAGAGAGAGAGAGAGAGAGAGAGAGAGAGAGAGAGAGAGAGCAGTATACGAAGATGCGAAAGTCGGAAGGGGGGGGGGGGGGGAGGGTGGCCGGAAATGACGACAGCAGAGGTCGAAAGATGGGGGAACAGGAGAGAGGGTAATCTATATATCTACATATCTTGAAAGCCACTTAAGAACAGATTTAAGTCTCCCCACCCACCATCACCTTGATGAATTTGGTGGGAGGGGAAGGAGGGAAGACATGCTTTAAGCTCTGCGCGAGTTCTTTCATCGTCTATTCTATTTTGAGGACAATGTGTGAGTGTGCGCGCGCATGGGGTGTGTGTGTGCGTGTGTGCGTGCTTGCGTGAGCTTTCTTTTTGTTGTCCCCCCACCTCCCTCCCACAGCCTCCCACCCCCACCCCCGTCTCCCCACCCTTATTAAATTTGGTGGACGGGGTGGCGAGACATGCCTCCCTCTCTTCTCTACACAGTCAGCTGGCAACTCAGCCCTGCTCCCACTCTCACCAAACTCTGAGGGAGGGATGCGTCATCTGAACCTGAAGGAAACTACATTGTTCCCGATGTCCTGGCGGGGTTATACCCCGGGTAGACCAGTTTCGGACGTCGCTAGTTGAATTAAAAACAAAAACAAAAAAAGTTTGCCGACGCGACTCTCGGAAAAACCATAATGAAACAAGTCCATTAATAACATTTAATTCAACACCCATCTTGAACCGAATTCGAGAAGATGAGTGGTTACTTGTTCTTGGTTTTCATTGTCCTGAATGTTCTTTACCTTGCCTGAACTAGACCTAAGAGGTCGAAACGCGTCGTTTTGACTTGTAATTTGTTCATGCGGAGTTACTTTTAAATTTCCGCCTGCAGTCACCTCACTTTAAAAGTAACTTCTATCAACAACGTCAAGTTTTCGATTCGCTGCAAATCCCATTAATTTTTGGAGATACGTTTTCTTCAACATTAACAGAAAATTCCGAGACGCCCGACATGCCCCACCCCATCTCACCTCCAGTGCCCACTCAAGACTAACACAAAAATAAACAAGATGCAAAGCATATAAACGTACTCCCAGTTTATCCTGAATACGCGTGAGATATTCCATAAAGAGGAAAAACCGTCTTCGGCTGGTGTAACCGTTAGTAATGGCTATTCTGGTAAACATCGGCCATCGTCTGTGACCTAAAATGAACATACTTACAAATTTTCAGAAAGATCGGCCAAGAACTTTCTGAGATTTTCCATAAAGAAGAAAACCATTATGGGCCGTTAGTAACGGCTATAACGGTCAACTTAAACATCGGGCATCATCCGTGATCCATAATGAACATACCTACAAATTTTCAGAAACATCGGCCACGTACTTTCTGATATATTCCATAAAGAAGAAAAGCCATTACAGCCCGTTACAGCCGTTAGTAACGGCTATAACGGTAAACTAAAACATCGGGCATCATCCATAACCCATAATGAAGATACCTGCTAATTTTCAGAAAGATCGGCCAAGTACTTTCTGAGATATTCCATAAAGAAGAAAAGCGTTACAGGCCGTTACAGCCGGTAGTAACGGCTATAACGGTAAACTAAAACATCGAGCATCATCCTTGACCCATAATGAACATACCTGCTAATTTTCATAAAGATCGGCCAAGTACTTTCTGAGATACTCCATGAAGAAAAACAACCGTTACAGGTCGTTACAGCCGTTAGTAACGGCTATAACGGTAAACTAAAACATCGGGCATTATTCGTGACCCATAATGAACATACCTGCTAATGTTCACAAAGATCGGCCAAGTACTTTCTGAGATATTCCTGAAGAAGAAAAAGCGTTACAGGCCGTTACAGCCGTTAGTAACAGTATAACGGTAAACTAAAACATCGGACATTATTTGTGAGCCATAATGAACATACCTACAAATTTTCAGAAAGATCGGCCAAGTGCTTTCTGAGATATTCTATAAAGAAGAAAAACCGTTAAAGGCCGTTACAGCCGTTAGTAACGGCTATAACGGGGTAAACTAAAACATCGGGCATCATTCGTGACCCATAATGAACATACCTGCTAATTTTCACAAAGATCAGCCAGTACTTTCTGAGATATTCCATAAAGAAGGAAAAGCGTTACAGGCCGTCACTGCCGTTAGCAACAGCTGTAACGGTAAACTAAAACATCGGGCATCATCCGTGACCCATAATGAACATACCTACAAATTTTCAGAAAGATCGGCCAAGTGCTTTCTGAGATATTCTATAAAGAAGAAAAAGCGTTACAGCCGTTAGTAACGGCTGTAACGGTAAACTAAAACATCAGGCATTATTCGTGACCCATAATGAACATACCTGCTAATTTTCACAAAGATCGGCCACGTACTTTCTGAGATATTCCATAAAGAAGAAAAAGCGTTACAGGCCGTTCCAGCCGTTAGTAACGGCTGTAACGGTAAACTAAAACGTCGGGCATCATCCTTGACCCATAATGAACATACCTACAAATTTTCAGAAAGATCGACCCAGAAGTTTTGTCTGGAGTGAGTGGAACACATTTTGACCACGGACACACAGACAGACAGACAGACAGACACACACACAGCATTTCTTCGTTCCCATTCTAAAGTACTCCCTGTTCTTTAAGAACTGGGAGTACAAAAACAGAATAATATTTCTACCCTTTGCAAATCTGCTGACTCAGAATAAGTCAGACAGCGAACATTCAAACTGTTGGAACAATGGATACTTCTGTGATACTATTCTCTTTTCAGATGTACGCAAAGTTCCGTAAGATTTTCTGCCGCCCTCTTGTTCCTTCTGACTTTTCCGCTCCAAAGCTGGTTAAAAACAAAATCAACGTTCAGTTTTGGTCTCTCCGTGCTGTTCTGTACAACAATGAATGCATACAGCGTTCTTGACGTTTCTTTTTCCGTGTATTCCATTTTGAGGATGACATTGTGCGAGTGTGCGCGCGCATGGGTGGGTGCGTGCGTGTGTGCATGCTGGCGTGAGTGTGTGTGTGTGGGGGGGGGGGGGGGGGGGGTGGGGGGGGGGGGAGGTGGGGGGGGGGGGGCGGAGGTGGGGGGGGGGGGGGGTATTCGTTACGAGGTGGTATTCGTAACTGATTTCAGCGTTTTCAGTTTCCGTTTCGTCAAAGAGCGTCTGCATGCCGTCCGCGATAGGTCACTGGATCGCAGTGCCCAGGGGTTAAGATTTTACTACATAACTTTAATCGATGTGCCATTAACGGAGGGGGGGGGGGGGGGTTCCGGCTTAAGCGACACTTGGGGAAAAAGAGAAACACCAGCCTATCGTAGTTGATTCATTGTGTCAGGCCACAAGTGACTTTATTCCCCCCCCCCCCCCCCCCTCCCTTTTCATTTTGCTGGAAAAGCAGGTAGGATGGGGAACGAGAGGGAGATAGGGGAGAAAGACAAAGTGAGGGGGAGGGGAGGGGGGCGGTGAATATCTAACATCTATATTCACTGCAGCGTTCTCTTCTACGTGCTGTGCGGAAGAAGCAACTGTCTGAAAGTAGCATACCCGAGGGTAAATGCCAGCTTGAGAAAGCTGCCTTTCCCAATGTAAAATACACCACGCAGAAAAATACACCGGGGAAGGGTGGTGGTGGTGGGGGTGGTGGTAGTGGGGATTACCCACTTTTTCCTAAACAAAGAATATATCTGGCAAGATGTGCACCACCCTCACACTCTATAATTCTGCCTTATACAAAATAAGAAAACGGAATCCAAATTGTTTAAGCTTCAGTTTTTCTTCTTCTATGATATTCTTTTCTTCGTTGTCGTTGTTGTTGTGTTTAAATGTCAATCTCTTTTGTTACAGCAGCAACATCTAACAGTCCAAACTCTACAAAGAATGAAGCCAGTCGTCTACAAAAACTCTTCATAATCAACCAGGCAAACATTAGAAATAACCATATATTGCTCCCAGACAAGTTTTTTGCAATCTCTCGATCGAGCACGGTCCCTTTGGTTCATTTTCAAACGGTTCATTTCTCTAATCGTTGCACGCCACATACACACGGAGAGCAATGAGCCGTAAACCAAAAGGTGCTCGATATAAAGACGGACCAAATTTCAACACTGGAAAGTCAAACGTAGCATATGCGGTGTACCCTTCCCAAAGAATTCACATGTGGCGGTGTACCCTTCCCAAAGAATTCACATGTGGCGGTGTACCCTTCCCAAAGAATTCACATGTGGTTAATCTAGGCTAGCAGGCGGTCTTCTTTCTTCTGACCAACATGACACGATAAATCTGTTTAATGTGCCCAATCGATGCACTGTTTCAATTTTTGGTGGTGGTGGTGTTTCTGTTGTTGTTGTTTTGTTGTTGTCGTTATTTGTTTGTTGTTGTTTTGTTGTTGTTTTTTTTGGGGGAGGGGGTGCGTTTTGTTTTGCTAGTTTTTGTTTTGTTTTGGTCACTAACTGGCGGGAATGGGAGTGGGGAGAGGGGGGTGGGAGTGCTGGGTTTGGAAGGGGCAGAAAGGCGTGAGGAATGAACAAGTTACGGAATGAACAATTTTTTTTCCCAACAACTTCATAGATTAAGATGACTAGTTACACACCCAAAACTAGACTTACCGCGTCATCTTCGGTGGCCGTATAGGCCCTCCTCAGAGCATGCTTCATGAGTTCGAACGCCATGTCTTCTTCTTCCGTCATTGTGAAACTTGCTAGCAGACGACAATTCCTTCAAATGTAAATCAGTTGAAACCGGGGTTGTGTTGGTGGCTTTTCTAAGCGTATTATTTATCGGTTGCATTTACGATGTTTCACTCAACCGACGCAGATGAAATCACACAGCGGCCCAAGCCTAAACGATGTTCGTGTATGCTGAGTGAGTGATCTCGTTTTTGCCTTCGGTTGACGACACAGAGCACGAAAAACGCGTGCGAGTTTTACATTCGCTTCACTCCCTGTCGACGCGCGAAAACTGCATATTTGATATTATGTGCGTTCATGTGGTTTGTGTTGGGGGAGAGGGGGGAAGGGAGGGAGGAGGGGCAGAGCCGGAGGAAGGGGGAGGGGGTATCCGTAATTTCTAGACCCCTCCTCCCCCTGTTCCGCCCCCCCACCCCCCCCCCCCCCCACACACACACACCACTCTCTATTCGTATCACTACTGGGGTACGACCCCCAGACCCCCTTTGGGACTACTCTCTCATATAATTGATCCGGCCCTGGAGGGGGGGGGGTATTCGGGAAAGAGGGGCATGCAGGTGGAAAGACAGGTGAGAAGGGAGGTGGGGGCGAGCAAACACCCATGGGCGCGAGCGTCTGTGTGTGTGTGTGTGTGTGGTGTGTGTGTGTGTGTGTGTGTTGTGTGTGTGTGTGTGTGTGTGTGTGTGTTACAACAGAAGAGAAAGAGGAGGACGGGCACGGTGATGTTTTTTGATCCAACACAATGTTATTGCTCTTTTTCTTCAATACAAGCACAACGAATGTTATCTTA
>CM065734.1:48679265-48694265 GCA_033310375.1 Conus canariensis
AGTATATTATATAATATATATATATATATATATTATATATTATGTGTGTGTGTGTGTGTGTGTGTGTGTGTGTGTGTGTGTGTGTGGTACATTCTTTATTGGTGCGTTAGAAAAATTATGATTATTCTCAGGACCAGAAAAATGGGGGGAGGGGGGGGGGGGGGCGGAGGCCAGCTAAAAAGCAGGTAATGCGGTTAGAGGGACGTAGTCCCACACTGATGAAGGACACGAAAGAGCGATAATTGCCTCCCTTAAACTCAGCGCGCGCGCGCGCGCGCGCGCGCGCGTGTGTATATGTGTGTGTGTGTGTGTGTGTGTGTGTGTGTGTGTGTGTGTGTGTGTGTGGAACAGTTAATATCAATTTTCCATAGAACCATTGATTTGTCTGTATATTAATTCATTTTCAATTAATGGTGATGCGTTGGTGCTACGCCATGAAAGAAACACGCGCTGCGCTATATCACAGATTCATGGGATCTCAGCCTGGGGAACCGTGGGTTTTTGATGCCCGTGGGTATGCAGTGTGGTGGACCTCAGCCTGGGGGACCGTGGGTTTTTAATGCCCGTGGGTATGCAGTGTGGTGGACCTCAGCCTGGGGGACCGTGGGTTTTTAATGCCCGTGGGTATGCAGTGTGGTGGACCTCAGCCTGGGGGACCGTGGGTTTTTGATGCCCGTGGGTATGCAGTGTGGTGGACCTCAGCCTGGGGGACCGTGGGTTTTTGATGCCCGTGGGTATGCAATGAGGGGGACCTCAGCCTGGGGAACCGTGGGTTTCTGATGCCCGTGGGTATGCAATGAGGGGGACCTCAGCCTGGGGGACCGTGGGTTTTTGATGCCCGTGGGTATGCAATGAGGGGGACCTCAGCCTAGGGAACCGTGGGTTTTTGATGCCCGTGGGTATGCAATGAGGGGGACCTCAGCCTGGGGGACCGTGGGTTTTTGATGCCCGTGGGTATGCAATGAGGGGGACCTGGGGACCTCAGCCTGAGGAACCGTGGATTTTTTATGCCCGTGGGTATGCAATGAGGGGATCTCAGCCTGGGGAACCGTGGGTTTTTGATGCCTGTGGGTATGCAATGAGGGGGACCTGGGGACCTCAGCCTGAGGAACCGTGGATTTTTTATGCCCGTGGATATGCAACGAGGGGACCTCAGCCTGGGGAACCGTGGGTTTTTGATGCCCGTGGGTATGCAATGAGGGGGACCTGGGGACCTCAGCCTGAGGAACCGTGGATTTTTGATGCCCGTGGGTATGCAACGAGGGGACCTCAGCCTGGGGAACCGTGGGTTTTTGATGCCCGTGGGTATGCAATGAGGGGGACCTGGGGACCTCAGCCTGAGGAACCGTGGATTTTTGATGCCCGTGGGTATGCAATGAGGGGACCTCAGCCTAGGGAACCGTGGATTTTTTATGCCCGTGGGTATGCAATGAGGGGGACCTCAGCCTGGGGGACCGTGGGTTTTTGATGCCCGTGGGTATGCAATGAGGGGGACCTGGGGACCTCAGCCTGAGGAACCGTGGATTTTTGATGCCCGTGGGTATGCAATGAGGGGACCTCAGCCTGGGGAACCGTGGGATTTTGATGCCCGTGGGTATGCAATGAGGGGGACCTCAGCCTAGGGAACCGTGGGTTTTTGATGCCCGTGGGTATGCAATGAGGGGGACCTCAGCCTGGGGAACCGTGGGTTTTTGATGCCCGTGGGTATGCAATGAGGGGGACCTCAGCCTAGGGAACCGTGGGTTTTTGATGCCCGTGGGTATGCAATGAGGGGGACCTCAGCCTAGGGAACCGTGGGTTTTTGATGCCCGTGGGTATGCAATGAGGGGGACCTCAGCCTGGGGAACCGTGGGTTTTTGATGCCCGTGGGTATGCATTGAGGGGGACCTCAGCCTGAGGAACCGTGGATTTTTGTTGCCCGTGGGTATGCAATGAGGGGGACCTCAGCCTAGGGAACCGTGGGTTTTTGATGCCCGTGGGTACGCAATGAGGGACACACCACACACACACACACACACACACACACACACACACACACACACACACACTCACATATACACAGCCATATACACAGGCGTACATAGATAACCGTAAATGAAGAACATGCACGCGCATGCATGCATGCAGGAGCATGCACATACAAGCTCAAAGATCACACACGCGTACACAGGCACACACACGCACATGTCCGCATACTCTGCATACATCGACACACACACATGGGCCTGCCCGCTCACGAGCGCGCGCGCACACGCACGCGCGCGCGCGCTCACACACACACACACATACACACACACGCGCGCGCGCGCGCATACTGTTAGAACATTAGTTCAGACGGTGTGTGTGTGTGTGTGTGTGTGTGTGTGTGTGTGTGTGTGTGTGTGTGTGTGTGTGTGTGCTCACATGTTCTTTGTATTTATGCATGTACATCTGTTTGCTTTATATATGTATTAACATGTATAAATGTATAGATTTATGTATGCCGGTTAACATTGCTGCACTGTATATTTGGACTATGTACTGATGTACTGGTTTTGTATGTGATCATAACCTTTTCAGTTATTTGCGCTTTCAAAGTGGTGAACAGTCCAGGTTCGCTTTCGCACATGTGCAGTCTGAGCACTCACCATTGCATGAACATTTGATCAGCTCTCTGAACGCTCTTGAAACCATTGGAATTGTCGCTCAAACTGGTTCCAATGTCTCCGGTATCTTCGATCAGCAAAATCTTGGGGCGAAGGAACCACTTGCTATGTTTGTGTGCTGGTTGTCTAGATTCCTGCTTGATTGACTGCACGCCGGACATGCTGGAGTGGTGCATCTTTGGTGGGTGACAGTTTGTCCAATGCCCGATTCTTCTGACAGAAGAGTCCCTTTCGTATCTCATTGACAGAGTCTGGGGGCTAGTTTTGTCTTACAGAATGACAGTCTCTTCAATTTCTTGAAAGCATTATCGCCAACATCCAGCTTCTGGAAGGGTTGACTGGCCAAAAGTGACCTGCCAAGTGTGCCAAGCAGACTTCGTGCCCCTGCCATTAAAGGCAGAGTTTGCGTCACAATCTGAAACTAGGTGAAACACAGGTAATGCACGTGATCGTGACTCTCCAGAGCTTGCACAGATGGCGTTGATGTGGTAGAACCTGTAATTCTTGCCCATGCCAAAAGCCACCCAAATGTCAGCCAGGGGCTGGACTGCAGTCAGATCATAGACTACGCTTGCAAGGATGACAACACTATCAGTGTCCAGAGTTAGCTCCTGAATAGTCTTTGCACCATACTCCAATGCATGAGCTACATGAACCACGATCCTGGTGTGTGCCTCCTCATGATTGCAGTTTTGCATGCTGATGCCAGCACCAACAAGTACCACAGCTTGCCCTGACGAAACATACACAGCCTTTGCTGGTGGCCAGGTGAAGTCCTTAACCTTGGAATTCAAGAAAGAAAACAGCTCCTCAAGACAGTCAGACTTGGTATTTGACAAATGGAGCTTGCCAAAATCAGAAAGAGAGGGAGGAAAGGACTGTATCTCATGTTCAGAGAGCTCTTCCTAGTCACGGTCTCTATTTTGCACAGATATGTAGAGCTGGTCAAAGAGTGCCACATTGTTCTGAAGCAGTTTGATCTTCTTACCCCTGCTTAGAAACTGCCTTGCGTTGATGTTTCTTGGAGAATACAAGAGAATTCTTCTTGGGTGTGTCATGGATGGAGCAGCTGCGCACTTCAAGCACGTTCTTGACAAATTCCTGGTACTGTTTCTTGCCTGTGTTTTCCAAGGTGCGCAGTGAGGCAACAGCTGATTCATTGGCACAGTTCTTCTTTTTTAGCTGTCCACCTTCAACCAGTTGAATATTCTGACACTATAAAAGGATTTCCGGTAATACCAGAATATATATGAAGATGCTGCCTGGATCAACAGCTTAAAGTGGTGGGGAAGGGAAGTAAGGCATGGGGCCACCCACTAATGTGTTCAGGCCTCTAGGATGGGCAAAGGTAGACCTTCTCCTTATTGGGCGGGATGGAAAACAGGTGCGGGAGAGGGTTGAGGGGATACAGGAGAGGGGGTGGGGAAGGGAAGGGGGAGGGGGTTATATCCAGGATTTGAAGCCCTCCAGCAAGGCTGATGTTACTGCCTCAGCTGGAAGGTCGTTCCATTCTCTCCCAGTGCGTGGGAAGAAGCCATTCTTCCTGTAGTTTCTGTAGTAGGACTCAATGGCATATTGCAGCACGTGGGAGTGACGAGTGTCATAGTGATGGGTGTGGCGAGGAGGAACATGTACAGGGTCGATCATGATGTCTCCATGATGGAATTTGAAGAACGTCGACAGCCGGATCTGACCCCGTAGGTCTTCAAGCGGTGCCCGGTGAAGTTGTTCGTACATCGCACTCACGCTGGAAGTCTGACGATAGCGGTTGACTACCCAGCGTGCCGCCCTTCGTTGCACCTTTTCAAGCGCTGTTTAGTCTCCTTCCTGGTAGGGTCCCATACTTGGCAGGTATACTCCAGGGTCGGGTGAACCAGGGCTTTGTAGGCTCTCTCCTTTGTCTTGATGGAGCCTATGTTAAGGCTCCGCTTGACCAAGCCAAGGGTCTTGGAGGCTTTGTTGGCGATGTTGCTGATGTGGGGTTCCCATTTCAAATTGGTAGACAGGGTAACACCCAGATACTTTTCGTCCGTGGTGGTCTGGAGATTTTGGCCGTGCAAGTGCAGGTGGCCGTGCAGGTGGTAAATGGTCTTATGTTTTTCGCCAAAGTGCAGTACGTGGCACTTGTCCGGGCAGAATGACATGAGCCAAGTCTGCCCCCATGCTTCTAGCATATCCAGGTCTTCTTGGAGGATGGATCGCTAGCCTTCCGGATGGTCTTGTGGCAGGCAGTGTCGTCTGTGAAAGGTCGCACGGTTGTGGAGAGGCCTGTCAGGATGTCATTTATGTAGAACAGGAAGAGGCAGGGGCCCAAGACGGAGCCCTGCGGACACCTGACTCAATCCCTACAAACACCGACGTCGCTCCATCCACCACCGCTGCCTGTTGTCTGTCCGTCAGGAAATTCTGTATCCATCGGCTAAGAAGACCCCTGATACCATAGTGTTGGAGCTCATGGACTAAAAGTGAGTGGCAGACCTTGTCGAACGCTTCGGAGAAATCCAACACCACGACGTCGAGCAGTCTGCTCTTCTCTGGTCGAGAGTGATTTCATCCATAAGTCCGAGCAGTTGGCTGACTACAAGAACGACCCCGGCAAAACCGTTGTTTGCAGATGATGTGTTTCTCGGCAAAGCTCATCAATGTGTGTGGACCAGTATGTGCTCGAGGATTTTTCCAGGCACGCTCGTCAATGAAATCGGATGGTAGTTCTCTGGTCTGTAGCGCTCCCCCTTCTTGAAAATTGGTGACACATACGTTGTCCTCCAATCCCTGGGAACAATTCCTGTATCGATGGATGACTGGTAGAGCAGGCGAAAGTTCATCTGCGAGTTCCTTACGTAAGCGGGGACTGATGTTGTCCGGTCCAGGCGCTTTCCGGGGGTCAAGGTTCTTCAGCAGTTTGCGCACTCCTTCTTCTGTGATAGAGATGGTGACACAACATGGCCCAGGTGCGTTAGAGCTGAGACCTGTTCTTGAAGTGAAGTCGGTAGAAGAGCAAGGGAAGCTTTTACTGAAGGCGGACTGCAACTGTCGGTTTAGAGTCTCTGCCTGGTCCTTGGTCTCAAAGATCAGTTTACCATCGACATTGAGAGAGGGAGACATTTGCTGGTTCTTGCCGCTTTGACTTGATGCAAGTCCAGAAGTTCTTGTCCGTCTTCATATTCCCGTCACCTCTGTCCTCAGTTAGCTCTGCAGTATGGGCCCAGTAATACCTTCGGAGCTGGCCCTCGACTTGGCGCTTGAGCTTCTTGAGCACTGATAGGTGTCCAGGGTTGCCAGATTTCTTCCATTTTTCATAGGCCCTGTCTCTCCGCCTAATAAGCCTCTTGGTTGGTTGTTGTTAGGCTTTAGAGTGGTGTGCAGAATGTGGTTTTTAACTATGGCTAGCAATCCATCCTTGAACTTGCTCCATTATCTCCTCAGTATTGCTCGAAGTGCCGAAGGTGGTGACAATGGAGTTGGAGAGTTCCACCGCTGCCTCCTGGAGGGCTGGCCAGTTAGCTCTGTTGTATTGGGGGACATGCCTCTTCGTCTTGTTTCGGCGGGCAGGGTGGCTTTGGACCTCCATGAACACAGCCAGGTGGTCTGTTGCGAGAATTGAGTTTTTCTCCGACATTTTTCAATTCTTGTTTTTTTCGTGTCAGTGATCCTGATATCAGTCTCATTTTTCGTTTCATATTTTTGTCTTATCTGAGAATGTCTTGTTCTAATCGTTTTTCTTCATTAATTTTCCTTTTCTTTGCCGTTACATATGGAATGGTTTTGGACCTTATTTTCATCAAAAAGAAATTAAGAAAAAGACCGTCAGAAATGACAAAACTTTAACTCGTCATCAGATATTTGAGAAACATATTCATTTTTTGAGTATTCTTCTTTAACATTTTTTTATTTCAGCTTTTATTTCGTCTGAATATGTTTATTTTATCTCTTAAGAGGGGTGCGTTTACTTTCCAAAAGTATGATGCTTCAATTTGTCATAAAATTTCAAGTTCAGCGAAATAGCCGAATGACCTGTTCTATAACCACACTCGATGTCAACATCCCCTACATAGGAAATAACTGTATCTGAAATAGGAAAAGAATTCTAACTTGGTCTGTTGAAATGGGTTAGTTCTTCTCCAGGGAAAGCAGAGACATTCCGGATTTAACTCTCTCCAGACATCGTTCAAAACACGTTTCCATCATGTTTTCCACGGCCTGTCTTGCTTGACGGTTATTCACGTGCTTATAATTATGACAGTCTCTGACAGAGTCCAGGAAAGGATTAAAACCCCCACCTTCTATAGCGTTCTCTACACCCAGCCCATCAATTGTTTTTATTTCAAATTATTATAAAATTCCGGTTAGACTCTGTTCGGCCCGTATACATTAACAAAAAGGAAACTGCTTTTCTCCGTTTCAACAAGAACTTTTACATAATTACCTGAGCCATCCTTAACACGCTTAACTTTGAATTTAAAACTGTTGTTAAAAAAGATAGCTACTCATCTTGCATTTGAAGAGTAACTAGAAAAATAACCTTGATATCCTCATTCTGATGAATCTATTTTCCATTCTTTTTGTCAAAGTGAGTGTCTTGCAGAAAGTACACTGAGTATTTTTCTCAATTCAGGCAATGGAAGACATCACGTCTCTTTTTTTAAGTATATTGAGGCCTTGACAATCAACAGACACAACAGACAGATTCCCATCCATTTCCAATTAAATACAAGAAAGAAGCAATAAACGCACTGAAATAACTTGTTTAATACATGAATTCAGTGCAAAAAAGGAACTGTTGGCAACTGTAGAACATAAAACCATTGAAAAGAGCCAACAAAATTTCCATCCAACCCAAGCAGAACAATGTATTATAGGCCCGGACAAACACACATACGCAATACACAAATGCAACAGCATCGAAATTGCAGATTCATAGACTTAAGGACTCAAAATATTTATAAGCACATAAAACAAGATGTACAGTAACCCAAATTTGATAGACTGTACAAAGCAGACAAGTGAATGTTCGACACAAAGCCTTCGTCAGACGTGACTTGTTGCAGTAAAGAAGCAGGCTGCAGGGAAAGGTTAAGGGCAGAGGTGGGAAGGTAGGACCTGAGAACTAAACAAGACGTCAGAAAAAAAGGCGGGCCCCTGAATGTAGTTATGGTGTTCTACAGTGAAAAGGGAAAATGCCAGCGAAGTGAATAGTAGGTGGAAATAAGGGGAGAGAATGGTCAGCCGCCTATAGCACCCAACCAAAGTCTGACCCCAGGATGGGTTGCCCCATCCTGGCACCAAGGGGTGAGATGGAAAACGGGAGAACCCCGAGAAAAAAGCCATCTAGTCAGACGCAACTGGCCTTTTGAATACAGCTGCAGACCTCCCCTAGAAAAAAAAATCCTTTTGAGGGCAGGGGGAAGGCAAGGGAGCTGAAAAGGGAGCAGTAAAGCTGTACACAGCTGTCCTCTTTTGCTAAGCCTTCATAAAGCTGTACACAGCTGTCCTTTTGCTAAGCCTTCAGTAAAACTTACACAGCTGTCCTTTTTGCTAAGCTTCAGTAAAGCTTACACAGCTGTCCTCTTTTGCTAAGCCTTCAGTAAAGCTGTACACAGCTGTCCTCTTTTGCTAAGCCTTCAGTAAAGCTGTACACAGCTGTCTCTTTGCTAAGCCTTCAGTAAAGCTGTACACAGCTGTCCTCTTTTGCTAAGCCTTCAGTAAAGCTGTACACAGCTGTCCTCTTTTGCTAAGCCTTCAGTAAAGCTGTACACAGCTGTACTCTTTTGCTAAGCCTTCAGTAAAGCTGTACACAGCTGTACTCTTTTGCTAAGCCTTCAGTAAAGCTGTACACAGCTGTCCTCTTTTGCTAAGCCTTCAGTAAAGCTGTACACAGCTGTCTCTTTTGCTAAGCCTTCAGTAAAGCTGTACACAAGCTGTCTCTTTTGCTAAGCCTTCAGTAAAGCTGTACACAGCGTCATCTTTTTAAGCTCAGCTGTACCTGAACCTTTTGCTAAGCCTTCAGTAAAGCTGTAACACAGCTGGTACTCTTTTGCTAAGCCTTCAGTAAAGCTGTACACAGCTGTCCTCTTTTGCTAAGCCTTCATAAACGCGTACACAGCTGTACCTTTGCTAACCTCAAAAGCTGTACACACTTTCTTTTTGTCAAGCCTCACGTAAAGCAGCAACAAGTTTTCTCCGGTGCAGCCTCTAAAAAAGCCGTGTAGACAGGTTCCATTCTGTAGTTTTGAAGAAAAAGCGTTGCCATCTTCGGAGAAACCTTGAAAAAACACCACATATATGCCTTCAGCCATGAAGTCTTGAATAAAGCGGTGCAGTTGTTCCCCTTGGCGTAGTCTGCTGTACAGTAGTAGACAGTTGTCCTGGATTCCCGGAGAATGGTCATCCTACACAGCCCTGTAACATTAACAACGAAAACAAAGTCAGTGTCACTTCTGATGGAGGTCTTAATAAAGCCTTTGAAAGCAAACGCTATCAAATCCACGGAAAGGAAGAAGAAAAAATGAAAACAAAATCTAAAACTGAGTCGAACCAATCCCATCATTAATTAAGTGACCCGCCCTTTGTGGTGTAAAAACAAAATGAAACCAGCTGCTTCTTCTTCTTTTCGCAGTTTCTAAATTTCTAGCTGATTTCATTCAGGAAAAGGTTACGGGTTATCTTGTTTCGGGTGCAAAATACTCATTTGGATCGCGCTTGTAAAATTATTCAAACATCAAAATCCGTGCTAGATTTCCTGTTGAAGTTTTTGATCTTCATGAGTCTTATTTTTTTTAGAATTTGTTCTTCAATTCAATGTCTTTTCTCTTGTGCAACATGATATAACAAATAGTGTGTGTGTGTGTGTGTGTGTGTGTGTGTGTGTGTGTGTGTGTGTGTGTGTGTGTGTGTGTGTGTGTGTGTGCAGCCATGTGTCACACAGGAAGGCCAGTGGCACCCTACTCTATGAACTACAGCTCTGACAACTCCAGGGTCCCCACACCCTGATAGCTCCCATGCGCAGGAGCCGGTCAAGCTGATGCCACCGCAAAATGGATCTCATGGTAAGGCCATTCCGATCCATTCAGACGGTTTTATGTAAATACTCCGCCAGAGATATTTCTCTGTATATGTCTCCGACTACGCGGCGCCAAAGTTTCTTCTCCACACAGAAGTTCAACACCGCAGCATCCTGCACACTTTCAGTCTTGCCAGCAGCTAAATGATGCGCTGGAACGGGCCTCCCCTATCCCCTACTCCCAAGCTACTAAAGCCTAGCCAAAGCCACCACTCTGCACAAGATTCCCTGTCCTAACAACCCACCATCCAAGGTGGCAAGCCTCCTGAAAGTCGAAGTTTCTGAACACCTTCTGCTGTATCCCACAGAGAGATGTAGTCAAAGAAGGCACCATACACCGTAGTTCCTGCTTACAGAAGACCCCCCCCCCCCCCCCCCCCCCCCGATCTCTGACAGACTGAGGCAACAGAATGTAGAGATCTCCGCAAAACGTGCCAACGACAAACTGTTGTGTGGGTGGGTTGTGCTGTTGGAGGGAGGGGGGGGGGGGGTAATGTGTTGTGGGTGTGTGTTGTGTTGTGGTGAATCAAGAAAACACTAACCTTGAATACGAAGACTAGCATCTGACACCGAAGAAGATTTAAGTACCGCAGAAAGGAGATTTTAAATTTGTGAATGTAGAAAATATACTCCTTGGAAAAGACAGTAGAACTTTTGTGAGGAAAGGCGATACTAAACTCTGGGAAAGAAGACAATAAAATCCTGGGATAGAAGACGACACAACTCTACACAAGGAAACACTAAACTCTATGACAGTACACTTAACTATGAAAGAAAGGGACAGCTACACTGGAAGAAGTGTACAGACGAGAGAGAAGAACGAGCGAAAAATCAACAACACTCCCCTGTTTGTGGTTGGCAGCATCCACCGGGTTCGTTCACGTGACCTGGTCTCCATTGTCCGTGCCCCGTTGATGAACCAGTTTTCTTGCCCCTGTTAATATATAATCAGTATCTTCAGTAAAGATCTTATTCTATCTGCAAACAAATCTTATTCATTCAATTCATCAAAACTAACTTAGTTTAAGACACTTTTTTAGTTTGTGCTTTTTCCATCCGAATATATTTTGTTTTACGCTATGTATTATGAGGAACCGAGTAAAAGCTTGCTGTTGTCTTCAGCGTGTGTGACTGTGTGTATGAGTGTGTGTGTGTGTGTGTGTGTGTGTGTGTGTGTGTGTGTGTGTGTGTGTGTGTGTGTGTGTGTGTGTGTGTGTGTGTGTGTGTGTGCGTGTGTGAGGGTAGGAATGTGTGACTGCGGGCATGTGTTTGGATGCATATTTGTGTATGTTTGTGCATGTTAAAGCCAATGGGCGTTCGAGTATAATTATGTATGCGCGCGCATGAACGTCTATAATTATTAACTCATTCTAAACTGAGCTTTGCAAAAAAAGAGTACGTTCATACGTATGTGTCTGATTATACACTTACACTCTTACATACGAATACACACATGAACATTACCACAGATACATCCATGCATACAGCTCATATCTAAATAGACATTTTCATTTAACGAACACTCTCACATACTGAATCAATGCCCTGATCATTGTAATTTACACCAGCAATGACTCAGATAAAACAAATGCGCTGCTTCAAATTTCTTTTTCATCATATCATTGCAGATTTGGAGGTAAAGATGCGCTGTTGTTATTCTTCACAGCTCCGCCGAAAGACCTCACAGAACTAATGAAGACTGACACCACTGTTAAATGACACACCCCTCCAGCCACCCTTCTAGGAAAACAAGCTCTACATCAAATTACTAAAAGAAGCCTCAAAACACGATCACACATATTAGCAGGGAGAAAACAGGTGTGCAGTTCAAACTCCTTTTAGGTAATGAAAACAGACCTCCTTATCATACTACTGATTCTGAAATTAACAGAGATGCCAAATTGGAACATACCAGGTCTTCATACACATATTCCAGTTGTTCACAAAGTTTTTTTTCACAAGTGCTCTCGATTATTTCTCAATGTTCAGTCATGAAACTTGCATAATGTTCTAGCGATGCAATGATGGTTATAATATAAATACCTGTTACACACCCTTTTAACAATCTTCATTATTGAAACAGTATGACTGATGTTCCAAGTATATACTTAACTGCGGAACAAAATGAGAATGTAACAGCTCTGCTACCATTACGATATTCAAATTTACTACTTTAACAAGAAGTGGGGCACCTTCTCTCTGGTCTGTGAACCTGGTGGTCGTCTGGCAGACTGGAACCGCTTCCTGTTTGGTCCTGCCAAAAAAGACTGTGCTGAAATACTTACGAAGAAAATTCTAACTAAACACTAGGAAAGAAGTCATTAACACCTATGAAGAACTATATTCTAGAAAAGGATGCCTTAAACCCTAAGAAAGGAGAAGCCGACGTACGACGACATAATTCTCTAAAAAAAACAAAAATATGTTAAACTCTGCGAAAAAATAGTTGAAATCATATAATCACAAAAGCACTGAATCGTGCGAAAAAGGATACAAAAGCCATGAAAGTATGGTGAGCCCTATAAGAGAAAAACGTAGAACAGTGAAAAGGTAATCCTAAATTCTAGAGCTAAGAACAATACAGAGGACGAAAGGACACTGAACTCGACAGAAAGAGACACACTAAGTCATCAGAGAAAAGACACTAGGCCCTATGTAAAGAGGACACTAAACTCTATGCAAGAAAGGCATTCTGCCTGTGAAAGGACAACAGACCATGGAAAAAAGATGACAGAAACATCAATTAAAGACAATAGTCCATATGAAAGAACACAACACAAAGGGTCATTAAAAAGCAAGATCAAACATAAAAACCATACGAAAGGAAGAGCATAAACTTAAAGAAGGGGACACTACACACAAAGAATGAACAGTACACTGAATCTCTCAAAGGAGAAAACACAAGCCCATGTGAAAAAAAGAGGACGCTAGCCTGTATGAAAGGAGAGAACACTAGCCCCTGCGAAAGAAGAGGACGCTAACCCCTATGAAAGGAGTCAACACTAGCTCCTGTGAAAGAAGAATCCAACCCCTATCAAAGGAATGAACACTAGCCCCAATAAGAGGAGAGAACACTAGCTCCTGTGACAGAAGACGACTCTAACCGCTATAAAAGGAGAACATGAGAACACTAGCCCCTGTGAAAGAAGAGGATGCAAACCCCTATAAAGGAGAGAACACTAGCCCTTGTGAAAAAAAAGAGGACGTTAACCCCTATGACAAGAGAGAACACTAGCCCCTATGAAAGAAAAGAACTCTAGCTCTGTTAAAGAAGATGACACTAACCTTTATGAAAGGACTCAATACTAGCCCCTGTGAAAAACGTTCTGAAAGGATACTAAATTCTATATGAAAGTAGACGAATGAGAATGAAAGCTAATTCCAATGGAAGGAGAACACTAAGCCATATGAGACGACACTTAACCAAAGAGAGAAACAGGACCGTAAATTCTGTGGAAGAAAGGGGATCTTAAATGAGGCAGAGAGCAGTGAACAGTAAGTAATAAAGAAGTAAGGTTACTCTTGCTCCCCCATGAAGAAATACATACACGTGTATTTATTTCATTGGGGGGGGGGGGGGGGGGCGGAGCAAGAACTACCTAAGATCCCTGAAACATGAGGCCTGCGATATCACTGGCGGGGTCATTTGATACTTTCCTGAACCATCCCCTCAGGTGCCTTCTGTTTTGTATCCATGTTCAACAGAAGACTGAGATAGGAAACAAGAGCATCCATGGCGATCATACGAAACAAGGCTGCAACCTAGGAAAGACACAGGCATTAAACCCTCGGAACGAAAACACTAAAAGCTAGAAACGAAGAAGTCACCAAGTCCTGGGAAAGAAAGATGCACCAAACCCTGGAAAAGACGAAGACACAAAACCATGGGAAAGATGACATAAACCCTAGAAAGAATAGGACACTAAACCCTGGGTTTGGTGGTGTTGTGATGGTGGTATAGTGGTGGTGTGGTAGTGTTGCGGTGGCGGTGGAGGTGTAGTGGTGGTGTGGTGTTGTTGGTGTGGTGGAGATGGCGATATGGTTTCGGTGGTGGTGGTGGTGGTGTGGTAGTGGTCTGGTATTGTGGTGAGGATATGGTGGTGGTGTATTTGTTTCTGTCCGTCTGTGTGTTTGTCTTTTGATCTCCCTTGCATCTTTGGGTGGATCCTCAGGCGTAGGCTCAAAGATTGTCCCGTACATTTTATACTATAATGTCTTTAGTTTTTCAGCAACTTTTTTCCTCCCCACTCTTTCGTTTGGTTTCATTTACTACCCTTCACTGGCTGCTTTGGGGGTGCTATTGGATTCTTTTTTGCACCCTTGGTGGTGAGAACACCACAGTATTATGGACTGTGGTGTGTCTCTATTTGACGCCAGGAGCGCAGACCCAACTAGTCGTGTCTCCCTGATGAGTTCCGACCCAGCGGACAAAAGGCCTCAGAGCAGGCAATACAAATATATGTGCCTTCAAAAGGGATTACGATGGTTCCCTTATGCAGCTAGTGAAGAGTTTTCGTATCTGTAATATATTTTCTTAATTTCATGTTCCCAGTTTCTCCATCTTCAAACTCCACCCCCCCCCCCCCCCTCCTCCTTAAGTCCAAATCTTTGCCAAGTCATTACTATGAAGACAGTTCAGTTGTTGGCCTGCGCTTGTTTTTCCCCCACTATTAGATTGTTCGTCTATGTATTTGTCTGACTTTATTCAAGTTTAAAAGGCTGTGCCAGTCTTGAATAAAAGTTACTGTGTGTTAGGTTTTCTTATGGGAGCAAAAGTTACCCCACTTGTTTACTGTTCCCTGCCTCATTTCATTTCCAATATTTTTCTACGTTCTTCCTCTCCCCATACACACTCCCGTCCTCTCTCTCTCTTGCTTCTCTCTCTCTCTCCTGTCTTATGACTCTCTCCCTCTTTTCTCTGTCTGACTACCCCCACCTTTCTCTGTCTGTCTTTGTTTATGTCTGTCTCGGTCTTGCTCGCTCTCTCTCTCCACACAATAAATTGTTAATTTCTGAGTTGTTCTGGAAACTCGCGTAACTTCCCCCCACCCCACTCATGTTGATGATTAAATGGTGACGCTTGGACGGGTTTAAGGACTCAACAGGTGGAATTGGATTAAGTTGGATAAGACCTCCACATTGCCCCCGATAGTCTTCTCTGATGGGTTTCTTGTTTGTTTGTCTAAACTTTAAGACATGTTTGTTGTGATATTTCCTTTCCTACCTTTACCCCCCCCTCCCCCCCTCCCCTCCCCCCCCCCCCCCCCCCCCCCCCCCCCCCCGTCCCCGACGATC